>VDFB02274714.1:30026452-30248453 GCA_007258455.2 Sequoia sempervirens | reverse complement strand
AATTGAATGTAGGTTATTTTCCTTCTCACTTTTTTTGTGTTAATATTTGTTATTGTGTTATGTGTGGGTGCTAGGTTGAGTAGCTCCTCATCACTCTATACGCATGGTAAAATATTCCAAGATCTTATATATGCACACCATTGGTTGTTTTATAGCCATAACCTCTTATGGTGGACCCCCTTCCATATAGGATTAAATAGGAAAATAGTGGCATCAACATGAGCTCTTATTTTTGTTGAGTGTCATAATAGTCTTAAGAATATATGTAATAACAATGATATCTAGAAATGGTGGAGCCTTTTCATCTATGGTCATGTTGGAAGACTATGTTACATGTGTAACTATTTAGGTATTAGAGCTCTAAAATGATTTGGGATAGCATCGACCATTTAATTAGAAGAGATGTTAGAGCATCCTACAACTCATTCACTCCCATACAATCATTATAAAATAGCTAATATACTTATGTGTCATTGGTTATTGCTACAAAGTAAAATTAAGTATATGTCCTTGATTCTTAACTTGTATATGGCCTGCATAACTTTATTCTCATTTATCAAAATCCTTCCATGGTGGGACACATGATATTATTTTCTTGAATCAAAAGTGATTTCTTTAAAATTGTGACAAAATATCTTTTATTGAGATAGATGGATTTAGGACTATCATATTCTTAAGGGAAAAGCTCTCTTTGTGTAAAATAAAGATTACACCAACCATTTATCTCAACTCTCATAAATTCCTATTGGTTTTACAATTATATTAATTCTCCTCTGACTTTATCATGAACACTTAATCATAACCATCTACCACTATATATTCCTAATTACTAATATGAGTTTCAAACTAACACTAAAAGCACCCATGAGTTCTTGAGTTGAACACTAGTTTTGCTCAATAGGATTAGAATGTTACTTTTGACAAGACCATAATAACTTGCTAAAATAAGTCACTATGCCATCAATCTCTACTTTCCTAGCCATAGATAAATTGATTTAGATTAAGTAAATAAAATATATATATGACCTATTTTTGTAGTATCTTGGAAGGCATATGCCACATGTCATTAATCTAGAATATGGCTCTTAGAAGTCTTCCCTCTATTGGGTATTCATCAATGTTGTCCATGTATATAGATTATGCCTCATCACCACTCTAGTCTATATTCATCTCTTTGTTGAGTCCTACATTGCCTCCAACATCTCATAGAGGTCACACAAAAATTTGTTGAAAATTTTCATTCTAGGTTCTTACTTTCTTCTTCATCTATTAACAATTACTCTATTAAATCATTCTATCTTTCCTCAATGCTCTTCCTATAAAAAATTGGCATCACACCTTCTACACAATGACCAACACATTGAAGGAAATCTACACTACCTTCTAACCATCGTCTATCGAGGATAAAAAAGTCAATTTCAAGTGACACTCTCACTTCTCTACAAGCCAAAATTAGACTATGCGACCAATTTGATACAACTGCAATGTGAGGTCCCAAGTGAAGGTATGTTTAGTTACATAACAAATAGTCAGAATAGAGAGCAAAACCATAAATATGAAGAAAACAGAAGGAGATTGTATGAGAACAATGTTTTTCAATCATTTGAATGGTAAAGTTTACAAATTTATAGACAAAATACATAATTAAATTCAAACTTGACTATATATTTAAGCTCAACTCCTATTGAAAGACCAACAAAAAGACCTTGGCTATTTACATAGAACTATTTTTTATTAAATTTTACAATGAAATTTTAGTAGCCAAAACCTACCAATATTTATTAATGTATTTTTCTCCAACATTTATATTTACAAACTTTATTTAATGCATTAAAGATCCATTGCTAATATAAAAATGTAGTAGTTAACATTCATTGTATCATTTAATGACATAGACCAACTAAATATTGGTCTTGTTTGATTGCTATATGTCACTCATGTACAACTCCTATGTGGACGTTGCATTGACTATCACCATTTGAGCTCAAAATTCTTGCTATTATGCATTACATTGTGGTTGGAGGAGGTGCAGCAGGGTGTCCCCTGGCAGCAACTCTCTCACAGCACTTCTCTGTTTTGCTATTGGAGAGGGGAGACTCTCCTTACGGAAATCCGGATGTTGAGGATTTCAGAGGGCTTTTCAAGCTTTCGGGGGATCCCAAAAATTATCCCTATGCAGTGGAGGGGTTTGTCTCAGAAGATGGAGTGCAGTTGGCAAGGGCGAGAGTTCTAGGAGGTGGAACAGCCATCAACGCTGGCTTCTACAGCAGGGCAAGCTCTGAATATATTCGGAAAATGGAGTGGGATGAGAAACTTGTGAATGAATCGTATGAATGGGTGGAGAAGTTAATTGCCTTCGAACCAGACAAGCTTTTTACTTGGAATTCTGCCATCAAGGATGCGCTTCTTGAAGCTGGAGTTGGTCCTTACAATGGATATACTCTGGATCATTTGGAGGGCACGAAGATCAGTGCTTCAATTTTTGACAAGAATGGAAAGAGACATACAGCCGCAGATCTTCTCCAGTATGCAAATCCAGAAAATATTGTAGTTCTTCTGAATGCTACTGCCAGCAGAATCCTCTTCAATTCGGAATCAGGTATGTATACATATTTTATTTTCAAAATCTCCCCGTTTTCAAACTCTGTACCTATATACACTGGTCGAAAGTGCTTCCCTGAAATAGATGAGAGTTAGATTACGATGTATCATCTGTTTAGGTTTGGTGGAGAACTCCTGTTTTTATTTAAAAATGAAAAAGCTTAACTGTTAAATAGGCTATAGTTATTTTAGTGATAATTTTTTTTTTTATTACTGTTTTACAGGAATTCTTAAGGCTAGTGGAGTGGAGTTCATAAGTAGTATTCATGGTCTACATTATCAAGTATCACTTAATCAATTGTCAACCAATAGTGAGGTAATCTTGTCAGCAGGAAGTATAGGTAGCCCTCAACTTCTTCTCTTAAGTGGGATTGGTCCAATACAACAACTTAAAGAATTAGATATTACTGTTCTTTTAGATTTGCCCTCAGTGGGGAAAGAGGTTAAAGATACTCCTCGTACAACAACTATAATAAAATCTTCAAAACCACTTGAATTTGCTTACCCACAAGTAGTGGGCATTGTAGACAATTCACAGATCTACATTGAGTCTGGTAGCCTTTTCCATGAGAATAATGCCACAGATATACACTATTTGGGATATATTGGTTTTAAGGTGGCATTTCCCTTGTCAAGGGGTGAGCTTTGGCTTAAAAGCATAGAGCCTCAAGATAACCCCTATGTTCGTTACAATTACTTTTCACACCCTTCTGATTTACAAGAATGTAAGTTTGGTGTGAAAGTAATGATTAATATGAGTGTGACATCTTCTATTCAAGAGTTTGCATATAATGATAATGGATATCCCAAGATGCTTCAGTTCATTGGGACAAAATTACCAAAGAATCAATTAGATGATGATTCCTTGACCAAGTTTTGTAAAGATACACTAGAGACATTTTGGCATTTCCACGGAGGTTGTGAAGTTGGTTTGGTTGTTGACAAAAAGTATCGAGTGAAAGGTGTTGATAATCTAAGGGTTATAGACAATTCAATTTATAAAGAATCCCCTGGAACTAATCCACAAGCCACAACTATGATGCTTGGAAGGTATTTATTTTTATTAATAATTGATTTACATTATTTTTCTTTCATGCTATATAATATGTTGATAATTGATTTACATTTTTTTTCCCTCATGTTATAATATGTTAATAATGCATCTAATTATGCAAAATATGTAGGTATTCAGGGACTCGTATCCTTCAAGAGCGTATGGACATTTTGAAAACAAGCCAAAATCTTACTGAACTGATTAGTAAACAAAGTGTAGATCCTTTTGATTATGATTTGTAAACAAAGTGTAGATCCTTTTAATTATCATATAATTGAATGATATCATTTATAATAATGAAATTGATAACGTTTTTAATCTTGATTTCTTTATTGACACTTCCTTCACATAAATATAAATATTATCTCAAGATAACACATCCAATGAAATTAACAAGAAAATAAAATTTATGTTTTTTATATGTTTCATACAAAAGAGTACTTGTCATTTAAATATAATTGATGCTATGCAAAATAATATTTATTAATTTTATATCTTTAGGTAGATAAGTTTGTCTATCAATTGGATTATATGATGGTACAACTAGTTATTTCTTTTCTAAAAATGACATTTCATATTGAAATTATTATTTTTAAAGTCACAGAATACTTAATTTTTATTTTTAAATTGTGATATTTACCAGAAATATATGCCATTTTTCCATTCTACCCAGGAACTATGAAAAATTGAATGAGTATTCGTTGCAAAGATGGGTTTTTACTGACAGGTTTTCAAGGGATTTTTTGTAAAAAGGGGTTTTCATTTGAAATATAGAGTTGTTTATGTGCTTTTTTGTCAACTGTTTGTTTTTTAAAATTTTCATTTTAATGTTCTCACTGAATAAATTGAATGACTATTTGTTGCGAAGATGGGTTTTTAGTGACAATTTTTTAAGGGTTTTCCTTACAAAAAGGGGTTTTCATTTGAAATGCAGAGCTATTTATGTGCTTTTGTGTTAATGGTTTTTTAATTTTGTTATTTTAATTTTCTCACTAAATAAATTGAAAGGCTATTCGTTGCAAAGATGGGTTTTTAGTGACGGGTTTCCAAGGGCTTTCCTTGCGAAAGGGGGTTTTCATTTGAAATGCATAGATGTTTATGTGCTTTTGTGTTGATGGTTTTTAAATTTTTCCATTGTAATTTTCTCATTGAATAAATGAATAATTTGTTTATAGAAACCAAAATGGAAAACACAATGTGGGTTATGTGCTAGTGGGTTTTCAAAATCATAATTTGGAATGGACAAAAAGTCCAAAACATTGCCATTTTCAACATTCTCATTTTGAAGGTTGTCGTCGAGCTTGGAATGGAGTTGTAGGGGTTGTTTGTAAAGGGTTTTGAAATATTAAGTAGGTTGTTTTGTAAAGGGTTTTCAAACATTAAGTGGGTTGTTATTTGTAAATGGTTTTCAAACATTAAGTGGGTTGTAGGTTTCACAAAACCCAGTGTTTCACATCCTAGAATTTTACAAAATATTATGAATGTCTTGAAAAGCTTTTGTTATTTAGATAGTAGGAATGTAGTGAAAGGCACCATTTTATAAACACCCAATAAGGTATTTGGCTTTAGTGTGTAGAGGGTTTTACAACATTGTGTGGGTTAGAGGTTTCATAAATCATGTTGTTACCTTCCATTGTGTTTTCCAACCTGCAATCATACTATGTATGTATATTTGGATCATATTAAGAAATTGAAACACAATTTTTACTCCAGGTGTAAGACTTGTTATAAGTTGCTTTTCATTACATTTGTACTGTCTAAATTACATTCATACTATTTTGTAAAATTCCATGTTGCAAAAAACTGGTTTTTCAAAATCCATAACCCACATAATGTTTTAAAACCCTTTATAAGTAACAACCCAATCGGTTACAAACCCCTCACCTCAATTCATTTTTTTTGTCATCTCCCCCACCTACAACTCGGTCCCCTACTCTCCAAACTTTCGCTTTCAACCTGTAGAATGAAAAAACCCACAACAAAGAGTATTTCTCATATGGCTAGATTAAAAAATTAGTAATAAGTGATAAATAATGCGAGAAGCTAATCTCTCAAAAAAAATGGAACTATGTATAGACATTATAACATAACACCCCATCCCCCATCCCACTCTCCCAACAAAATGCACCGATGGAAAGACTTAACGAACTAAGCTAACAAACAATAACAATACTTGTTACAATTTAAAACGCATGTCTTAGTCACATCGGCCTTCCTGCCTGTAGCACACAGATAGCTTCTCATGCAATCCACCACGCTAGAAAATTCAAAGTGGTGATAAAATCTAGGGATTTCATTTTCCTTTAGTGTGTAGAGGTTTTTACAACATTGTGTGGGTTGGAGGTTTCATAAATCATGTACTCACCTCCCACTATATTTACCAACTTACAATTTCATATTGTGCATGTATATGGTTGTTGGAAAACATTGGGTGTTTATAAAATGCCCCCTTTCATTACATTCCTACTATCTAATTAATAAAATCTTTTCAAGACATTCATACTATTTTGTAAAATTCCAAGTTGCAAAGCACTGATTTTACAAAATCTACAACCCACATAATATTTTAAAAACCTTTACATGTAACAAACCAATTGGTTACTCACCCCTCACCTCAATTTGGTATGTTTTGTGGTTGTCTTGAGAATATTTTGTGAATTATATAGTAAGAATGTAATGAAATTGGAAAACATTAGGTGTTAAGTAATCTGCAACGCACATAGTGTTGTAAAACCCTTTAGATGTAACAACCCAATTGGTCAGTCGGGAAAAATGACCTGAAATCATTGTTATCTCCTCACTTCCTTCACCATGACGTTTCCTCTCATCTACCAGTTTCATCACTTTTACCATATGTCTTGGTGTGCCCTACACTATGCCGTCCCATTATGTTATGTACGTTTCTATGTATGTTCCTATGTATGTTTTTATTTATGTTTTTATGCATTTTTGTATGTAAATAGGTGCAATTTTTTAGGATATTAGTTGCGTTCATAGAGGGCTTTGCAACATTGTGTGGGTTGGAGGTTTCATAAATCATGCACTCACCTCCCACTATGTTTTCCAACCCATAATTATACAAAGTGTTAATGGTTGTTGGAAAACACTTGGTGTTTATAAATGGTGACCTTCATTATATTCGTACTGTCTAATTAACAAAATATTTTCAAGGAATTCCTCCCCGTTCTCTCCACCATGTATCTTTGAACATACAAAATAAAATAAATGGAAAACCACACTAGGTTTTCCATCCTATAATTATATTCTACATTTATTTTTAAACCATATGAGGAAATTGAACTGCAATTTTTAGTTTAAGTAAGAGTTGCTATAAATTGTGAAGGTGAATGAACTTCACTACATTCTTACTATCTAAAAACTTAAAGGTTTTCATTAGAAGCATGTTTTCTATATACAATTGCATGTTGGAAAACACTGTGTTATGAAACATGCAATCCAGACACTGTTCTCAGCTTTGAGTGTATCTTTCTAATTAGAGAATGCAGATATGTTTTTTTAATAAGTTGTTTACAAAAAAATTCTACCTTTTCACATAGGACTTTTATGTCCCCACCAAATTGATTCTCTTTTCTACACTCACATCTCATATTTCCTTCTTTTAATGTTATGTATGTTTTTATGTATGTTTTTATGTATGTTTTTATGCATTTTTGTATGTACATAGGTGCATTTTGTTAGGAGATTAGTTGCTATTTTTTGGCCAATCAAGGTGATCACCAAGGTTTTTGTTGACTTGTTAACCTTTAGTTTTGCATAACTGATGCACACAATGATTAACAACCAATGTGTCTTGCAATAATCTATATTTGTTCAATCATCTGTACAAGTAATGGTCTAGTTTACAATATCATTGAACAATGGTCATGATACCGATACATCATTTAGGTGTTCATTAAGAGAAACAATATATAAATAGAAGTTTGATAGTGGTATGTGGTATCCTTGTTGTATATATTATTTCCCCTTATTGATTATTGCAAGTTATGGCCTCTGTCATATGCTAGGAGAGATGAGATTTTCATATATATGAATGAACCTTCAGTGCTTCAAGTTCCAATAGAATGGTAGATATAATTGCTGATATATATCACTAGTGTTAGTGATGGGTTAAATTGGAAATTAAATTACCATTGTATAATTTAATACGTGTAGTGTAGTAAAATGCATACCTTTTCATTTTCACACATGTTTGGGCTCACCTTACTTTATTTATGCTTCTTTATGGCTTAATTGGTCCTATTTTGTATCCACAAGCCCTATGAATTATATCTATTTCTGGGTAATCCTGACATTCTCCAATGCATAAATGATAATTTAATGACTCCATCTATGTGTCCCTGATTTTTGGGTCAGGACTAAAGCGCCACCTAGGGCGTCTTTGTCCCCCAAAGGTCTTGAGACCCTGAATTTGAGGTATCTTAACTGATCCCCTTTTTGGTGTCTATGTCTCAAGTTTCATGGGTTGGGACTAAGATGCCATGTAGGGCGTCTTAGTCCTCCTTGAGCCATTTTCAGGATTTAATTTCAAATTCTGGTAGGATTTAGCCTCCTTTATATACTGAATTCATATGTCAGCTTGGTGTGATGTAATTTCAGGATATTAAGCATAGATAAGTATAAATACAAGGTTCATTCATTCATTTCAATCTGAGTCTTTTGTGAGAGCATTCATAATATCAAATTGAGTTCACAAGAGTAGATTTATCAAGCATTTGGAGTCATTATCAAGATTCAAGCATCATATCAAAGAGATTCTTGCATCATGTGTGTTATTGTGCTAACATTTGTGATGTAGGGTTTTGATTCAAGCAAGCAATTCAAGATCATTCCATTGGTTCAAGATCCATATCCATTGCAACAATTGCACACAAGTTTACAAACTTTATAAGGGTTTGGTGAGTTGTAGCATTGCATGTTGCTCATTCACCATTTCCTTCATTATTTCTATTTCATTTCAAGGTTTAATTACCAACAAGGGGTTTGACCAAGGCAAACCCCCATTCACTAAAAAAAAACAAATTTCTCCCATCTTGCATATTTGTGATTGTAGATATAGGTTCAAGTCTTAAAGATCATTTGGAGTGCAAAATTGTAAAAGTTACAAAGTTGTCATCTTCATGGAAACTCGCCTACAAAATGAATTTAGAAGTTTCAGAACCTGAGATCGGAAGGGAAGCAAGTGTAGACCTTGGAGCTCAGGATCACATTCATAATTTGCAGAAATTTAGAATGGGACTAATACACCACCTTGGGAATCTTAGTCATCGTAAGCATATTTTTTCAGAGATTCTTTCAAATCCAGTTCAGACATCCGAAGACTTTGCATCTACCCTAGAAAACAATAGCGGGACTAATATGCCATCTTGGGTGTCTTAGTCATCCATAGCACTTTTTGGAAGCTTCTTTACATTTCCAAAATCCTCACAACATCTCCAAAATTTCCAGGTGCACATTTCTAGTTTCGTAGTTTTATATTGCATTTTGTTTATCTTTCTAGGTCATTTAGCATTCATTTGCATATCACATTATTTTTTCCAACATTTTCTTTTCCAAGTTTATACTTGGTGGTTAACCCCTTTAAAGCTAAGAGAACCCCCTCCTAGGTCCTCCTCATTGTGAATTGACTCACCTTGTGAGGTTGTTGGTCAATCCAACTAGGACTCTTAGGACATTATTGAGTGATTTGTTGGTGAAAGAGTGATATATATATATATTATATATATATATCAATTTTTCCACCAATAATTTTGGTAAACCTTAAATTTAAGCATTCATTTCTGATTTGGGGTCCATTAAAGTCCTTAGATATAGATTCCATTCATTCTTTCATTGCATCTTGTATTAGTGAAAGTGCATATAGGGTTTCTTTCGTTTTGCATTAGTGAAATTGCATTTAGGGTTTCCTATATTTGAATTAGTGAAAGTGCATATAGGTTGCATCTTTACTTTATTGCATCATTTGATTTCATTGAAAAAATTTAAAGTGGATTTTTTATCATCTTTATTGCATTTACAAATATTCTTATGGCATTGAAAATTAAAGAAAATTACATTCCATATTGCATTCAATTGCTTGTTCCTAGTTACTCTTTATAATTGTAATTATTTTCACATTTTTCTATTTCTGTACATAAGTATCTTGCATAGGCAATCTGTAAACGATGTTGACATTCTAGAATTCATTATTTTTCTACAAAAAACCTTTGCTAGGACTAAAATGCCCTTCCTAGCATCTTAGTCCCTCTTAGAATTTTTTCCTCAGAAGTCTCTCTTTGCTATTTGTTGTCTGTTTCAGTCCTTGGAACTTCCAAATCTCACTAGGAGGACCAAGACGCCCTTCCTGGCATCTTAATCCCTGCTTACTTTGACTCTCCTAATTTCAAGATCTAAAATTTATTTTCTTTGTTTCTGTGGGCTGCCTTCAGTTTTCAGTTTCAGTTTCCAGAATTGTTGTTATCTCAATTTATTTCATTTCAAGTCCATTCATTCAATCTTGCATCATGGATATGTACTTTGGAAAGTTGTGGATGTCCTTGAAATATTTGGTAGATGTGTCAAATTGTGCCTTTGGTAATGACCCTAATGAAATTGACTCACTTGTTGGTTATTTTTTTAGAACCAAACTTATTCTTACCACAGACCTATGAACTTGCCAAGAACAATTATAAATAAGGGTAAGGATTGGTCAACACCTAATTAAAGGCTTTGAGGTCTTCACTTCTTCACTTCAGGCTCTGTGAAACCTAGGAGGGTAATCCTAATCAATGTGTTTGTAGATACTAGTGTGTATTAGTATCAAACACATGATGAACAAATAATTGTCCTTAAATGTTTGATAGACAAAACACCATGAAGATTTGGCTAACCTTCTCAGTAGTGACTAATCTAAACAAGAGAAGATATAATTCATTAAATTCCCACACACTTAGAGAGAGCTTTATAAGTGATTTGATTATATTTTGTGATCAACAACTGAATTGGTCACCACAATTGGAGTATGATTAGTTTACTTAACTACTGCTATATTCTTGGAACAGAGTCAAACTAGATACCCATATGACTAGATAACAATCTTGCATCTAAAAATACCAAGAGACTTGAGAATCTTGCATTAAAATACTCCCACTAGTCATTTCCATAATTTACTTCTTACTAGCATCCTCATACAAGATTTATTTCAAACCCACTTTTACATTCAAGAATTTACATACATTCATTAAATGGATAAGGTATAAAATAGTACATCTATTGGAAACCAATAGAGACAAATAAGATAACCATTGATTATATTATTTATAGTTTGTGTAATCTATACATAGGAGAGTAATATATAGAAATGTTATGCTATTTTGCTATATGCATTGTCATTGTCATTATCAAAACCATATGCATATCGACTGACTTTTCCTAGAACATCTTACTAGAAATTTTAGTATCTATTTTGTTTCTGTGTAACTTCTTCAAAAAAGAACTACCTATTGACCTATCTCATGTAAAAAACCTTGAAATCCCTTTTATAAGACAAGGGAGCAACAAGCACGAGGCTGAATTACACTTACATTTCACTTTCATTCCAAAATAAATTTCAACAGAAAGTGAGAATATTCCCCAATCAGTTGCAAGCAATCATGTGTGTGTCAGGGGAGAGAAAAAAAAAACTCCAAAAATCGTTTAGCCAGAGCAGACCCACCATTCTTCAAAAAGTGTCACTATCACAACATCAAAAACATGTAAGTTCATTCCAACCCAAGAAATGCCACTATCAACACCAAAGGAAAAACTAAATAAAGACCCATGATATGACAATACACCAACCAAAGAGAGCAAGATAACACAAAGGACCAAAATTCGAGCATCCACTGAGAGAGGGAACATGGTACTACTTTTCCTTTTCATCAAAAAAGTAGGTGTTTTTCCTTTTCATCAAAAAAGTAGGTGTGCCCACTCAATGTCCTTATTGTAAGCGGAGTAGCCATCACCACCTCATTGTCAAATCAACCAAAATAGCAATAGTCATGAGATATTGATGATAACTAGAATCAGTCTCATCTCCATTGTCAGAGGAATTATCTAAGACCTCAATGGGAGAGCAATGATGTCCCATGTAGCCTTGGTGATACCTATTCCTTCACGCACTTTCCCTCTTAGGCCTCTCAATTTTCTTCTCCTTTCCTTTGGCCAATTCCTTCGAGATAACTTGGCCTCTCAAGTGATAAGAATGCTTGAGAACACCTCGTGCAGAATTTTTGATAGCTCTTGCTTTCTTCTTTGGTGTCACAAGGATTTCTAACATATCCCATTCACCTTGGGGAGAATTTTCTTGAGATTCAAGAGGGTTGAGTCTCTTAGACCTGTGGACAGGGATGATATTCACACTCACCTTTCCCATTTCCTCACTTAGAAAGTTATCAAATTTTACTAGAACAAAGACATCACCCTACTCAGAAATAACAATCTCAAAATCACAGTTACTCTCAAAATCTTAATTCTCATAAACAACTAGATGATGTAATCAAGCAGGTGATCTTCATTAAATAGAGAAACCGGTATGTGTCTGCATTAATTTTCCAGGAAAGCTTGTGTGAGAGCACTGACAATCGATTACCCAGATTTTGAATCTCAGTTGTCGATCATACCTTGAAGTGAATAAATGGATAATTAATCAGGATCGTTAATTATGACAAGAATAGAAGCATGTGTTTGATACTTGTCGGGTATGTGCAGGATCATCATGGAAAAAACAGGCTCTTAAGTGGCAAAAAATTCAGAAAAATCAGAGTTAGGCAACTTGATGTAAAAATTTGAATAAGTTATCTATATTATTTAAAAAATATGTAAGAATAGAATCTATAGCAAATTGAATGTAGTTTCTAAACTACAAGGTTTATTTTAAAAAAAAATTATTTGGTGAAAATTTGAAATTTCAATGCAGTAGTACTTAAATTTCGGGAAAAATAAGAAGTAGGTGTCTGTCTGACCATCCTAACCACAATAAAATGATAATATTTTTTATAAGATTTTAGAAATAAGTAGAGGACTCATGTCCGAATGTGGTGCATATTTTTTTGTAATTTTTTTCCAAGTAAATAATTAATTATGAATTTTTTATTACAACTTTTAAAAAATATAAAAATCGTATGTCTGACCACCTAAACTTGGTCAAAACTTCATGAAATTCAATTTTTCCTTTTTTAATCCTATAGTATACAAAACATAGAATGTGATGCATATTTTGGATTCAAAAAATGTGATACTATTTGAAAGCTATAGATGTTTTTCAATCAGCCTATCAATCAACACTTTAGTCATAATTCAAATAGAAAATGAATAATAATTATTTATTAAATTCAAAGTAAAGCATAATTTATATTGGTGGAAATCTGAGAATCTCCTTTAGAAACCCTTTTCATTTCATCAATTTTGGGTTAAAAAAAGTCGTCAGCCACATACCCTACAAATACCCATCATATTGCCACTTTTTGGCCCATCATGATCCTACACATACCCTGTCCCCAATCAAGAAAATCAAGTGAGATAATAATTCATTTAACTTTCATATTAACCATATGCTTAGTGTTTAACCAAACCTATCGTGTCACATTTACTCGCTCGCCGGTGGGAATTAATTTTCTTGCAATTGATCACAAAAAGACAATGGGGAGCAATCATGATTTATCTTCAAAATATCAGCCCTTACCCTGCCTTACTTCAATTTGACCTTCCCACATGTACTAGCTCCTGGCAGATTTGATGACTACAAAAATGTTTACAAATTTCACATGGGTGCCCAAGAATCATTTCTAGTTTAGTGCCATTTTTATCTTATAACGGTCTCGGTCAATATCTTTAGTAGCCTCTATCTTTACCAAAAACCTTCTAAGTCCTTTGCAACAGTCCACATGGCACTTGCTCATGTGCCCATTGGAGAATATAGGACACAAGTGGGCCCCTCATGGGATGGCAAGGAATGGTCAAGATTGACCCACATCACCCACCATCGGCCATTGATTTCCTTCCTTACAAAGCAATCACCACCCTTAGATCTTGGCGGGTTTCTCAATAAGTGATAGGTGTCGCCCCACCCGCTAGCTAATGTAACTATCTTTCCTTACTACTTTAGATGGACGGGTGCATGAGGAACAATCTTGATGAGAACACGTGTTGCAGTGTTCATCGTTGATCTTTATTAAAACCATGTCCACTGCCTTTTCAAAGATATTGGTCCCACCGCTAACCATGATAGGTGGCCATTGCCTGCCAGCCCGTGTATTTAAAATAATATGAAATAAACCAACACGGGAGTGTGGGGATTGGTCAAGATTTGGCCGTCTCAAATCTACAACCATTTATCTTCTTTGAATGGTGCCAACCATCTTCATTGAAAAGAACGGGCCCACCAATGTACTAGACAGGTGTTTGAAGCCCATTAGCTCATGTGAATAAAATAATAAGTAAATCAACACAGGCAGATGAGGAATGGCTGGGATGAACTTCTGACGATCAAATTACTAGCATGAAATCCTAATTTTGCACATGCTGCAAAAGTTAGCTTAAAAGGGGATCATCTCTAGGTCAACGAGAATTTGACCCTTAGGAATGGGAATTTAAGATTTAAGTCATTAAAAGGAAAATCAAGCCCAACATTAGCAAAATTTGAAATAGTGAAAAATGATCAAGGTGACCAAAAATCCTAAACTCTGGGGCCCAGTGAAAACAATGAATTTGATGGCATAAGTGATATCTTAGAAAACCAGAGACTCAAAATATCAATTCAATGCAATAATATAATGATCAAGGGTTTTTGGACTCATAGGCTAATTCTAAAGGGTTTTAAATCATAGGATCCTAACACAGTGATGAAGACATGACCTTAAGTCAGAAACGAGGGTACAAGCCAAATTTAATACAATTGTTAAATGGAACCAATAATTTTTTGAGAGGTTCCATCAGTGGCTCCTATTGGGGACACATGCCTCTTGATTGCATGGTGAGATTCTAGAATCATGGGTGAAGCAGACTAGGGACAAAAGACAAAAACTAAAACATACCAAAATATGTACAATTTTTACATATGCCCAAAAATACTGAAAAAGGGAGATCAATCTCCACTTTGTTTGAAGCCTTCTCCTGAGGTGAGTATGCACCCTACAATCCAACTAGGCTTCAATTCCACTTTAGTGGCGCTAGGCCATTGAAACTTAGGGATAATTCCTGCCCCTATCAAAAACCAATCTATTGAAAGAACTAAATTCCTTCAACCCACATTTACATTTTCCATACCATTGCAACATGTATATCCTTCTTCTTACAAGAAGGAATATGTGGATACCCTTGGAGTCTACTTGATTACAAACATTGTTACTAGCACTTTTCAGAATTTTTCTGAGTATATCATTGCTTGTGTAATCTTGGTCATTTTGTATTGTATTTTCAGGCACAAACTAATTTTTTTTATCATCACATGACATATCTTTATACTGAAAATAACATTCTTTGCTCTGAATTTTATTGTCATGCTCCACTAAAACATCTCCCAACTGAACTGGGAACTGAAATTATTCATATTCTTTCAAGTAATCAACATCATGATACTTACCTTTATCTACAAAATTTGTATCAAATGTGAAACAGTCATATGCAATACCCTCTCGAAGCTTATCAATGTGTTGCTTTATTTTTTCAAGGCCACATTCTAACCATGTATCAAGTAAATCATCAAAAATTTCAGCAAAAAGTGGATTTTCTCTACACTAATAAGTGTCATCATTTCTCATCTCTAGTGAAGATGGAGGCTCATCAAATAAAGGGTTTTCCCTTACATTTATTTTTGACATAAAAGCTTCAGCCTCCTCATTATGGATATCTAAATCCTTCAAGTCATCATTATCTTCAAAATCACAAAAGTCACTAGAAGAGCATATAGATAGATTTTCAACTTCCTCTACATCTTCTACAAGTAACATCTCTGAGTCATACTTTGAAAATTCTTCATAGGAAGAGAGTTATTCCATCTCAGGAAAACATATGTTTCCACTATCATATTTCTCATTTGTAGCAAAGAATTCAATATTTTTCTTATGAGGAAAACCCTAACTATTAGAGGAGTGATCATGCTCAATGTCATCATCATTATTATTGCAGCAAGGAGACTTATCAACAGTAAAAGTATGTTCAAAATCTTCAAATTGATTGCACAATGTTATGTCTTCCATTGGACCACAAGTGATAGAATCTTCAAAAGAATTAAGACCACACATTTATTTTTCTTTACTAAGGTATACATTTTCAATCTTTGCTCTACTCTTTTCTTCATGATATCTCATTACTTAACTCATATGGAGTAGCAAAATCATTACCATTGTAGATTGAAAACATAGTAGCCTTTTTATGATCATCTCTAATCTTTTCAAAACAAGAAATCCACACTTGGTCAAGCCTAACTCGTTTCAACTCCTTTGGTAGATCACTGAAACCTGGTTCATAAGAGTCATAAAATAAATCAATGCACACTAAATTTTCAGGTCTATAGCATTCAAGAATTCAAGACAATGCATCCATAAATCTTGCATAAAGATCATATGATAATTCTCCTTCATGGATTCTTATGAAAGAGAGATCTTGAACAGGGGCTATAGGATTACAAATGCATGCAACTTCTTAATAATCTATTTGGGAGTCTATGTGATCAATATTATGGAATGATGTGTAAGCTGAAATAATAGGGGTGTAGATGCTTTCACACTCATTTTTACCTTCTGACTTACACCTCTTATCAACATTTAGTGTCTCAGGGCAGTAAACACCTACAAACAAATAATTCCTTTGCATTCCATATTTTAAATTGTTTTCAATGTTCATGGCCATCCCATATGCCTGATACAAAGTTTTAGGATCCTTATCTCTTAGCAAATAGCTCATCTCATTATCAAAGGCTCCCAAATAAATAACCAAACATACTGCATCACTTAGCACCATACCTTCAGGAATATCCCTTAATGTTTTAGTGAATCTTTGGTTAAATGCTGGGATTATCTCATCCTCTTCTTTCTCAATATTCATAAATTTATCAAGCATGGAACTAGCATTGATTCTTTCACCAAATTTCTCTGTGAATACTGCTTTGAACTCACTCCAAGAAAAAATAGAGCAAGATGGTAAATTAGAGAACTATTCTCTTACATCTCCTTTCAAATATTGAACAAATAATCTCATAACCACATCCTCATGATGTATCTCATAGTCATCCATTAGATTGTTAAATTCTTGCAAATGTTTATTTGTTGCTTCATTCTTTGTACCACTGAATTTTGGTAAATATTCTCTGATTTTAGATAGAATAACATTTGGGTAACCATTAATTCCAATGAAATTAATAGCTCTATATCTTTTAGAGTTAAAACTTCTCTTACAACCTAACTAGAGCTAATTACAAACCATGGTTGCACCAGGAACCATACACAGGTGTATATATTGATGATATACTTTCTTATACCCTCACAAGCTTTTCATATCAACATTGTAATTACAAAGGGTACATCCAAGTTATTTTATAGCATAATCCTAATCTTTTATAATGTAGATTTCAATCTTGATTTGCTTAAGATCTTCTAAATGAATTTCTTTCGAAATAATTTATACACCACCTCATAATAGATTTTGCAATCTAATAATATAGAAGTATACAAAAAAAATCACTATCATTCCCTCTCTTAGTGCTTATTCACTTACTAGGGAACCAAAATTTTCATGACTTTCAAATGTGATATTCATATACAGAATGTATGCTTCTTGAAAACCCAAAATATGAAGAATACCTGAATATATTGCAGCTGCTATAGATTTTTCTTCCTGATTGGAAGTATTGTAGATCTAAAATTATCTTCACATTTTCAATAAGTTCTTTAAAAAAAGTCACCACCTCTCTTCACAAAGGATAGAACTTCAAGAAACATGAAGCTCCTTTCAAGAATGAATTTCATTCTGGGTCTTTTCCCACAATAGAGTCACACAAATTATTTGACATCACTGCAATAGAATCACTTCTAGGTTTGAAAATTTCTTAATGTCTCAACCAAAGGTCCAGACTCACCAAACTCTTGACTCTTGAGGCTAGATGATCTTCTATTGGAATATTCTCAATGTTTTTGTCCAACGAAGTCACCATTTCTATTGGTTATTTTTTTAGAAACAAACTTATTCTTACCACAAACCTATGAACTTGCCAAGAACAATCATCAATAAGGGTAAGGATTGGACAACACCTAAGTAAAGGATTTTAGGTCTTCACTTCTTTACTTTGAGCTTTGTGAAACCCAGGAGGGTAATCCTAATCGATGTGTTTGTAGATACTAGTGCGTATTAGTATCAAACACCAGATGAACAAATAATTCTCAAATTTTTGATAGAAAAAACACTCTGAAGATGTGGTTAACCTTCTTAGTAGTGACTAATGTAAACAAGAGAAGATATAATTCATTAAACTCTCACACACCCAGAAAGTGCTTTATAAGTGATTTAATTATATTTTGTGATCAACGGTTGAATGGGTCACCACAATTGGAGTATGATTACTTTACATAATAAGTGCTATATTCTTGGAACAAAGTCAAACTAGATACCCATATGACTATATAACAATATTGCATCTAACAATAACAAAAGCTTTGAGAATCTTGCATTACAATACTCCCACCATTCATTTCCATAATTTACTTCTTGCTAGCATCCTCATACAAGATTTATTTCAAACCCACTATAATGTTCAAGCATTTACATACATTCATTCAATGGACATGAAAGAATAAAACAATACATCTATTGGAAACCAATAGAGACAAATAAGATAGCCATTGATTATATTATTTATAGTTTGTGTAACCTATACATAGGAGAGTAATATATAGAAATTTTATGCTATTATGCTAAATGCATTGTCATTGTCATTATCAAAACCATATGCATACCGACTGAATTTTCCTAGAACATCTTACTAGAAAGTTTCCTATCTATTTTATTTTTGTGTGTAACTTCTTTAGTAAAGAACTACCTACTGACCTCTCTCTTGTAACCAGGCTTAAAATCCTTTTTATAAGACAAGTAAGCAACAAGCATTAGGCTGAATTACACATACATTTCACTTTCATTTCAAAATGAATTTCAACAGAAAGTGTGAATATTCCCCAATTGGTTGCAAGCAATCATTTGTGTGTCAGGGGAGAGAAAAATACAACCCAAAAAACCATTTAGCCAGAGCAGACCCACCATTCTTCAAAAAGTGTCGCTATCACAACATCAAAAACATGTAAGTTTAGGGTATGTGCAGGATCATCATGGAAAAAACAGGCCCTTAAGTGGCAAAAAATTCAAAAAAATCAGTGTTAGGCAACTTGACGTAAAAATTTGAATAGGTTATCTATATTATTTCAAAAATATGTAAGAATAGAATCTGTAGAAAATTGAATGTAGTTTCTAAACTACTAGGTTTATTTAAAAAAAATAAAATCTATTTGGTGAAAATTTGAAATTTCAATGCAGAGTACTTAAATTTCAAGGAAAAAATAAGAAGTAGGTGTTTTTAACCACCCTAACCATAATAAAATGATAATATTTTTTTATAAGATTTTATATATAAGTAGAGGACTCATGTCCCATGTGATGCATATT
Source organism: Sequoia sempervirens (assembly GCA_007258455.2). NCBI lineage: Eukaryota > Viridiplantae > Streptophyta > Pinopsida > Cupressales > Cupressaceae > Sequoia > Sequoia sempervirens. The sequence goes on along the minus strand of VDFB02274714.1, from coordinate 30,229,114 downwards.
TTTTGTAATTTTTTCCAAGTAAATAATTAATTATGAATTTTTATTACAACTTTTAAAAATATAAAACTTGTATGTCGACCACCTTAACTTGGTCAAAACTTCATGAAATTTATTTTTATTTTTTTAATCCTATAGTATGTGAAGCATAGAATGTGACGCATGTTTTGGATTCAAAAAATGTAATATTTTTTGAAAGTTATAGATGTTTTTCAATCAGCCTATCGATCAGGACTTTAGTCGTAATTCTAATAGAAAATGAATAATAATTATTTATTAAATTCAAATTAAAGTATAATTTATATTGATGGAAATCTAAGAATCTCCTCTAAAAACTCTTTTCATTTCATCAATTTTGGGTAAAAAAAAGTCGTCAGCCACATACCCTACAAATACCCATAATATTGCCACTTTTTGGCCCATCATGATCCTGCACATACCCTTCATTCCAACTTGAAAAACATCACTATCAACACCAAAGGAAAAAGTAAATAAAGACCCATATCACAATACACCAACCAAAGAGAGCAAGATGACAAAAAAATGGACCAAAAACTGAGCACCCACTGAGAGAGGGAAAATGGTACTACTTTTCCTTGTCATCAACAAAGTAGGTGTGCTCGCTCGATTTCCTTATTGTAAGTAGAGTAGCCATCACCATGTCATCCTTAGAATCAACCAAATCAGTCATAGCCATGAGATATTGATGATAACCAGAATCATCCAAGACCTCAATGGGAGAGCAATGATGTCCCATGTAACTTCGGTGATACCTATTCCTTCATGCAACTTCTCTCTTAGGCCTCTCAATTTTCTTCTCCTTCCCTTTGGCCAATTACTCTGAGATAACTCAACCTCTCACATGATAAGCACACTTGAGAACACCCCCTACAGAATTTTTGGCAGCTCTTGCGTTCTTCTTTGGTGTCATAGGGATTTATGGCATATCCCTTTAACCTTGTGGAGAATTTTCCTGAGATTCAAGAGGGTTGAGTCTCTTAGACCTGCGAACATGGCTGATATGCACATTCACCTTTCCCATTTCCTCACTTAGCAATTGATCAAATTTTTTGAGAACAAAGACACCACCCTACTCATAAATAACAAGCTCAAAATCAAACTTACTCTTAGACTCCTAATTCTCATAAACAATTAGATGGTGAGAATAATCAAGTAGGTGATCTTCATTAAATAGAGAAAATGGTGTGTGTCTACATTAATTTTCTAGGAAAGCTTCTGCAAGAGCATTGGCAATTGATTACCTTGATTTTGAATCTCAGTCATCGATCATACCTTGAAGTGAATCAACGGATAATTAATTAGGATGATTAATTATGATAAGATCAAAAGAATCTATTTGATACTTGTCCCAAATCAAGAAACTCAAGTGAGCTAAGCATCTGTTTGACTTTCACATTAACCATACGCTTAGTGTTTAACTAAAAATGTCGTGTCACATTTACTTGCTCACCTATGGGAATTAATTTTCTTGCAATTGATAACAGTAAGATAGCGGGGAGCGATCATGATTTATCTATAGAATATCTGCCCGTACCTTACCTTACTTCAATTTCAACTTCCCACGTGTACTAGCTCCTGACAAATTTGATGACCACAAAAATGTTTACAAATTTTACGTTCGTACCCAAGAATCGGTTCTAGTTTAACATTGTTTTTATCTTAGAATGGTCTCAGCCAATATCTCTTGTAGCATGTATCTTTACTATAAACCTTCTAAGTCCTTTGCAATAGTCTGCATGGCACTTTCCCACATGCTTGATGAAGAAGACATGACACAAGTGGGCCCCTCACGGGATGGCAAGGAATGGTTAAGATTGACCTGCATCACCCTCCATCGGTCATCGATTCCCTTCCTTACGAAGCAATCGCTATCCTTAGAGCTTGGAAGGTTTCTCAATAAGTGATAGGTGTCACTACCCCCCCTGCTAGCCCGTGTAACTATCTTTCCTTACTACTTTAGATGGACGGGAACATGGGGAATGGTCTCGATGAGAATACGTGTTGCAGTGTTCATCATTGATTGTTATTAAAACCATTTCTACAACCCTTTCATAGATACTGGTCCCAATGCTAAGCATGATATGTGGCCATCACCCCCCAACCCGTGTGTTTAAAATAATATGAAATAAACCAACACGGGTGTGCGGGGAGTGGTCAAGATCTGGCCATCTCTCAAATTTGTAACCGTTGATCTTCTTTGAAAGGCTCCAACCATATTCACTGAATAGAATGGGCCCAACAATTTTCTAGACATGTGGCTGAAGCCCGTCAGCCTGCGTATTAAAATAAGAAGTAAATCAGCACGGGTGCATGGGGAATGATTGTGATCAACTTCTAACTATGGAATGACTAGCATGAAATCTTAATTTTGCACATGCTGCAAAAGTTAGCTTAAAAGGGGTCCATCTCTAGGCCAATGCGAATTTGACCCTTAGGAATGGTAATTTAAGACTTAAGTCATTAAAAGGAAAATCAAGCCCGACCATAGAAAAATTTTAAATAGTGAAAAATGATAGACATGACTGACAATCCTAAACTCTGGGGGGTGGTGAAAACAATGACTTTGATGGCATAAATGATATCTTAGACAACTGAAGACTAGGAATATTAGGTCAATGCAATAATATAACGATCAAGGGTTTTTGGACTCAGGCTAATTCTGAAGAGTTTTAAATCATAGGATCCTAACACAGTGATGAAGACATGACCATAAGTCAGAAACGAGGGTACAAGCCAAATTTAACACAATTGTTAAATGGAACCAATAATTTTTTGAGAGGTTCCATCAGTGGCTCCTATTGGGGACACATGCCTCTTGATTGCATGGTGAGATTCTAGAATCATGGGTGAAGCAGACTAGGCACAAAAGACAAAAACTAAAACATATGACCAAAATATGTACAATTTTTACATATGCCCAAAAATACTGAAAAAGGGAGATCCAATCTCCACTTTGTTTGAAGCCTTCTCCTGAGGTGAAAATTTTGAGTATGCACCCTACAATCCAACTAGGCTTCAATTCCACTTTAGTGGTGCTAGGCCATTGAAACTTAGGGCTAATTCCTGCCCCTATCAAAAACCAATCTATTGAAAGAACTAAATTCCTTGATCCTGGGGGCTTGGCCACCCTCTTGATTATTTTCATCCTATCTTACTAGCATTTGTACATTTGATCCCCTCTTGATTACGTGGTTGGCTAATTTAGTGTGAGTTTGAAGCAAGTTCATCCTCTCACTAAAGTGGGGGCTAAATAAAGTGTAGTAAAATGTATACATTTGCATTTTCACACTTGTTTGGGCCCACCTTGCTTTATTTATGCTTCTTTAAGGCTTAATTGGTCATATTTTGCATCCACAATTCCTATGAATTATATCTTTTTTTTGGTTAATCCTGAAATTCACCAATGCATAAATGATAATTTAATGAATCCATCTATGTGTCCTTGATTTTTGGGTCTGGAATAAAACACCATCTAGGGTGTCTTTTTCCCATAAAGGTCTGAGGACCCTAATTTTGAGGTATCTTAATTGGGACCCTTTTTGGTGTCTATTCCCCAAGTTTCATGGCTTGGGACTAAGACTCCAACTAGGGCATCTTACTCCTCCTTGAGCCATTCTCGGGATTTAATTTCAAATTTTGGTGAGTTTTAGCCTCCTTTATTTAATGAATTCATATGTCGGCTCGGTGTGATGTAATTTTGGGATATTAAGCATAGATAAGTATAAATACAAGGTTCATTCATTCATTTCAATCCAATTCTTTTGTGAGAGAATTCATAATATCGAATTGAGTTCATAAGAGCATTCAAGAGCAGATTTATCAAGCATTTGGAGCCATTATCAAGATTCAAGCATCATATAAAAGAGCTTCTTGCATTATGTGTGTTGTTGTGCTAACATTTGTGATGTAGTGTTTTGATTCTAGCAAGCAATTCAAAATCATTCCTTTGGTTCAAGATCCGTATCCATTGCAACCATTGCACTCAATTTTGCATAACTTATAAGGGTTTGACGAGTTGTAGCATTACATGTTGTTCATTCACTATTTCCTTCATTGTTTCTATTTCATTTCAAGGTTTAATTACCAACAAGGGGTTTGACCAAGGAAAACCCCCATTCACTAACAAACAACAATTTTTTTCCATCTTGCATATTTGTGATTGCAAATCTAGGTTTAAGTCTTGAAGATTATTTGGAGTGCAAAATTGTAAAAGTTGCAAAGTTTCATTACAAAGTTGTCATCTTCTTGGAAACTCACCTACAGGCTGAATTCAAAAGTTTCAAAACTTGAGATTGAAAGGGAAGCAAGTTCAGACCTTGGAGCTTAGGATCACATTCATAGTTTGCAGAAATTCAGAATGGGAATAATATGCCACCTTGCACGTCTTAGTCCTCCCAAGCATATTTTTTATAGATTCTTTCAAATCCGGTTCTGACATCTGAAGACTCTGCATCTTCCCCAAAAAATAGTAGCGAGACTAATACACCATCCTGGGAATCTTAGTCCTCCATAGCACTTTTTGGTAGCTTCTTTATGTTTCCAGAATCCTCACAACATCTCCAGACTTCCCAAGTGCACATTTCCAGTTTCGTAGTTTTCTATTGCATTTTGTTTATCTTTCTAGGTCATTTAGCATTCATTTGCATATCACATTGTATTTTCCAACATTTTATTTTCCACATTTATACTTGGTGGTGAACCCCTTTAAAGCTAAGAGAACTCCCTCCTAGGTCATCCTCATTGTGAATTGACTCACCTTGTAAGGTTGTTAGTTAATCCAATTGGGACTCCTAAGACATTATTGAGTGATTTGTTGGAGAAAGAGTGATATATATATATATATATATATCCAATTTTCCACCAATCAATATGTTTTTTATTATCTGTACAAACTAGAATGTTGCATTCACCACAACATATAATCCTATATTGGTGAAATTTGAAATAAAATGAATTCTTTGTAGCAGCAAATGTATTTACTTTTCAAATTTTATCTATCACTAACACTTGTCTTCCTTCCAAGTGGTTGATATATTTTAGGGAAAAAAAATGAATAAAACAAGGGCAGGTGGATTGAGAAGGATGCTTTAGGAGATGTGAAGCTTTTGCACTAAATATAGGTGATTCTACCTATCATAGCTTGAATTGCAAGTGTACTAGATAGTTAAATTTCCAAAATTTATTTTTCATTTAGAAGTTTCCATTCATTTATAGATGAGATGCTTATTGTGGTGAATGCAAACAATTTTCAATTTAATTTAAATAAAATAAATGTTAGAATATTATGTGCCTTATATATCCCAATATTTTATGTGAAGGATGTTTCCTCCTTGAAGTGTGAATGTTACATGGGAAATCCTCAAAACAATAGTGAACAATGATATTGCATCCTTTTAATTATCCTTCTGAATAAGTGATTTGTGTTAATTTTAGGATGATTTCTCCAAGACAAAATCCGTATTATTTATCCCCCAAAATAGAACAAGAACCTTTGGATCCTTGGTATTTAGGTAAGATATATTTGCAAAAGAACACAATATATATAAAATTTTACATTACCAATATTTCTCCATTTAAATTATGTACCTTTGTGAATAGTTGTGAAGTATCTTTGCATAGCTATAAGGTTGTGATAAAGGAACATTGTTATTAAAATTATTTTTACTTAGTATAATATACCATACAAAATACCAAGGCAAGACCATAATAAGACACAAATGGAAACTATGCTTCCCAAATGTTTTGTATTGGAATTGTTTTTGAATAAATGCAATGCAAAATTTCTATAAACACAATGTGCTTTGCAATGTAGAAGCCTCTTTACAAATATCAGTATTCCTTGTTGCCCATTTTCGAGCTTTACAAACACAATGTGTTGTCAACTGTGTAGACTCTTATACCATGTTCTCACTAAACTATGAAGTGCATACTCTGAAGTAGAATATGAATTGATGGTTATTAAATTCCACCTTTAATGAGAAATATCCTCTTTGACAAAATAGAACCTAATCTATACATTTTATATCTACATTTCATGAAAAAGCTTCGGTATAAGTAAATGTAGGATTCAAAAAAATTGTGTTTTTATGCTCTCCCTGTTAGATGCAATTAATCTCCCAACAAAAATCACCATGTATAGGCATGTAACATAAAAGAAACACATAAAACCATACATAAAAACATATATAGAAACATACATAGAGTTGGTGGATCACCTGTTAATTACTACATTGTCCTTTTGTTGCTAAGATTTGGGACTGGCTTTCCAAAAGTTGGATACTCACTGGACCCTGAATAAGGATTTAAAATCCTTTATTGAAGGATGGAATAGACCCTTTCAACACCCACTCCTATTGGAGATCTAGAGGAAAGTCCCCCCATCATCTATTGGTGCTTATGGAAAGAACAAACCAATCAGATCTTTAGAGACACTGAGAGGAGTCCCAAGGAAGTTTTTGGGAATTGGATCTAGAATTATTTCTAAAAGTATCTTCCTCTTCAATTGGAAACCCATAGACATTGCCCCTATTGAATGGGAGATCAAAATGGAAAAATCATGGAACATAAAACTTGAGTCCAACTGCTTTGATAACTCCAAGTCCCTAGCTAGAAAAAACATAGTCTGAATCCCCTTAGGTTTGGGTTGGTTTAAACTAAATTTTAACGGTGCGGCTAAGGGGAACCCAAGTATAGCTAGTATTGGTGATGTTATAAGGGACTGCAAGGGAAACTTGGTTGCTGGGTACATTGGTTGAATTGGAATTCAATCTTCTATGATGACTAAGTCATGGGCACTGCTCAAGTGGGTTGAGATCGGTCACTCTGAACATAAAAAATTTACACATTGAAGGGGACTTTAAGATTGTGATTAACTATGCCAATCATGGTCGGTTGCATGGTTGCAAAATCAAGGATATTTTGTTGGACATAAATTTATTATGTTCAAAATTTGAAAGGAAATTGTTGACTCACACCTATCAGGAGGGTAACTAGGTGGCAGATTGTCTGGCCAACTTGGGATCTACTTAAAGTCTATGCAAGTGTTGGAAAAGGTTTGAGGTACTACCAGAAAATATACAAGCATTAATCCTTGTAGAATAGAGGAATGTAACCACTCAATGATGACAAACAATACTAATTCTTGTGGGCATAGGTGGCATTACATGTCTAGACCTTGGGTGGCATGGACTAGGTCAGGTGAGGTGGCGATTTTAAAGTGGGATGCCGTGTGGTTATTTTATTTCATAAGTATGTATGGTGGGGTCCTTGGATCTTATGGACTATCTTTTCATATGTACTACATATCCCATAAAATCTTTGGGAATGTGTGTAATGTGATGTTTATCGCTAGCTTACTTGATAATTCCAATGTAATCAATCTTATGATGAGCATAAGATTTTATGAGTTGTACTTAAGAAATTCAAATCTTGGCCCTGTAGCTAAAAGGCATGGGAAAATGTGTAAATTCAATGGGATCTTTGGCATGATGGGTATTAATTATCTAGTTTTCAATATCACAACTTAATTCCTTAGCTTATGGTTCTTAAGGGATGATTATGGCCCCATAGATTTGGCATCATTGGGAATGACTGCTAAAGCATGCAAACATTTGATAGCTTTAATTGTTCCTTATTGTCCCAGGTGGTTGGGTAATGATTTTTTAATAAAGGGTAAATTCATCGGTGGCCAGTTCATTTTCTGGCTAACTTTGTTTCTTTGGGCTAGTTCCTATGTGTTGTGGATCGAGATGGGTGGTGATAGGGTCAAAACCAAGCTTGAAAACTGTGAGGAGTTTCGCAGAAACCCAATATCTTGGCATATTTGTATGGAGTGAGGTTTGGTTCTGCTTTTATAAAGTCTGGTGGGCCATGATGAGAAAATGTCGGTCCAATTTGCTGGTTCATGGAAGGATAGGTGTGTCACCATGCAAGGAATTTCATTCGAGGTGGATGAGGAAGTGATTGGTAAGGTGATAGGCCTCTCCTACAATGGTAAGAAATAAAAAATGTACACCAAAACACAAGATTTGGAAAGTCTCAATGCCTTCTTCAAGGACAATGAGAAGCTAGTTAAAAAATAGTTGGGTTTCAACCGTGAGGTGCTGCCAAAGCCCTGAGACAAGCTGTGTCTTGGTCTTATGACATGTTACTTTAGAAGGTAGATTTAAGGTTTTTACTTTTTCCATCTGTCTCTGCTAAACCACCTTCAACACAAAATGATGCTCAACTTTCCCATCTTTCTTCTGACCTCCCTAGAAAATTCGATCAAAGAATCCCATGGTGTTGTCGCCCTCAATCCTATTACTGCATCATTGCCTAGTCCTTCAGCTCTATCACTTCCATTTTTCCTTGTGCCCTCCTAAATCTATCTTGGTTGTGCATGTGGAGGAAGTATAACCTCTTGAACTTGTTTTTGATAAACCGTCCCCTACTGCTTCGATTGGTCCTAAGCGGAAAACCCCCATGCCTAGAAATGAACCTTGTGCTGAGCCTAAGTCTAAGCCCCCATCCAAAAAGAAGAAAAGAAAGATCAGGTTGGCCAAGTTCAAGGCTACAATTGGGTTATATGAGGTAAATACCAAACCCATCAAGAAGGACAATAGACCCACTGCTAAGAAGAAGGGGACAAAATAATCTTTGTACCAAGTGGACATGCTGACGATTGATAGTGAAGGAAAAAGTGTTGAGGAAAAAGACTCCAAGGGTGACACCATGGTGGCTACGAGAATTGATGTGGGGATGGAAAAAACTAGTGTGAGGAGGTCCCACATACTGGTGAAGAACATAAAAGGGGTTCTGGTGGATGATATTTCAAGTGATTCAAAGCAGATGAACAACATAACTGAAGGCAAGAAAGATACTTTTGAGGAGATGGAAGAATATTTTGTGGAGGGCCTTAGTCATTTCTCAAAAATCAATAGTATGATCAAGGAGGACACCACCCACTCCTGGGATCCCAAGGATTGTGAGGAAGAGGTGACCAAGTGGAAGAATGAAAAGGACAAGGACATTAGAAAGTTGCAAGAACTGGTTGTTAAATTTGAACAAAAATTCAATAGTCTGGCTCGGTTCACTATTAAAATGATTCACAGACCAGCCATGACACTTTTAGATGTCATTGAGGAGGAAGCATACATGAATACTATGGGTGAAGGTCCCAACTAGATTGGGGACGATTTCTTCAACATCCTCATCCACAAATGGGAAAGTGTGGATAGCTAGTGGTCAGGTTTGTGTTGTGTTGGGTGTCAACTGTCATTGTGCAGTGTTTATGTCCTTTTTATGTTTTTTTTGTTTAGTTTTTATGATGTTTTGATGAAATTGGTTCCTTTTTGTCCCTATGGGATCTTCATGTAAAGGGTACAACACCCTATAAATTCTACTCATATTATCAAAAACATGATGGGATGGCATAGTGTGGGCCCACTAGATGGGGAATAAAAGTTTTGAAACTGGTAGATGAGAGTGAAAGTTACGGTGATAGAAGGAAGCCCATAATAGTGCCATCAGATCAATTTTCCTATTGCTTCAAATAATTCCATCATTTTTTTCCTTGTGTGAGAAGCTATCTATTCACTATGGTCAGGATGGAGAACTAACATGCTTAAGATGCATTTTTAAAATTGAAACAAGTATTGTTATTGGAAAACACTCTATGTTGCGAGTTTTTTTATTTTGTAGGTTGAAATTGAAAGGTTGGAGAGTAGGGGGTGGAGTTGTAGGTGGGGGAGACAAAAAACCAACCAAATTGAGGTGAGGGTTTGTAATCAAGTGGGTTGTTACTTCTAAAGGGTTTTAAAACATTATGTGGGTTGGAAATTTTGAACAACTAGTGTTTTTGCAACTTGGAATTTTACAAAATAGTATGAATGTAAATTAGACAGGATGGATGTAATGAAGGGCACATTATAACAAGTACTACATAGAGTAAAAATTATGTTTCAATTTCTTAATATGATTGAAATATACATGCACTGTATGATTATAGGTTGGAAAACACAGTGGGAGGTGACAACATGATTTATGAAACCTCCAACCCACATAATGTTGTAAAACCCTCTACACATTGAAGCCAAATACCTTACTAGGTTATTTATAAAATGGTGTCTTTCATTACATTCCTATGGTATAAATAATAAAATCTTCTCAAGAAATTCATATTGTTTTGTAAAATTCTTGGATGCAAAACACTGGGTTTTACGAAACCTACAACCCACTTAATGTTTGAAAACCATTTACAAACAATAACCTAGTTAATGTTTGCAAACCCTTTGCAAAAAACAACCCACATAATGTTTTAAAACCCTTTACAAACAACCCTTGCAACTCCCTTATGATCTCGACAACAACCTTGAAAATGAAAGGCACCGTAGGAATGGAATGAAAGGCACTGTTTTGTAAACACCTAGTGTTTTCCAACAATTAACACTCTATATGATTTCGGGTTGGAAAAAATTAGTGGGAGGTGAGTGCGTGATTTATGAAACCTCCAACCCATACAATGTTATAAAACCCTCTACAAATGCAATTAATCTCCCAACAAAACACAACTATGTACATACAAAAATGTATAAAAATATACATAAAACATACATAGAAACATACATAACATGATGGGATGGTGTAGTGTGGGACTTGACAAGATAGATGATAAAAGTGACAAATCAGAAGATAGGAGGAAACTTCACGATGAGGGAAGAAAGGAGATAATGACAACATCAACTCATTTTCCTGACTAACCAATTGGGTTGTTATGTCTAGAGGGTTTTACAACACTATGTGGGTTGTAGGTTTCTTGACACCTAGTGTTTTCCAATTCCATTACATTATTATTATCTAATTCACATAAGGTTCTCAAGGTAATCACAAAACATACTAAATTAAGGTGAGGGGTGAGTAACCAATTGGGTTTTTACTTGTAAAGGGTTTTAAAACATTATGTGGGCTGCAAATTTCATAAAACCAGTGCTTTGCAACCTAGAATTTTACAAAATAGTATGAATGTCTTGAAAATATTTTGTTAATTAGATAGTAGGAATGTAATGAAATGATTCATTTCATAAACACAGTTTTTTCCAACAACCATTAACACTATATATCATTGTAGGTTGGAAAACACAGTGGGAGGTGAGTGCATGATTTATGAAACCTCCAACCTACACAATGTTGTAAAACTCTCTACACACTGAAGCAAAATGAAATCCCTCATTTTTCTTGTCACTTCAAATTCACTGGCATGTTGGCTTGCGTGAGAAGCTATCCATGCACTGCAGGAAGGAAGGCTGGCATGACAAAGATATGCATTTTAAATTGTAACAAGTATTGTTATTGGAAAACACTTTGCGTTGTGAGTTCTTTCATTCTACATGTTGAAAGTTGAAGGTTTGAGAGCATGGGGTGGAGTTCCAGAATGGGCATATATAAGACTATCTAAATTCACTTGAGGGGTGAGTAACCAATTGTATTGCTACTTATAAAGGGTTTTAAAATAGTATTTGGGTTGCAAGTTTCATAACACACAGGGTTTTTGAACCTGCAATTACACATAGAAAGTATGAAAGTAATGAAAATGTTTTGGTTAATTACACAGTAAGAACCGAATTTGTTGGTCACACCTCAAGTAATTTTGGATATCTTTATGTATCCCCCACCAACAATTATATTGACAGTATGAATATTGATTTTTTTTTTGATTTAAACAAAAAGAATGTAATGAAAGGAAAAGAACCTTCAAAATTTATCACAAGTCTTAGGTAGACTAAAAATCGTGTTTCAAATTCCTATTATGATTGAAAATTATATATATTCCTTCTTACAACAAATGGTGTAAAATGTTTTGGAACTTTATCTATCTATAACACATGCAATCTTTTTACATATTACAACCAACCATGAATGCATTGTTTGGCTCTGTGTATATTATGTACATTGAATTTATGTTAATATTAAATATACTAGTAGGAAATGACACCTAAAGCCTTATTTCTTGTGGTCTAGCTTGCTTATAAATGAAAGCAAAAGGTTGGCATTTAAATCATTTGAGCTCAACATTTTTTAATATAGTAAGCAATGGTGTTGAATAGACTAATTGCATACATGGTATTGAATAGAGTATAACAATAAATGTTGTGTATGTATATATGTGGGGAACTATTTTTCTCATCATGGATACCTTAAAATGAATAATCGTGTTAAATGGTATTTGTAATAGTAAAAATAACATTTCACTATCTTCATCTGATTACAACAAAAGAAATGCTCACATTATTTGTAGTGTTGGAAAACACACTATCCCCTGCCAGTTATTTCCCTATTATGTGTTTTTGCTTCCTATGCACCAAGAATGTAATGAAGTCCATCTTTGAATTTTGTTTCTTATGATTGAAAAAATATATGCTTATTTATAACAAATGGTGAAATAAATTTTGGAACTTTAACTATTCGTAACACTTGCAACTTTTTTACATATTACAGCCAACCATGGATCTGTACTTTAAAAGGGAAAGTGCTTTGTATAGTGAGGAATTATATTGAGGTGGTTGACACACCTGACAAGGTATATAGTGGAACATCTCCTTCGAGATGGTTGCATTTGACAGATGTGTGGGTAAGATCTACTAATCACAAGATGCATTCAAATGTTTAATTTAAATCTTAGAAAAGCAGCTCTGATGTTGACTAGAAAGTGGGAATGTTTTAACCAGGAGGATGGAAAGGTTGTATAGAGCAGGTCCCCTAATTTTAGGAGAATGTTGAATGCTGAGGAAACAACATGTTTGGTAATTGATTGTGAACTTCCAAATACACTTTCCTTCCAATGCATCAGTCATAATGCTTTACAATTTCATTTAAAAAAAATTATTTCTATTAAGAATATGCTAATTTTGATAGTATATTGTTCCTTTAATTAATGGGGAGATGATTACACTCATTCCATAGTCCACAATGAAGAGGAAAAGGCTATAGAGGGTGACCCTAAGGATGAGGAGTGTGTGAATGAAGCACAAAGTGATGTGGAGGGTGGGAAGGTAGATATAATAACTCAATTAGTGCATCATTTGGCTATGTTTATATAGGATGCACATTCAATTTATTTTAATATCAAATATACTAGTAGGTGATGCCACCTAAATTATTATTGTTTATGGTAGCTTGCTTATAAATGAAAGAAAAAAGTTGACATTTAAATCGATTGAGCTCAACAATTTTTAATATAGTAGTTGAAAGAAAGAAAAATAGGTGGGGGTGGATGAAAATGGATTGAGTATGATGCACCTATTCTTCTAATTTTGTTCAATATGTAAGCTATAATATCTAAATGAGGAACATAAATTAAATCTAACCCAACTACCAGTCAAAAGAAAGATCTAGAAAGGGTTAAATGCTATGTACTTGTCACCAAATTTGATTTTTTAAATCTCACTAAGGAATAATTCACCCTATGGCGAATAGGTCCTGGCTAGGGCTTTGAAAAATTAGATTCTAGGTTTTGTTCTTCAATTTTTACACTCCCATATTCTAGTTGTTCACTTTTGGAAAGTTGAAAATAAAACATGTAGCTTAGTTTCCGTGATTTGAAAACTTTTCTTGCAACTTTGACAACTTTGCAACTTTCTTCAAAAAATTTCTCCAAAAGATCTTCAACCTAAAACCTGCAATCATGCATCAAAAAGAGAGAAATGTTATTTGTTAGGTGAATGGGAGTTTTCCTTGGTCAAACTCTATTTTGATAATTAAACCTTGAAATGAATAAAAGCATAAAAGGAATGACATGAATGAACAAATGCAATGTCACAACTCACCAATCACTATTTGAACCTTGGATAACAAATCTGCAAACTTCAATGAAGTGGCCTTAATGAATGTAGATCTTGATCATGAAACCTGATGTGAAACAATTCCTTTGATATGCTTGAATTGATCTTGAATTCTACATCAACACATTAGCTCAAACAACATGCATGATGCAATACATATTTGATATAACAAATGGAATCTTGATTTCTGCAATAATCTTCTATAAATCTGCCCTTGAATGCCTCAGGAATTTCTCTTGAATGCTCTCTTTATCAAATTTTCCTATTAGGACTTGAACACTTGAAAGCTTAGATTCTTAGGATGAAACTTAGTGAAATAACCTTGTATTTATTCATATCTTAACATTAATTCCCGAAATTCAAATATCACAAGCCGACATTGAATTGTGGATTTCAAATCAATAAAATAATGCCAAAAACATATTTCAAAGAGAGGTCCTACATCTAGGTGAGGAGCCATTCACCTAAGATACACATCAGACAAGGTGAAATGTTATGCAAAAATAGGGTCATAGGACTAAGTGAGGACCCATTTGATCAATGGCGAATGGGTCCTAGGTCACTTACCTAGGGCACACATCTTCCAAATTTAAGTGTTATGAAATGGAATTTATGAATGTCGGGTTTTATCCCTCAAAATTTGCATTTAATTAGGCTTGGATTTGAATTAAAAGGGCATAATTAGGGAAAATTAACCTCAATTAATTAATAAATCCCTAGATTAGTCTGAAAGTGTAAGGATAAACCTTAGAACACCCTAAATAAGACACAATTAAGTCCATTTTATTAAAAAGGTCCCTAAACTTAATGTGAATACGAAAAACATATTACAACACTTAATTAAGTCAACATTAGGCTCAATTTATTATTAATTATTCCCAAATTAAGTGTGGAAAAAGGGATAATTTTTTTGACACTAAATTTTTCCCCCACTTTAGTGAGAGTATGACCCCATGTCAAACTCACACTAAAGTAAACATTCAAGAAACTTATGTATGCAACAATGACAAAGATACACAATCATACAACATCAAAGACAAAGAAGAGAAAGCCTAGATTGTCCAACGTGATGTGGAACACATCTAGGCTATCAGTTTGTGCTCACTCTGAGGTAGCAGAACTTTAGGCTATCCACTAGGTGAGTCTTCCAATAAAGGGTGGAAAATGAGAGAATTATATTAGGCTCCCATACCATATGAAATCTATCCTCCTGAAAACTTCAATAAGGCACCACAATGCTAGGAAAAGCTCTATAGGCAAGCAAGGTGTGTTATGCTAGGTGGCCTTGAATTTATGGTTTCGAACTCCATAGGGCTTAACAAGTTGCATTATGATAAGCACATACGAACAAGGCAAGGCTCCATAGGAAAGCAAGGTGTGTTATGCTAGGTGGCCTTGAATTTAGGTTCTGAGCTTCACAAGATTAGCAAGCTACATTATGCCAAACACTTATGAACATTGTATATATGGTTTTTTTTTCAAACAGATCTTGCTTAGTTCGTGCAAGGTCTTCTTCTTAGGGAACATTGTGCCTAATGTCTCCAAGAGAGGACAAGTCAAGAAAAAAATATTTGTAACTTAGGAAATGTAGTGTCACATTACCACTAAGAGGAAAGCCATATGCTAAGAAATATCACACTCTTGGAGGACATCAAACCCAATGAAACCACCAAGAAAATGACACATCATAAGAAAATGAAAATTTCACCATGATACATGAAAAATTTCAAAAGATATTATCGATGTATGGCCCCACTTTAAAGTGGTTGCTAAGACCATTATTGTGAGAAATTGCTTTAAAGTAGCCAATGTTTACTCCTAATACATGAGAGCTTATTCGGAAAGCCCTATGCCAATTCATATGTTTTTGAAATGAAGCTATGTCATGAAAGAAGAAGGAGAATTTTCTCCCAAAAACACATAAGAGATCTATGGATTTGGGGTCAGTATATCTTTGCTATAATGTTGAACATATAGAGCTTGAAAATGTTATCATTCCCAAAATACTCATAGAACTAGAAGAATGACACATAAAGAGAGTGAAAATAAAGAAAAATCCTTTTAGGTCAACATGGAAGAGACCTAAATGTCTCGATGCCTTGCATCATACCCAAAAGGAAACCACAAGACAAGTACAAAGGATAAAATTCTTACAACATATAGAAGAATGTAGATACAAATAAAGGAATGCACAAAAAGAGAGAGATACATGTATCAAACGAAATAGTACGATGGATTACATTACGCACATGCCATCACATCAAGAAACATGAAAAAGAAAGCAATGCAAAAGACTAGAAAGGAACATGTGAGTCAACCTATAGCGGGTTTTTGCACATTTCAATTTTTTATCTATATATGCAAAAGGTGGAAAACTAGCCAAAGGGACAACAAAAAATACTGAACTAAGATAAGTACCATATTTAAACTCTTATCATCATTTTTAAAGTTCATGGAAGAAGATAACAATGAATTTAACTCATTATGCACTTGTTCATCGATCTTTGCAATATCAATGTCATCATCTAGATTAATCACAATAGGAGGTCAAATGAAAATGTTTATAGAAGATTCTTGTTTATGTTGTGGTGAGGGTATAGAATCATCATGCATTGCTTAAATAGGTAAGTTTGAATTTTGATTTTCTATGTTTGTGTTCTCTTCTTTAGTTTGTAAAATACAAACAATAGAACGACGTCTACTCCTACACTCTCTAGCATTTTGGTTTTATTTAAAGCTCTTGTTAATTTGGGTTTGTGTAGGAGTAGGTTTTTCAACCATAGGATTATTTTCTTCCCTTGGGGGAAGAACAAAAGGAACCATAGGAGGTTTTTCAACCACTTTCTCTTTGGATTTGTAAACTTGTTTGATTTTAAGAGGCACAACGAGATTTTTTTTGTTGTTTCATGGTCTCTTGTAGGAAATGGTAGGAGGATTTTTCATAGGTTTATTTTGGGTATTTGGAAGGGATTTTGGTTCAATAATTGGATCATCAAGGATAGGTGGCTCAATCACGGGTTGAGGGATATTTCTAAGGGATAATTATGTTGTACACTTTTCCTTAAACGTTTGATATGCTTTGAAAAATTAGTCCTCACGAGGTCTAATAGGTTCAATAGGCTCAATTAAAAAGAAATCCAATGAAAATTTACCTCAGGAAGACACAAGATTAAAGCCACTATGGTGTATAGTAAATATTTCAATGCCAAAGGGAAAATTTAAACATTTATGCATAAATGACAAGACAAAATTCATGGAGTGAAGCCATTGATAACCTAACTTCAAAAAAAATTGGTTCGATGATGGGATGATGGTGAACGAGACACTTAATGTTTTCAACCCAACTTTTAGAGGGAGATTTATTGATCCAATTACATGGAAAGAAAAACCATTATGCATTTTGATCCATGCTTTCAGTTTTTCATATGTATCTTGATAAATTTCATGCACAAATAGGAATTCTTCAGTGATCACATTCTCTACACAAACGAGATCAATTAACATCCCATTAGTAGGCTTGTCGTTGTTACTTCCACCTCAGTAAAGAGGACCATTGGGTGCATGTTTGATTATGTCATTTTGTGAGAAAGCGATATCAAGGGGCATTTTGGTTGATCCCTTACGAGGTTGAGCTTCAATAAATTCCACTACTTCAACTGATTCATCTATATTTTCATCTTTTGTAGTTTCATCATCCATGTCAACATTCATCA
Organism: Sequoia sempervirens; assembly: GCA_007258455.2. NCBI lineage: Eukaryota > Viridiplantae > Streptophyta > Pinopsida > Cupressales > Cupressaceae > Sequoia > Sequoia sempervirens. The sequence continues at coordinate 30,211,566 of VDFB02274714.1, read as the reverse complement.
CATCATTCTTTGCTTCACTAGCTTTGACAAATGAAATAGTATGTTTTGGCATGGGATTTGTAAATTTTGGTTAGGATGAGCTATAAACTTATTAGTTTGATCATTCACACCTCCAATTTGAAGATGATTAGAATCAATGAGGTCTTGAAAAATATGTTTAAGAAGCTTACAATATTCCATATCATTTCAATTTTTTCGGTGGTAATGGAAATAAGAATTTGGTCTATAGTTTATGGGTAATGGTTTATTAGGATTAGGAGCTCTAACAGGAGGTAGGGAAAGCATGTTCTTTTCCACAAGCTACATCATGATATTATGAAGGGTATCGCGTAGAGGGGTAAATTTTTTATTCCTATCCCCAAAGGAAAAATGATTTGTCATCTTTATAGAAGCCACTTGGTTATCAGTTTTCTGATTTGGTTAAGGGGAATTAAGTTGTAAAAAGCCCCTATTTTGTTTCTTGTAAGGTTGGTAACTATTTTGAGGTGTGGATTCAGAATTTTCTAGATGGCTAGGAGGATTTTGCACATCAAGACCATAAGTTGAATTTTGATAATCATGAAGGGCTATACATAACTGTGTGAAGGATGGGAGTTTCAACATCTCAATTTTGGTTTGGATTTTTCTTTGAAAATTGGAAATAAACATTCATTGAAGGTTGCCATCAGGAATCTTAATGCTTATTTGTGAATTAAGCATTTGATAGTGTGCTATGAAATCAATAACCTTTTCATTATCCTTTTTCTTGCATGTCATTAAATCAGCTAAGGTCATCTTGGGACACATGTGAATGTCGAAGTAGTTGTAAAAGGCATGAATAAGCTCATTGAATGAACCAATTGAATTATTTGGCAAGGAGCAAACCACTCTAAAGTAGTATCCTTCAAGGATCTACATAAGAGTTTATCCGAGTTTATCTTCAAAGATGAAATCACTACATAGGGTTGTAAAAGTGGAAACATGGCTAATAGGATCTCCTTTCCCACCATATTTCTCAAATATATGAACTTCTATACCTTGTAGCATTTGTGTTCTCAATATCTCTAGGGATAATGGATTGGTTTTGATGTATTGTGAAGGTTGACCATTGTTGTTTTTATTTAGAGTAGAGATTTGTTGTTGGAGGGCCAACATATTTTGCAAAAGTGTGTTAATGATAACATCATTGTTGGTATTATAAGGTGGAGTGGTGTATGTATGTGGAGGGCAAGTGAATTGTAAATTTGTGAGGGATGATGGTTGAGGAGATATGGTATTTGAATGCACAAAGCTAGAAGGATTCCTTGTGGAATTACCTAAGGAAGCATTGACATTGCTAGTAGGTTGAATGGTTGTGGTAACTTGAGTACTAGTGTATGCAAGAATGGAAATGGGTATTGTAGGAGGAATTGAAGTTCCACCTTGGCCTTGGGTATATACCAAAGCTTGATTACAACTAGTCATGGTAGGGATGGTGTTGTTAACATCATGCACATTGGTTGTAGGTAAGGAAGTCATGGGAAATGACGTATGCATGCTATGATCCATAGGGGTTTATTATCAACACTATTAGAAAGAGAGTTATAAAACCCAAGATCCACAGAGAATGGTGTATCGTGAGATGACATGAGTCTAAAACTACATCTCACAATAGTATTGCTAATAAGACACCAAGTTGTAAAGCTCATACAAGTTTTACAAACTTAGTGTACACACCCAAAATGGAAAGTAGGGTAAGATGCAATGCAATGACCTAGAATGCAATGTGTAAATGCAATTTTCAGATTCTAAACAAGGTAATTTTCTGATTACACTATGCAAAAACCTGAAAATGAAGTCTTGTAAATGTAATTTTGAAATAACACAATGCACTAAATTTATCAAACTAAGGTAGATATGATCAAATTGATGAAAAAAAACTCTGCAAATAGTAACAAAAATTTGAAAGCAACAAACAGAAGTGCAAAAATGAATATCTTAATGCCCAAAAAATCAGATTATAATCCTGATCAAGGACTCATTCTCCCTAGGGAGAATGGGTCCTATATGAGGGTTTTGAAATAGATTTTTACAAATTTTTAGGTGTTTTCCAGAGGTTTTCTAATTCTAGTTTGTTACAACAAGTTTTAGTTTGATTTTCTATAGAATTCAATGTGAAATTTAAGTGCAAAATGTGACAAAATCATAACCTAGAACACCTAATTTAATATGCAATTGTGTTTCCATTTTCAAATTAAAGTTACTATGATGTAAATGATATGTAAATGATATGTAATATGACTTATTTTTTTTGTATTTTTTAGATTTAAAGAATACAAAATATGCAATCCTAAAACCTTTAATAAGATGCAAATTTGAATGCAAATTAGACACCCTAAATGAGACATAATTCAATACAAATGAATGAAAATGAATGCAAGACCTAAATATAGGATGGAAATGGACTCCAAAATCTGAAAATTACAATTCCTAAACTTGGGTTCACCAAAATGAAACAATGAAATATAAGTGTGAGTGGATGAAATGGACTGAGTATGATGCACCTATTATTAGATAATTCATTCAATATGCAAGACATAATATGGAAATAAGGAACAAAAATTAAATATAACCCAACCACTAGTCAAAAGGTAGATCTAGAAAGGGTTACATTAAATGTACCTATCACAAAAGTTTCCTTTTAAAACCTCACTGAGGACTCATTAACCCTAAGGAAAATGAGTCCTAGATAGCACTCTGAAAAATTAGTTTTTAGGTTTTGTTCTTCAATTTTTGCACTCCCAGATTCTAGTTGTTCACTACTGAAGAGCTGGAAATAAAACCTATAGCTCAATTTCCATTATTTGACAACTTTTCTTGCAACTTTGTTCAATTTTTCTCTCCAAAATATTTTCAACCTAAAACCTACAATCACACATCAAAGAGAGAGAAATGTTGTTTATTAGGTGGATGGGGGTTTTCCTTGGTCAAACCCCATTTTGGTAATTAAACCTTCAAATGAATAAAAGCATGAAGGGAATGATGAATGAAAAAATGCAATGTCGAGACTCACCAATCCATATTTGAACCTTGGACAAAAAATCTACAAACTTGCATGAAGTGGCCTTAATGAATGCAAATCTTGATCATGAAACTTGATGTGGAAAAATGCCTTTGATATTCTTGAATTGATCTTGAATGCTACATCAACACATTAGCTCAAATAACATGCATGATGTAATACATCTTTGATATGGAAAATGGAATCTTGATTGTTGAAATAATCTTCTATAAATATGCCCTTGAATGCCTTACAAATTTCTATTGAATTCTCTCTTAATCATAAGTTTTCTATTAGGACTTGAACACTTGAAAGCTTAGATTCTTAGTATGAAACATAGTGAAATAACCTTGTATTTATACATATCTTAACATTAATTCTCAAAATTCAAATATCACAAATGACATTGAATTGTGGATTTAAAATCATTAAAATTCTGCCAAAATCATATTTCAAAGAGGGGTGATAGGTCTAAGTGAGGACCCATTTTCCATAGGGCGAATGGGTCACAAGTCACTCACCTAAGAAACACATTATACAAGGTGACATGTTATTAAAATAGGGTAATATGACTAAGTGAGGACCCATTCACCCTATGGAAAATAGGTCCTAGGTCACTTACCTAGGACACACATCTTCCAAAATTATGTATTATGAAATTAAATTTATGAATGTTGGGTTTTATCCCTTAGAATATGCATTTAATTAGGCTTGGGTTTGAAATAAAAGGGGCCAATTAAGGAAAATTAACCTCAATTAATTAATAAAGCCCTAGATTAGTGTGAAATTGTAAACATACACCTTACAACACCCTAAATAAGGCACAATTAAGTCTATTTTATTAAAAAGGTCCCTAAACTTAATGTGAATATATGAAAAACATATTACAACACTAAAGTAAGGCAACATTAGGCTCATTTTATTATTAATTATTCCAAAATTAAGTTTGCAAAAAGGGATCATACTTTTTCTGACACTACAAAAGTCAATGGTATTGAATAGACTAATTGTATACATGGTATTCAATATAGTATAACAATAAATGTTATGTGTATGTATCTATGTGGGAAAATATTTTTCTCATAATGGATACTTCCAAATGAATAATGGTGTTAGATGCTATTTTTAATAGTAAAAATGGAATTTCACTATCTTCATTTGATTGCAACAAAAAAAATGCTCACATTATTTGTAGTGTTGGAAAACACACTATTGTTTGTCTGTTATTTCCTTCTGAGAAGTTTTTGTTTCCTACGCACCAAGAATGTAATAAAGTCCACCTTCAAATTTTTGAATAATTCTTTGGTAGGTTGAGAATGTAATCTCACTATCTTCATCTAATTGAAACACAAAAATGCTCACATTATTTGCAATGTTGGAAAACACACTATCCCCTGTCAATTATTTCCTTGTGAAAACTTTTTGTTTCCTACACACCAAGAATGTAATGAAGCCCACCTTCAAAGTTTGGAACAAATATTTGGTACAATAAAAATAGAATTTAATTATCTTTATCTGATTACAACAAAAAAAAGTTCACATTATTTGCAGTGTTGGAAAACACATTGTCCCTGGCTCCTTCAGAGGAAGAAAGTGGAAGAAAGGGTAATTTTGAAACTTTCTTTTGAAAGTGTATTTTCATATTTTGAATGAATTGGTTACATGCATTTTAATTTTATGTGACATTAACATTCTTGCCATTATAGGGAAAGGATGAACAAGGAAGTGTTGGGTGTGAGGGAAAGCTAGTGTCCATTTGGGATAGGAAAATGTGTCTTGGCTGGACAACAAAGATCTAATTCTCTTTTTCTACACTTAGATCTGATTTTTCTTTTTCCTTATCATCTATTTCCAATACATCATGTACTAGGAAGAGACACATTTTCTAGGCCAAATTGGACACTAGTGTGCAAATTTCTCAATTTTTGGAAAAGAAGAGAAAAAACTAGGCCCTGACCTTATTATCAACGTTTCTTGGATAGAGTTTTCAATATATTGAATAATTTTATGTGTTGTTGGAGTGAATTTTTTCTCAAATTTTAGAGTTTCTTTCTCATTAGACAATGTATATGTTTCTTTGGACAAGTTTGTTACAATTGTTTTTTGGGTTTTCAAATAAGACTTTCATCTCTCCACCCAATTGATTCTCTTTTTTTGCACTTAGATCTGATTTTGGATTTTCCTTCTCATCTATTTCCAATTTTATTCATCCTCCATAGGTACATATAAATGATCTCATTATATATATCATAGTACCTTATATTTTTTTCCATCCATACGTTAATTGTTGAATGTATTCATTTATATTGATGGGTTTGTTGCTGGTTGAAGGTGTTGAAAGTGCAATGGTCAAAGTGAAGAAAAGATTTTGGGATAGGAAAATGTGCCTCAATAAGGTAGAAAAGAAGAAAGGGTGGCTAAGGAGGAGATCATTTTCTTGGGTAGAAATTTTAAGAAATATGAATCTCATCATCCTGCTACATTGATGTAATAGGACAACGAGATTACAATTTCTTAATTTTTGGAAAGGAAGTGGAAAAATTGCACATTGACCTTATTGGTGATGTTTATTGGATAGATTTTTCAATATCTTGAAAAATTTTATGTGTCATTGTAGTCACTTTTTGCTCAAATTTTTGAGTCTCTTTCTGATTAGACAATACATATGTTTCTTTGGAGAAACTTTTTACAAAAGTTGTGTGCATTTTTAGATAAGACTTTAATCTCTCCACCCAACTAATTCTCTTTGTCTACACTTCAATTTTATTTTTCCTTTTCCTTATATCCATAAATTAATTCTTGAATGTAGTCATTTATATTGATGGTTTTGTTATAGGTTGAAGGTGTTGAAAGTGCAGTGGTCAAAGTAGAGGCTTCTTGGAACCCTCTTGTTACATGTCCAACAACAAGGATACGTGCAAGTGGAATGACCCCACTATTAGTAACAAGGACCCAAAGAATCCTATAATATTTTATCTGAGTGTCTCCTCAATTGCACATAAAAAGGTAGTGTAGGAGAGGCTGAGAATAGTCATTTTGCATTCGGTCTTTGATCATGTAATTATTGAATAATTATGGTGTGGAATTACATTTTTTTGGTATGTTTAAAGACTATAGTCTCCTGCCAATAGTGGCATGGTGCGAATGTTAAGTTGTATTTTTAATCTTTCCATCAAGGTTTGAATCCCATTGGGGTGTAAGTTTTAACAATTTAAATATTAGGGATGAGGTCCCCCATTTGTGACCTCACCGATTCATAGCTTCAGGTCAAAAGTATTTACTCCTCTTAATTAAAAAAGGATAAGACTATGTTCTTGTAGATTTCATATGACACTTTTTGTTTCCATGTAAAATTTCATTATAAACAATATCAAATGCCATTAAATAATGGTAGGAAATGCCACCTCAATTCATATTATTTATGTCAACTTACTTATAAATCTAAACACATGCAATCTTTATTTATTACATAAATGAGAAAATGTACAGCAGTAAATGTTGTGTATTTATAAATGTGGGAAACTATCAATCTCATAATATATACATTCTAATAAATTATGGTATTCAATGGTATCTTTAGATGATTGATAAATTCACAAACACAAATAATCTGTATGACAGTGAAATGGCTAACTACAATGAGCACTTTTTGTTATGTAGACTGTAACAATGTATTGAAGTGCACCTTCATATTTTATAAAAACCCTTAGTTTGAGTAAACATTTCAATTCAATTCTTCATATGACTAGAACAAAAAATGCACAAAATAGTTGCATGTTGGAAAACACAATGGGTTGTGACTCACTTCTCAATTCTCATTCAATGAGCACTTTCTATTTTGTAGACTGTAACAAAAAAATGTATTGAAGTTCACCTTCATATTTTATAACAATCCTTAGTTTGATTAAACATTGCATTTCAATATCTTCATATGATTGGAAAAGAAAATGGAAAAAATAGTTACTGGTTGGAAAATACAGTGAGTTGTGACTCACTTCTCAATTCTTGTTTAATGAGAACTTTCTCTTCTGTAAACTGTAACAAAAAAATGTATTGAAGTTCACCTTCATATCTTATAACAACCCTCAGTTTGAGTAAACATTACATTTCAAGATCTTCATATGTTTGGAACAAAAAATGCACAAAATAGTTGCAAGTTTGAAAACACAGTGGGTTGTGACTAACTTCTCAATTCTTGTTCAATGAGCACTTTTGTTCTATAGATTGTAAAAGAATAATGCTATTGAAGTTCACCTTCATAATTTATAACAACCCTTAGTTTGGGTAAACATTGCATTTCAATATATTCATTTTATTGTAACATAAAATGGACAAAATAGTTGTAGGTTGGAAAACATAGTGGGTTGTGACACACTTCTCAATTCTTGTTCAATGCGCACTTTCTATTTTGTAAACTGTAACAATGTATTAAAGTTCACCTTCATATATTATAAGAGCACATAGTTTTATTAAACATTGCATTTCAATATCTTGATATGATTGGAACAAAAAATGAACATAAACTTGTAGGTTGGAAAACATAGTGGGTTGTGACTTAGTTCTCAATTCTTGTTCAATGCTTAAGGGTGTAGGGTTTGGGGTGGAGTTGTAGTGTGGTGGATACATAAAAGTGTGTCGTAGAAATAGGACCCTTTGCTTGAAATGGGATTAATTGGGCTTAATGAGGCTTTTATTAAGGTGTTGTGAGGCATTTTATGCATCCGCACTAGGTATTGGACCCTTGCAAATTGAATAACATGTTTTTAATGATGTCTTGTAATGGACTTTCACGCTTTTCTAGACTTAATGAACCTATTTCTCCCTAATTCAACATTATAATATGTGTTGAATAACATTATTACATCAATCTAGAAGGCTTGTAAAATAGACTTAATGATAAACTAGTGTTGTAATGTGTCTTGCACATTCACATTGGTTCTTGTACCTTCCTAGGTTATGTGGACCTCATTTTAGTGTTGTAAAATGTATTTAATCACACTTTCACATTTATTTATGTGTTACAAGCCATATTTTAAATTCACATCATCACTAATAGTCTCATATTAACCTATATTGTGCATCTTGAGGCCTAAATTGATAAAATACCCAACAAAGTTGCAATTTAGACCTTATTTCCTTATCTCCTGGCATCTAAGTTGTCAAAATAGCCCCTATGAGACCCATTCACCATGCATGGTGAATCAGTCTCATCTAGGTGGGACCCATTCACCATGGGTGGTGAATGAGTCCCATTTGGCTCAATTTTGACCTTTGAGCAAGAAAAAAGTGAAATTTGAGTATAATATAATTACTTCATGTCGGCCTGTGATGAGGTATTAATGGGTAAAATAGGTGAATTTCCTATAAAAGAACCTCTCTAACTCATTTTTACATCCATTAACTTAATTCACATCCATTCTTCATTATTCATCTACCAATCTTTCATCTCAAGTCAAGCAACTTAGGGCTTCATCATTACATGTCATTCAAGATCAATTTTTAGACATTCAAGGGCATATTCTACATGTTTTGTTGCAGAATTTTAAGATAAAATATCATGGAAAGGTAATCAATTCCAATTTTGCGTGTTTCATTCCATTCTTTCATCATTTTGGTTTAATTACCTAAAAGGGGTTTGACCAAGGCAAACCCCCATGCCCTAACATTCAACATTTCTTCTTTTCTTCTTGTGTGTTTATAGATTTAGGTCTCTTGTAAGCTTGGAAATAATTGGAGATCAAGTTGCAAGGTTGCTAAATTCTTCTCTTCATTCAACATGTCAAAAGATCAGCAAAAACTCATTTTCAGACCCATAAATCAGAGTTTTGGAAGCAGACACCTATAGGAAGTCAAAGTGCAGATCAGAAGCTTTAGAATCAACCTTTGAAAATCTAGAAATTAAAAATTGGAATCATTCACCATGGGTGATGAATGATTCCCACTGTGCTTTCTACATTTTTTTATACCCTTTTCTCAGAAACAGGTTCTAGCTCAGTTTGACAAAGCTAGGACTGATTCACCCAGAATAGCGAATGAGCCCCTCCAAGCCTGAAAATCAGCATCAACAGTGTTTCAAAAGCAATTTCCAGACTTCATCAAGGTTTGAGGTACACACTTTTAGTTTGATTTAGTTTTGTTAAGTTGTGCATTCATTTCTAGTTCATTGTTGCATTACATAATGTGTTTTCAAAAATCACTTGTTTCTTAGGTTTTTCATTCATATTCGATGAATTTCATATTTATTTGCACTTATTTCATTCCATTTAGCCTAAAAAACATCATACACATCCTAATTTGAATGAACCGTTTAGCATTTTTGGCCCTACTATCTCCTTTTAGGTGAAAAACCCTAGAAGAGTTAGAGAGTCTTGTGGTGCCAAAAATCTATAGTTCATTTTGGTGAACCTACTTTTTTGAATAAATTCTTGTCTAATTTGGAGTCCCTTTATCATACATCTAGCTTGCATTGATCTTGCATTAGGATTTTGCATGATAGGTTTCAAAATTTGCATTCATAAAAAGTGCATTTTGCTTCCATTGTTGGTCTCTAAATTCATGTAAATTTTCTGAAAGTCTATATTTTTCATTTAGTTTTGCATCATAGCACTTAGAAACCATCACAATCAGTCAAAAATTTCTGAAAAAACTGAAAAAAGTCCATATTGGGACTCATTTGCCATCCTGGGCGAATCAGTCCCTTTTGACCCCTGAAACTGCATTTTACAGAACTCAAAACCCTATTTTTAAGCTTTTGTTTGGTGCCTTAACCTACCTATATCAGTTAGTTGCATTTCTGTCACATCCATTTCACTAGATTTCCCTTAAAATAGCTCATTTCATGCATTGTCTCATTTTGCATTTACATTTTTCACGTCATTTTCTAATTGGTGCATAGTGTAATCTGACAATTACCTTGTTTCATATCTAAAAATTGCATTACATTTTAAGTCATTGCATTTCCCTTTATTTACTTTCTCATGTTAGTATGTGTTCTCTTAAAACATTCCATGTTTCTAGAATTGCAAGTGGCTTGTATGATTCTATTTTTCATGAACATAATCTAGGACAACAAAGTAAAACATTTGATAAGCATTTTGCATACCCTCCTCATACCTATCATATTTGCAAGAATATAACAACACAATAGAATGAAAGTGTAGATAATCATGACACTCATACTTTTTCTTCTCCCAATACCTCTCCTATTAGTGACGAAGGTATTTTGATGAAAGGAGCTACAAGCATTGTGAGTCTTGATTGTCCCTCTCCTCTTCAACCTTTGGACGACATTAGAAAACCAGAAGATGAAATCCTAAATACCACCTTACCTAAGATCTCTATAACCATGACAATCAACCTTTTCGATCTCCTAATATCCATCCTTGATGTCAAGAGGATAGGTTGGTATTAGAAGACATCCCTATTAAGAATCATGAGACTCTTGACCCTCCCTTCCCTAATGCCCCTTCCATTTGGGATAATCTATTTGAAAACCATAGTGATCCTTCTCTTGATGCCTCCCTCACTTGTGATGAAGCTACTTTACACACTTCAAACTTCAATGAACATATTACAAGCTCTCCTAGTTGGGTAGATCACATAGCACATGAGAATGAGACCTTAACAACAATAGACACTCAATTAACACCTCATAATCATCCCCTTCTTGACACTCCAATCATTGATCATTCCCCTATTAGCAATGAAGTCATTTTGGAAGAACCTAGCCCTACTTGTCAAGAATATGTGGCTTGTCATTCTCCTAAAATATCTCCTTCTAAGGAGAATATCTTGGTGCTAGAAAATGACAACAATCATAAAGTATCTTCCTTTCATAAATAAGTGGTTCTTTATTTCCCTTCCTTAGAACTACATCAAACCAACACCACTGAGGTTATGAATGCACAAGTGTCGATTAGATCCCCCTTGATCAATGGACCTCATACATACCCCGTGGGACATTCTAACAACCCTTTAATTCTCTACCCCACTTCACACAAACAACAAAATCAAAACAAACCTGAACTCATCCTCTACCCACCTAAAAATAATGTATTGCAGCAACTCAGCTATAATACCATTTCTCATACATATAACACTCAAAATAATCCCCAACCACCGCAACCAACCCCAATCCATTTACCTTTACCCAATCTTCCTAGTGCTCCTCGTTACATCCCGCACACAAAGGAGTATGATCTTGTTGAAAAATTATAGAATACTCCTACAAAGATTTCCCTTTGGGATTTACTTTAGAACTCACCAAATTACCACACTATTCTTCAAACATCCTTACAAAAAATTATAGTTCCTCCTAGTACAACTTTGAATAATGTGGCACCTTTAATCCGTAACACAAATCTTGACATTACTTTCCATCAGCATGAGCTCCCTCCTTTAGAGTTGTGAAAAAAAAACAAAGCTTTCATGATCATCGCTCAATACAACACACAAGGGATAAAGAGAACTCTTGTCGATGCTAGTTCTCTTAATGTGTGTAGTGTGAATCTTTTGGATAAGCTTGGCATTGATAAATCAACCATTCAACCTGATTCCTATCTATCATGGGATTTGACAATGTCACAAAGAAACCGCTAGGGGTAATCATTATGTCTCTTACCATTGGAGTGGTCACCTTAAATACGCCAATCCATGTCATGCCTTATGAAATTTCATGCAATCTTATCTTAGGCAAACATTGTATTCATTCCATGAAACAAGTTCCTTCTACTCTTCATCGCAAAATGAAATACATTTACAACAACAAAGTATACACGCTTGATGTTGACACTGAATGTTATAGTGTATTACAACTTGACAAGACCAAAGAGAACCCATTGAACACATTAACACCAACCACACAAGTGGAACTTGTATAACAACAAGACAAACAACATATTGAACATCACACAACATTATTGGAAGATGATTGGAGTTCCTTGGATTTTGAGCATGACTTCATGGGAAAATACAAAAACAACCACAAATATTCAAATAAGGGAAAAGACACAAAAATAATGTCAACACCAACTTCAGATGACCTTTCGATAGCATCCACCTGAACCACTTTAGACAAAGAAGCAAACTACACAACAATATTTGACAAACACAATAACGAACAACCACCTGATCCAAAAGCAATGAGAATGATTTATGGAAAAAAATTTGAGCTTATACAATAGCTTGGATATAGTGGAAAAGGATGTGGTGCTAATGAACAAGATATCCACAACCCTATATACCCCCTCACACAAAAAAAAATTATGGTCTTGGTTATTGTCCTATAATAGAGATCGCCAAACCTTCACCCAACATCAACAATATCACACAACTTACTCCTAAATAATCCTTAACAACTAGTGGTCTTGAACACCATCCTTTACCAAACATGCAACACAAAACTACACCTTTGATTAATGTCAATGTCATCTCACAAAACACTCATGATTTGCATTCATTAGATTTTGTATCCTCCTATAATGGAGAGAACACAATCTCGTAATCTCAAGAGTCTTGTGCAAGTATGACATATACTACTAAGCAAGATGCATCTGTGCAACCAATCACAAGACCACCTCCTACTGTTGATCAAGAAGGTATCTTGTCGAGACTCCTCCAAGATCACTTGCTCACCCTCCCACTAAGAACTTGAAAGAAATGTTATTACAAGACTTCATGCTGCACCTATCATAGAGTTCATGGTCACTCCACTAATGAATGTAATGCCTTGAGTCGTACAATACAACATTTTCAAGAGTTTGGTATGCTTCCCTATTTGGGGGCACTTAATTCCTCTAATTTTTATTGATTTTCACTCTAGCATGCATTTCACCAAACATTTTAGCTCACCTTTGTTCTACACTAAGTGGGAGCAAGGGGTTCGATAGCCGTGTCCTCTTGTGTCACTTGTGGTTTCCTCCTTTGTCTAGTCATTAACCTTTCATGAATACAAAAGAGCAAGCTTGGGATGTGGACAACATTGCTTATGTTGGCTTGCATATGACATACTTCCCTTTTTCATGATGTAGCTTCTAAAAAATAATTGACTTGGCATAGGGCTTTCTGAGTAATCTCTCATGTTTTCCTTCTACTTTAAATCAAAAACTCACAGTACTGGTGTTCACAATCACTTTAAAGTGGGGGCATACATCACCACTCACATTTCATTGTGTTATTTTCTTTTTCTTTTGATTCCCTCTATTGGAAGTATTAGGTACAATGTTGGCTAGGATGAGACCTTGCACTTTTCCTCTCTTGGAAACAAGATGATATTGCTTGCACTTATTCTCTTTTGGAGACATTAAGGATGATGTTCCCTAAGATGAGACCTTGCGTGAACTAAGAAAAATCCCTTTGAACAATCCTTACACGATTTTGAATTAACAATGTCTATGAGTTTTAAGCATATGAATTTTTGCTTACTCCATAGAGCTCAAAATTCATTTTCCTTTGTGGCACCTTATTAAAGTTATCAAGAGGTATAAATTTGGTATGGTTGAGTGGGAAGCCCATTCCAAGGCAAGAATTTCCCCATATCCACCTATGTGTTTGTGAGTGCATACAAACTAGCATATGTTTCACACCTTTTGGGTTTTCTCACCCCGCAGACAATTAGAAGTTTAGTGGACCCAAATTGAGTATGTTGTGTAATTCTCACCTAGTGGAAATACAAGAGTTCCATCACCCCAGAGTGAGTATTCATTTCTTTTTCCAAGCAAACAAGCCTAAATCTAATCCACAACTAGTTGGACAAATGATTGAAGCTTGATCCACCTTTTAATTTTTCAGCTTCTTTCTTGCCATTGCATGATTATGTATCTTCATGGTTGATTTAGAATCTTGGATCCTAGGGGCTTGTGCAACCTCATTTGATTTTTTTCATTCTTTGACATTTGCATATTTACACTTAGATCTCTCTCTTGAATGTCTACTTTAGTGTGAGTTTAAATCAAGTTCATACTCTCACTAAAGTGGGGGCTAAATGTGTCAGAGAAAAAAGGATACTTTTCTTGACATGTGATTAATTGGGCTTAATGAGGGTTTTATTAAGGTGTTGTGAGGCATTTTATTCATATGCACTAGGTCTTGGTCCCTTGCAAATTGAATAACATGCTTTAACAATGTCTTGTAAAGGTTTTGTCAAGTCTTGTAATGGACTTTCACACTTTTCTAGGCTTAATGAACCTATTTCTCCCTAATTCAACATTATAATATGTGTTTAATAACATTATTACATCAATCTAGAAGGCTTTTAAAATAGACTTAATGATAAACTAGTGTTGTAATGTGTCTTGCACATTCACATTGGTTCTTGTGCCTTCCTAGGCTATGTGGACCTTATTTTAGTGTTGTAAAGTGTATTTAATCACACTTTCACATTGATTTTTGTGCTCCAAGCCCTATTTTTCATTCAAATAATCACTAATAGTCCCATATTAACCCATATTGTGCATCCCAAGGCCTAAATTGATCAAATACCTGACAAAGTTGCAATTTAGACCTTATTTCCTTATCTCATGGCATCTAATCAGCTACCAAAATAGCCCCTGTGGAACCCATTCACCATGCATGGTGAATCAGTCCCATCCAAGTGGGACCCATTTTCCATGGGTGGTGAATGAGTACCATTTGGCTCAAGTTTGACCTTTGAGTGGGAAAAAAAGTGAAATTTGAGTTCAATATTGCTTCATGTCGGCCTGTGATGAGGTATTAATGAGTAAAATAGGTGAATTTCCTATAAAATAACCTCTCTAAACTAATTTTTACATCCATTAACTTAATTCACATCCATTCTTCATTATTCATTCATCAATCTTTCATCTCAAGTCAAGTAACTTAGGACTTCATCATTACAAGGCATTCAAGATCAATTTTTAGACATTCAAGGGAAGATTTTACATGTTTTGTTACATAATTTCAAGATCAAATATCATGGCAAGGTAATAAATTCCATTGTTGCATGTTTCATTCCATTCTTTCATCATTTTGGTTTAATTACCTAAAAGGGGTTTGACCAAGGCAAACCCCCAAGCCCTAACATTCAACATTTCTTCTTTTCTTCTTGTGTGTTAATAGATTTAGGTCTCTTCAAAGCTTGGAAATCATTTTAGATCAAGTTGCAAGGTTGCTAAAGTCTTCTCTTCATTCAACAAGTCAAAATATCAACAAAAACTCATTTTCAAACCCGTAAATCAGAGTTTCGGAAGCGGACACCTGTAGGAAGTCAAAGTGCAGATTAGAAGCTTCAGAATGCACCTTTGAAAATTTAGGAATTCAAAAGTGGAATCATTCACCATGGATGTTGAATGAGTCCCACTTCCAGTTCATTTTTCTGTTTTCTACATTTTCTGATACCCTTTTGTTAGAAATAGGTTCCAACTCAGTTTGGCAGAATTGGGATTGATTCGCCCAGAATGGTGAATGAGTCCCTCCAGGCCTTAAAAATTAGCAGTGCTTCAAAAGCAATTTCCAGAATTCATCAAGGTTCCAAGTATGCACTTTCAGTTTGATTTAGTTCTGTTAAGTTGTGCATTCATTTCTAGTTCATTGTTGCATTACACAATGTGTTTTCAAACATCACTTCTTTATTAAGTTTTGCATTCATATTCGATCAATTTCATAGTTTATTTGCACTTAGTTCATTCCATTTGGCCTAAACAACATCATACACATTCTAATTTGAATGAACCCTTTAGCATTTTTGGCCCTACTCTCTCCTTTTAGGTGAAAAACCCTAGAAGAGTTTGAGAGTCTTGTGGTGCCAAAAATCTATGGTTCACAAAGTAACTAGATGGAGTTGAGGACAGACTAACATATTGGGTTATTGCAAGTAGAGGGTTATGCAAGAGTATGTGGGTTGCAAGTTGTATAGCACGCAATGTGTTCCAACATCCAATTATACATAGATAGTATGGTTGCAATAAAGATCTTGTGTTATTTGGAAATTAAGAATTTAATGAAAGGTACCTTCAAAATTTATAAAAAATCCTAGGTGGACTAAATTTTGGGTTTCAATTTCATCATATGATGGTAAAAATTTACTTTGAATGATTGCAGGTTGGAAAACACAGTGTGGGATGTCAATAGATGATTTAATGAAATCTACACATATTCCAAACATATCCTCATTTATTAAATACAATGGAGGTTGATAGAATTCTCCCTTCTACTAGTACAAGGGCCATGGTAGAAAATACTACCTACCACTCTCTTATTTTTATGTAAAGCATCACCTTTCATATGTTAATTCCAACATTTTTCAAATATTAATATTTAAAATAAAACTATAATGTTGCACTACCTCTTGAAGGGTAGCAAGTCGATGAACACATGTATTGCGATGTTCATATTTTGTTAACACTTCGAGCTTGCACACTTTTAGCTTTTTCCCACTCTAGCAACCAATTTAGTCAATATATGGTTCTCATTTTTGTGATGTCTATTTTCAAAAAGAGAAAGATCATAGG
The DNA here is from genome assembly GCA_007258455.2 of Sequoia sempervirens. Lineage (NCBI taxonomy): Eukaryota > Viridiplantae > Streptophyta > Pinopsida > Cupressales > Cupressaceae > Sequoia > Sequoia sempervirens. Next base: position 30,195,081 of record VDFB02274714.1, on the reverse strand, counting down.
ACTTAAAGTTTAGACAATATTTCAAATCCTGCTCATCTTTTCTAATTGTAACCATGTTGCAATTTTTGCTTCAATTCTTGCTAACATTCTTTGATGAATAACACACTGAGACTCTACCTTAAACAATGCATGAAGTCTCCTTAACAATATACCTCCTTGCTTGTGACTTCCACTAGTAAGAAGTCCACTTGGTTGAAAATGTCCCCTTCAAGAATTATAGTTGGATATCACATATCTCTATGACAAGGAATCTCCTTTACAACATCTAAATTGCTATAGAAAAATGCACTACAGAATATAAATTGTATAGCTGCTCTAATTGCATCTTCACATGCAACAAGAGATAGTGATAGTCTTGTGTTTCCATTGCTCATCAATTTGGCTACTAATTGTTGAGTTGTTGAAAAAATGGTATGGGCTTGGATTTTGTTTAAAGGGATAATTGTTACTCTTCTTTGTAGATTCCCTATTTGAATTAGTAGATTTCCTATTTGTTTTGTATCCACTACCATATTACACAACTTTCCTCCTACACCAACCTCCAATGCATCTATTGTTGTGGTATCTTTAAATTTTATAAGTTGAGCAACAACAGCTTTGACTTTTGAGCTATCAAAATGCTTTACATGACCTTTGACTTTTGACCTATCAAAACTCTTTACATGACCATTATAGGTAAATTGAACATTTCCTAATTGAGCCTCAAGGAGCCCGATATCAACCTCCAACTTGGGAACTGCACAAGCTTCTTGGAAAACTCATTTTCTAATGTCTCCATGTACCCTTCTTCATGGGAAACACCTTCTATTGCTATCTTTTTTTTCTTAACTTCCTATCTTTTAGATTGTAGCTCTTTCCAAATAGTGTTAAGATCCTTTTCTTTTGACCATGAAAACTTCTTCTTGTCTTTTAATTCCTTCTCTAATTGGTTAATTTTAGTCTTCAGTTATTTTTCTCCACTTTTAGCACTTCTAGCTATTTATTTTTGATCAACAAATTGATCATTGGTATATTTTTCCTCATCCCCATTTCTCTTACTTCTTAACACCATCTTCTATTCATTTTCATGATCTTCTAACTTCTTTTTCATATCTTTTACTTCAAGCTTTAGATAAGATGCTCCCTCACCAGCCCTTAGGACAACACCCCTTTGTTGGATAGAGTTTGGAATTTCTTGAATACTTTTATGTACCTTTGTAGTTGTTTTTAGGTGAGATTTTACAGTCTCTTTATCATTAGACTATGTAAATGTTTCTTTTGAACAAATCATTAGAGAACTTGTCTACATTTTTAGATAAGACAAGTTCATGCCTCCACCCAACTGATTCTTTTTTTTGCAATCAGATATAGTTTTTCCTTTTTCTTATCATCCATTTCCAATTCTATTTGTTCCATGGAATATCTAACTTCAAGAATTCTTGGCTTCATTTGTTCAACTCCACTTATAGAATCATCTCTCTCTTTCTTTGCTTGCACAAATTTTCATATACAATAGAAAACCTTTCGAGTTAATCCACTTCTGTAATGCCATTTTCCCATTTCACAAACTACACATGCTCCTTCCTCAACTTCTCATGAGAAAGAAGAATCTCTTTATAATTCAATACATTAGCTATCTCATTCACTTTAAACAAGTTCTTTCCAAGTGTTTTTAGAGTAGATTCCTTTTTCATTACATAATTTCTAGTATGTCCTATTATTTTTTATTACTAGCATCCACTAGAATTCTCATAACAATTATTTGTGGGTTTTGTCTCATTTGTTGCAGGCAGAGGGATTAAGAAGATCAAGAATGGCTATGCTTTTCATACTTGTTATGAGAAATAGGACTAAAAAAGGGTTTTGTTATATAACACACTATGATTAACTATGCATCATATGCTAAATTTTACATCAATGAATATTTGATGGTTATTTATCTTTCTTTTCTATAAGCGAATATTTATTGCAATTATTTGAAATACTAAAAGGATCCTCTAATTTTGCAACATACACATTAGAAAATGTAGTGTGTTTTATGTACCATTTCAAGTGAGTGTTAAAAAACCATCATGTGTCTTCAAACTTGCAATTTTCCATACATAAACATAGTATAGTGAAATTATCTTCTAATTTATAATGAACACCTAATAATGTAAACATATGAGTATGTTATGAGAAAAAGGAGGTTGGAAAACCTATTATGTTAGAAAACACAGTGTTGTTATTTTTTTTCATAAAAGCAAAAAACACAAAAAATAGAGCAAGAGATGTTGCTATTCTAGACACCTTGGGTCCTTTATCTTCAAACAATTGAACATCAATATATTTTTAATGATGATCAAACCCCACAAATATTTCATTAATTTAAAATAGTGAATTGCTATGAGAATTCTATGACAATGAAAATAAAGACAGTAGGATGCTTAGATATAGCTACAACTATGCTTATATTAAAAAATATTCTAACAAGTATAAAAAGCATCTTAGAGGGGACAACCTCCTCAATACCAAAATAGTAATACAGCATACAATTCCAAGTTTTTATCTTTCTTTAAACATTATTATAAGCAAACATCTGATGGACCCTAATTAGACTCTCTATTTCCATTTCTAGCCTCAACCGAACAACGGGGGCATCCTAAGACAAGATTTTGAATAAGCATACATATGGACTAAAGCAGGCTCCTAGAGCTTGGTATGAAAGGTTAGATAAGTACTTGTTGTAGCAAGGATTCATAAAAGGTATTGTAGATAGAAATCTATATTTCAAATTTGAAGGAGAAAAAAACTTAATTGTGGTGGTATATGTTGATGACATAATTTTTGGAGCAAATGAATATATATTTAAGAAGTTTGAAGAGGAAATGAAAAAGTAATTTGATATTGCAATGTGTGGGGAGATGTATTTCTTCCTTAGTTTGCAAATAAATCAATCAAAGAAAGGTATATTCATATCACAGTCTATGTATGTTAAGGAATTATTGAATTTTGGAATGGATGACTCTAAAATGGTATGTCCTATGATTACTAGTTGTAGGTTGAGTAATAATGATGAATCTCCTAAGATAGATCAACTCAAGTATAGATCAATGATTGGTGGACTACTATACCTTTCCACTACTAGATTGGATATCGTGCATTTAAATTGTCTTATGGCTAGATTTCAAGAAGATCCTAGAGAATCTCATGTTGTATCAATGAAAAGGATATTCAGATATTTGAAGGGTACACTGGATTATGGTTTGTGGTATCCTAAGGATACTAAATTTTCCTTGAGTGCATATATAGATGCAAATGGGGATGGATGCGTAGATGACAGGAAAAGTACAAGTGATATTGCTTTCTTTCTTGGAAGCAAGTTCATTTCATGGCTAAGTAAGAAGCAAGATTCAATGTCATTATTTACTATAGAAGTAGAATATATTACAATAGTATCATGTTGTACAAAAGTGTTGCGGATAAAGAAATCTTTGAAGGATATCAAAGTTTCATATGATGAACCCATTCCTATCATGCATGAAATACAAGTGTAATCAATATTTCAAATAATTTGGTAATACATTCAAGGACAAAGCATATCTCAATCTGATATCACTTCTTGAGAGAGAAAGTTGCATAGAATGAGGTGAAGCTGGAGTAGTTTTCTATTATAGATTAGGTTGCTGAAATTTTCACAAAGGATCTTCCAAAAGATACTTTTAATATCTCTGGGAGAAGTTAGGGGTTGTTTCCCCTCCTTTAAGATAGATTATGCATAGTTATGTGCATCTATCCGAGAAGAATTTCAAGATATATTTCTTGGTCCTAGATTGATGCTAAAGGCTACGTCTTAGGGGGAGTAGGTAGTAGTGGTTGACGGATGGTGTAGATAGTTGGAGCATATTATGTGTTCCTAAGGGGAAGTATGTAGAAAGAGAGTGCAGAAGAATGAGTGTAGATGCTTGTTAGTATTGTAAGTGATGTATGTAGATGTTTCCCTTTGAATACTGTCAAATGGGGAGAGTAAGAGAGTTGAATAAATTTATGGCCCTTTGCCATTGATGTCAAAGGGGGATAAAAAGTTGAAGTGATTGAAAAATAACAGTACAAAAGTTGACATGGTCTGAAGACCGTAGGGGGAGTACTACTTATTGCAACATTGTTGTTGGTTTCTTTTGTTGTTGATGATTTTTTAGAAAAGCGGGTGTTTCCATCAATGACAAATGGGGATATCATTGGAATTTTTGAAGCTTGAGTTATTTGTGAGTTGATTAGGTGTTGTCATTGATTTCAACACCTTGTATGAAGAGAGAGTGTTAGAATGTTGTTGGTTTTGATGATTTCAACCCTTACCTTTGGAATATTTGGATGTTTGTAGTTGGTGTTAATGTCAACACAACATTGTTGGTGTTGCCATTGATATATTGCTTCAGTATAGTTGTAGAGGTTTTTTGTTTGACTTGTGTTTGAAGAGATTATTGTAGTGTTGTAGATGTTGTAGATGTATTGCAAAGATGTTAGTAATGTTGTTGATGTGGTTTGGATTCACTTCTTTGTATTGTGGAGGTGTTTGGTGTTGACCTATTTTATGTTGTATGGTAGAGGTGTATACATTTCCTAAGGCTAACCTAATTGAGATTTTTTTAGGTCACAAAGGGTATAAATGTAAGAAGAATTATTTTTTGGATTAAGTGTGAAGTGTGTGTGATGCGAAATATGCAAAAGTGATCAAGTTTGTAGATCTGAGTGTGATCATTAATGCTTATGACTTCCTAATGCAATGAGTAGAAGTGTCTACATTTAAGTCTTTTTTATGAGTTTTTTGTGCTTCAATGGAACTATACCTTTGACATATGAGAGATTCATTGTTAGTAGTTCAAATTGGAAGTGAGCCACCCCTTTTTCTTTCTTCTTTCTTTTGGAAAATGAATCCTTTAGCACTGAGCCACCGGTAGTGAGCCTTTCTTTATCTTTCTAGGTAGTGAGCCTTATTGTATTTAGTACTGCAATTCATATATTAGTGAGCTAATCCTCACCGTGATTTTTCAATTCTCTTTTTTCCACGTGATTTTTTTTTTCTTATGTGTTTGATGTGTTTGCATTACTTCTCTACATGTTTACATTATGCTAATGAATGTTAAGGGTTTAATGGTGAATAAGGGTTTAAGAACCAATGTAGATTTGAGTGTTAATAAGGGTTTCTAATGTTTTAAAAGTATACAACTGATTCACCCCTCCCTCTCAGTTGTCTTGTGCATCTAACACCTCTCATATAGATGAGAGTACTTAACCTTACAAGACCCAATCTCTCCAAGTTGGCATATCTTCTCAAATGTCCTTAGTCTTTACAAGCACTCACGACATGAGAGGGGTATCTATTATCTTAGTTAATTGATTACCCATGTTTCATTAATTATGACCTGATTAGATGAATCCCCATCCATGATTATCCTACTTTGGAATTTAAGACAAGAACACATCGGCATCCACTCCCATACCTTCTTTAGTACCTTACTTTTAGGATCTTCATAGTCACCAATGAGTGTAGTAGGAAAAATAAGGTACAAAATTCATTTTTATCCACAAGAACCATTTCAATAATTCATAAAGTACACTTCCATTCAAACATTCAAATTCATCATATTTCATTGGAAATCTTGAAATTTTCTCAATATTTTAACATACCAAAAACGAAAAAGACTTCTCAAGGCTCCATTAAAATTTCTTCAAATTTTTATTTTTCCAATTTCAAAGATCTGGAAAAAAGCTTCAGCTCTAAATATTCTCAAGAACACACTTTGAAGCCTTAAGGTCAAATCCATGTTTTATGTATTTCCCCAAAAATTGGGCATTATAACCCCATACAATTAAAATTTCTCAAAAAAATAACAAAATAAATAATTAAGCATGATATTTTATAAAATAAATTGTGTTAGGAGGTGTACACACTTCCCGAATCCTATTCCAACCTTTCAAATTGAAATAAAATGAGTAAAGGAGAAGAATTTATCATTTTACCTCAAATTAATACAAAATTTAAAATGAAGAATACCTCAAGAACACCAAATGAATGTACATGAAAACTCCCATGCACATTCCCCTTCCAACTCTTATCCAAAAAAATCTTATCCTATTGAATCCCCTTTTCGATTGCACTCCCAATAAACAATTCAAGTTTTCACCATTAGAGGTTTTCTCCTCTCTCAATTTCTTCCAAAAAATAAAATCATAAGGAAACGATGAAGCTAAAACATCAATCCTACAACTACAAGCTACAAATGGGAGGGTCACTACACCAAGAGTTTCTAAAGTTACTCAAGAATAATTCTAGCAAGATCAAAATCAATAGATGTATGTAGACTAGTAGATGGTCGAGATAAAATTTGAGGTTGGAGACATGGTGTTTGTGAGAAAGACTAGGATATTGTATCTGTTATTTATCTATTGTTGTTTATAATGTGATGATAATTATACATTGTGAATAATGAATTAAGTTTGAGTTATTTAAGATCTAATTTGAATTATTATTTTTCATATTATTGTCCCAAACAAAAAATATTTATCAAAGATTAAAAATTAAATTTGCATAAATATTTTGGTGGGTTTTGTCCTTCTTCATCAAGTCCCCTTGAGTGCTCCTTCTCTACCTTCCCCTTATTCTTATCCCTTCTTTCTTATATCTTTTTTCTATATTCCCTTGGTACCCTCATTGTGCCACTTCTACCCTTTTGCTACCTCTTTCCCTATTCATCTCTCTCACCCATTCTTGTTGAACTCTTGTTTCTATTATAATATATATTAAATTTTAATAATATTAATACATTATTGAATTAAATTAATAGGTTTTATTTTTATTAGTATATTATATAATATACCTGTAAAAATTATACTATTATATATTTTCATAATATATTTAATGTATATTAATATATAATATATATTAGTGTTTGACATAGAATAATGTAAAAACTTCTTTATATTGTTTCTTTTTATTTAATTATAAATATGTATTACATATAATAAGTAGACTATCTAATGGTGACCTCCCATTTTATTTGGTTTAGATGTTTATATTTTTATGTTTTGAATGATAAAACTAGTTGAAACATATTGCATTCTTTTATTCAAATATGATTTTTTTTTATAATTTTAAGACAATAATAACATTTTGTATAATTTAACATTATAATGTTATAGTTGAATCTTCTAATTATTTTTTCTTTTTTCTTTTATTTGTGTTATATTATTTGAATAAATTTAAAATAAATTAAATATAAAATATCTTCAGTTTCAAATCCTTAACTTTTAAATGTTTTGTATAGAATAATATAAAACATCTTTATAATATTTTATTTTATTTAAATATAATATAAAATATCTAATGTTTTTGATTAAGGAAAAAATGGGTTTTGAAGGGGCCCCAAAACCCTTTAACAACAAGCAAGAGACAAATTTAGCAAGAAAAGTACCCAAGCAATAAGTCAAAACAAGACAGGAAGCTACCGAAAGAGAACATCAAAACCAACCAAAAGGCAACACAAAACCTGCAAAAAACTAGCAACAACCCCACCGTTAGGCCATATTTTTCAGGATATCCACCACCTCCTGTTCCAATTTGTTCATATTAAGCTCTGCTTTCTTGATTTCTTGAATATTAACCTGGAACTTATTAGCCTTTCTCTTAAGGTTTGCTCTAGTTCTTTTACACAGCCCACCATAACCTTCGTGACTGTGTACTTTATCCACCTCCTCTTCCACAACAGTCTTGTCCTAATAAGCATTCTCAAGACTGTCCACCATCATATCCATAGTGTTTGTCATGGATTTTAAAATCTTATGGGTAGTATTCATCACCACCGGATGGATAAAATATCTTGTGTTAACCTTACAATTTTATTTGTTTATTTTAAATATATATTCTATGTATTAATTTTAAGGTTTGTAAAAATTTATTGATTTTAAAAAATATGATAATATTTTTTATACATTTCTATTTTTTAAACAATAATAGATTTTAATTAAATGTGGCATTATCTTTTTAATTTTTGATAATAATTAATTATCATTATTATAATTCAATAATTACACTAGCTTATTCTTTATAATTAATATTTAGAGATCGTGTTCCTTCTTCTGTTCTGTTCTGTGCTCCTTCCTTTCCCTTGCTTCTTTTACTATTTAATGTCAGTACGGGTTGCAATAAATTCAAAAAGATTAGGTATTCAGCAGGGGTTGTTATGAATTCGATAAGAATTCAGTCGAGTCATTACAAAACTATGAAAACGATATAGAATAGAATAAGCTTCTTTGGTGAACGCCCAGTTGTAAAGCATACTTATGACAGTTGTAAAGGACTGAGTTTCAAGAATATATTCATTGTAAATGAACAATTATTGAGAAGCGCGTATATTAATTATAAATAAACACTTTTATAATAAAAATGAGTTGTCAGAGGTTGAGAGATTCTCTTCGGAAGGAGAGTTATGTTCGAAATTCAACGACATCAGAGAAACGTGTGTAATAATTTGAATATTTTTATGTCATCAGCAAGAACGTCAGAAAGAAGATCCATCATACTTACATCTGAGATATAAAAAACTGCATTGAATGCAAATACTCCAAAAAATATTTGTCTCAGTTTCAAATCGAGAAGGGGGATTAAGGAGAATGGAAATATTATTCCTCCTGATTTCATGCCTGTTGATGTTTACAAATCGCCACCATCAAATCTGTTCAGAAGCAGCGACATCTAATCTGGGTCGGTAAAAAATTTCACAAATTTGTTTGGAATACTTTTTTTTTCTCAGAGAGGTAAATATGTAATTATTTCTGAGCCTAGGGATAGTCTGTGACATTGATATGTAGTGCTCTGTGCTTGATGTTTGCAGAATACCCATATCCGTTTATGACAGCAGATGCTCAAAAGGCGGCTGCAAACACATATGATTACATCGTGGTTGGAGGAGGTACAGCAGGGTGTCCCCTGGCAGCAACTCTGTCACAACACTATTCTGTTTTGGTATTGGAGAGGGGAGACTCTCCTTACGGAAATCCCGATGTTGAAGGCATCAAAGGGGTTTTCAAGGTTTTGGGGGATCCCAAAAACTATCCGTATGTAGCGGAGGGGTTTGTCTCAGAAGATGGAATGCAGTTGGTAAGGGCGAGAGTTCTAGGAGGCGGAACAGCTATCAACGGTGGATTCTACACCAGGGCGAGCACTGAATATGTTCGGAAAATGAAGTGGGATGAGAAACTTGTAAATGAGTCGTATGAATGGGTGGAGAAATTGAATGTCTTCAAACCAAAGAAGCTTTTTCCTTGGAATTCTGCTTTCAAGGACGGGCTTGTTGAAGCAGGAGTTGTTCCTTACAATGGATATACTTTGGATCATTTGGAGGGCACCAAGATCGGTGCTTCGATTTTTGACAAGAATGGAAAGAGACATACATCCGCAGATCTTCTCCAGTATGCAAATCCAGAAAATATTGTAGTGCTTCTAAATGCTACTGCCAGCAGAATCCTCTTCAATTTGGAATCAGGTAGGTAGGTTAACGTTCTTTGCTTAGATAATTGATTGTTGACTACAATGTATCAACTGCTTAGGTTAACACAGTGCTCTACTTCATCTAATAATTTTATATTTTATTTATGATTAAAAGTGATAATTAAGCGTTACTCTATTAATATTTAGATTATTTTTTTTTATTTTTTTATACATATTGAGTAATAAGAAGTTAAAATGCTTGCATTTTATTTTCACATATCTATCTATGTGTATATCTAGAATCTATATTGTAGGTAAGGTTAAGGTTAGTGGAGTGGAGTAATTATATATTATGTTAGTATAATATTTCATTTTCATATATCTATCTATGTGTATTTTTCTAATATTATCTAGAATTTATATTGCAGGAAAGGTTAAGGTTAGTGGAGTGGAGTTCACAAGCAATAATAATGGCCTACTTTATAAAGTATCACTTAACCAATTGTCAACCAATAGTGAGGTGATTTTGTCAGCAGGAAGTATAGGTAGCCCTCAACTTCTCCTCTTAAGTGGAATCGGTCCAAAAAGACAACTTAGAAAATTGAATATTACTCTTGTTTTGGATTTACCTTTAGTAGGAAAAAAAGTTCAAGATAGTCCTGCTGCAATATTTAGTATACAATCCCCAAAACCACTTGATTTTTATTATGGGCAAGTAATGGGTGTTCTAGACAATTCATAACTCCACATCGAGGGTTTTAGCTTTCTCCAACAAAAAAATGACACAAATGTACAACATTTAGGTCTTGTTTTAAGTAAGGTGGCATTTCCCTTATCAAGGGGCGAGTTTTGGCTTAAAAGCATGGACCCTAAAGAAAACCCGTATGTTCGTTACAATTACTTTTCACACCCTTATGATTTACAAAAATGTATGTTTTCTGTGAAAGTATTGGTTAATCTAAGTATGACATCTTCTATTCAAAAGTTTGCATTTTCTAATAATGGACATTCTAAAAGACTTCGATTTCTTGGGACTCCATTACCAAATAATCTATCGAATGATGATGTCTTGGCCAAGTTTTGTAAAGATACTCTAGGGACATTTTACCATTACTAGGGAGGCTGTGATGTTGATTTGGTGGTTGGAAAAAGATATCAAGTTAAAGGTGTCAATAATTAAGAGTTGTTGATGGATCAATTTATAAGGATTCTCTAGGTACCAATCCACAAGCCACTACCATGATGCTCAGAAGGTATTTATTTGTTAACAATTGTTCTACATTTTTTATCTTGCAAGGATTTCAAGTTACAAAATTAACAAAAATATTTTATTATGCAACATATGCAGGTATATGGGACATAATATCATTCAAGAACGCATGAACACCTAATTTTTTTCCAAGATCCTACTAAAACTATTTATAGTCTTAATGTATTTCTTTTTAATGGTTATATAGAATCAACCATGCGATTTAAAATAATGTTATTGATAACATTTATAATTATGATTTCTTGTCTCTTCTTTCACATGGATATAAATATTATTAAATTTCATAGAAAAGAACACTTGCTATTTAAAATCAATAATACCATTTAAAATAATACAATTGGTACACATGCAATTGCTACTTCCATCACATATCTTCTTTCACATGAATATAAATAACGAGTTTCATTCAAAAGAACACTTGCTACTTGAGTGTCATAATGGTCTTGAGAATGTGTGGAATAATAATGATATACCTTTTAATCTATGTTTGTGTTGGAAGACTATGTTATGGGTATCATCTGAGGCTTTAGAGCTCTTAGATGCTTTGGGATAGCATTGGCCATGCAATTAGGAGACATGTTAGAGTATCCTACAACTCATGAATTCTCATGTAATGATTATAAAATGGTTAATCTACTAATGTGTTATTGGTTATTGCTACAATGTAAAATTGATTATAGGTCTCCAATCATTAAATTTTATATGATCTACATAGCTTTATTGTCATTGGTCAAAATCATTCCATGGTGGGACACATGAGATTTTATTCTTGAAGAAAAAGTGATTTCCTTAAATTTTTGACAAAAGGTTGTTGTATTGAGATAGATAGTTTGAGGAATATCATATGCTTAAGGGCCAAGCTCTCTTTGTGTCAAACCAAGATTACATCAACCATGTATCTCACCTCCCATAAATTCCTCTTGGTTTTATAATTAAATTAATTTTCCTCTCACTTGATCATGAACACTTGATCATAACCATCTACCACTATAGATGCCTAATAACTAGTATGAGTTTCAAACTAACACTAAAACCACACATGAGTTCATGAGCTCAACAACTTACTTTCACTTGATAGGACTACAATGTTACTTATGAGAAGATCATAATGAATTACTAAAATGATTTACTATGCCATCAATCCCTACTTTCCTAGCTATTGATAAATCGATTGGGATTAAGTAAATAAACAAAAGATATGGTTCTATTTTTGTAGTAGCTTGGAAGGGATATGTCACATGTCATAAATCTAGAAGATAGCTCTTGGGATTCTCCCATCTATTGGGTCTTCATTAACCTTGTCCAACTTAACATAGAGATCACAAAAATAATTCTTGACCTTTTTAATTCAAGGCACTTAATTCCTTCCTCATATGCTAATAACAACTCCTCTATTCTATTATCTTTCCTCAATTCTCTTCCCATAAAAAAATTTCACATCACTTCTTCTAAATAATGACCAACACTTTTGAGGACAACTACAATACCTTCTACCCATCCTCAAATTTTATGGAGAGTAGAAATCTCTTGGTTGCAAACTTTAGTCAATGTCAGATGACACACTCACCTCTCCACAAGCCAAACCTTAGGGTATTAGACCAATTTGATACAATTGGAATGCGAGTCCCAAGTGAAGTTATGCCTAGCCACATAGCAAATAGAGTCACAATAGATAACACACTTGCAACAAACAAGAAAACGCAAATAGATGGTATGAAAACAATGCTTTTCAATATTTTGAATGGCAAAGTTTGCAACTTTATAGATAAAATACATAATTATTCAAACTTGACTATATCTTTAGACTCAACTCCTATTATAAGGCCAACAAAAAGACATTCACTATTTACACAAACCTACTATTTAATAAATTTTACAATATGATTTTATTGACCAAAACCCTACAAAATTTCATTAATGAAGTTTTTTCTAACATTCAAATTAACAAACTTTGTTTAATGCATTAAGCGCATAACATCCATGATAATCTAAAACAAGTAGTGGCCATTAATGAAGTTTTTTCTAACCTTCAAATTAACAAAGTTTGTTTAATGCATTAAACACATAACATCCATGATAATCTAAAACAAGTAGTGGTTATTATTGATTGTATCATCTAATGGCAAGCATCTAGTGAAACACAATGCATTGAATGCAAACAATAACAAAATTTGAACCCCGTTTCAATTCTAGAGCAGGAATCAGATTGGTTAATGAGTATAGAGATTGTATTCCTTGTGATTTCATGCTTGATGGTTTTAACAAATCATCACCATCTATTCTGTTCAGAGGTAACAACATCTAGTCTGGGCCAGTAAGAATGCTTAAACTTTTGTTTTCAATCAATATTTCTTTTTTCTATGAAAATTGCATATACAATTGTTTTTACTTTGATGTTGATATGTAATGCTCCGTGCTTGGTGTTTGTAGAATACCCATATCCATTTATGATAGCAGATTATCAAAAGGCAGCTGCAAAGGGCTTATGATTATGTTGTAGTTGGAGTTGGTACATCAGGGTGTCCCCTGGCAACAACAATGCCACAACACTACTCTGTTTTGGTATTGGAGAGGGGAGACTTTCCTTACGGAAATCCAGATGTTGAGGATTTCAGAGGGCTTTTCAAGCTTTCGGGGGATCCCAAAAAGTATCCCTATGTAGCAGAGGGTTTTGTCTCAGAAGATGGAGTGCAGTTGGTAAGGGCGAGAGTTAATTGCCTTCGAACCAGACAAGCTTCTACAGCAGGGCAAGCTCTGAATATATTCGGAAAATGGAGTGGGATGAGAAACTTGTGAGTGAATCGTATGAATGGGTGGAGAAGTTAATTGCCTTCGAACCAGACAAGATTTTTACTTGGAATTCTGCTTTGAAGGATGCACTTGTTGAAGCTGGTGTTGGTCTTTACAATGTATATACTCTGGGTCATTTGGAGGGTACCAAGATCAGTGCTTCAATTTTTGACAAGAATAGAAAGAGACATACAACCGTAAATCTTCTCCAGTACGCAAATCTAGAGAATATTGTAGTTCTTATTAATGCTACTGCCAGCAGAATCCTCTTCGATTTGGAATCAGGTACGTATACATATTTTATTTTCAAAATCTCTCTGTTTCCAAACTCTATACCTATAAACACTGTGGTCTAATGTGCTTCCCTGAAATAGATGAGAGATAGATTACAATGTATCAGCTATTTAGGTTTGGTGGAGAACCCCTGTTTTTATTTAAATATGAAAAAGGTTAACTGTGAAATAGGATATAATTATTTTAGTGATAATTATTTCATTACTGTTTAACTGACATATTGCAGGAAATCTTAAACCTAGTGGAGTGGAGTTCATAAGTAGTACTGATGGTCTAAATTATCAAGTATCACTTAATCAATTGTCAATCAATAGTAAGGCAATTTTGTCAGCAGGAAACATAGGTAGCCCTCAACTTCTTCTCTTAAATGAGATTGGCCCAATATAACGACTTAAAGAATTAGATATTACTGTTCTTTTAGATTTACTCTTAGTGAGGAAAGAGGTTAAAAATACTCCTTGTACAACAACTACAATCAAATCTTCAAAACCACTTGAATTTTTTTACCCACATGTAGTGGACATTGTAGACAAGTCACAGTTCTACATTGAGTCTGGTAGCCTTTTCCATCAGAATAATGTCACAGATATACACTATTTGAGTTATATGTGTTTTAAGGTGCCATTTCCCTTGTCAAGGGGTGAGCTTTGGCTTAAAAGTATAGAGCCTCAATATAACCCTTACCTTCATTACAATTACTTGTCACACCCTTTTGATTTACAAAAATGTATGTTTTGTGTGAAAGTAATGGTTAATTTCGCTGTGTCATCTTCTATTCAAGAGTTTGCATATAATGATAATGGATATTCCAAAATTCTTCAATTCATTGGGACAAAATTACCAAATAATCAATTAGACGATGATTCCTTGGCCAAGATTTGCAAGGATACACTAGAGACATTTGGCATTTCCATGGAGGTTGGGAAGTTGGTTTGGTTGTTGACAAAAGGTATTGAGTGAAAGGTGTTGATAACCTAAGGGTTATAGACAATTCAATTTATAAGGAATCCCCTAGTACTAATCCACAAGCCATGAATATCATGCTTGGAAGGTATTTATTTCTATTAGGAGTTGATTTATATTATTTTTGTTTCATGTTATAATATATTAATAACACTTTTGATTATACAACATATGTAGGTATACATAGACTTGTATCCTTCAAAAGTGTATGGACACTTTGAAAACATGTCAAAACCTCTATCTATCTACATCTACATCTTCTACACAACTTCTTGTAGGGTGAAGATGTCTTTGACTACATCACTAGGAACATAAGCAATGATTGTTGCTCCCACAAGATATGTTCTAAAAAAATTCTTCATTGACCAATGCATAGTCTTGTTTCTCTATCATGTCTTACTTCAGCTCTATAGCTTGCAATGACTTGCTAAAGAATGCAATTGGTTGTTCAAAACCTTCTTTATTTTTCTGCAATAATACTACAACAATTGTATGGAATGAGGCAAAAGAGGAAATTTGTAGTGGTTTAAAAAAATCTAGAATCTTAAGAACTGGAGCCTCTTTAATTACTTTCTTGATGCTTTGAAAAGCTTTACTTGGCTCTTCACTCCAAACAACTTTCTCACCTTTCTTTAGCATTTTGGATATAGGGTGAGTGATCTCTACAAAGTTAGTGACAAATTTTCCCAAAAAATGATCTACCCAAAGAATGATTGAATACCTTTAACATTTTTTTGTTGTGGGATCTTATCAATTGCATGCACATGCTCAGAATCAATCCTTATCCCCCCTTTGAAAACAATGTGACCAAACAATTTTCCTTCTTTCACTCCAAAAACACATTTCTTGTGGTTTAAAGATATATACCATACTCAATTGCTTTGGAAAATATCTTTTCTAGGTGCATGTAAGGATCTTCTTCCTTCTTTATGTATGCTATTAGATCATCTTGATACATGGCTAAAAATATGTCAATGAATTCAACAAAGGCTACATCCATAGCCCTTTGAAAAGTGGCACTTACATTTTTCAAGCCAAAAGGCATTTTGATATACACATATGCGCCCCAAGGATTGGTAAATGCAGTCTTGTACTACTCAAACTCCTTAAACTTCACTTGGTTATAACTTGAAAAAACATCCATCATAGATAGGAGTTCATAGTCTGTTAACTTCTGTAACATGGATTCCATGTTGGGTAATGGATAGTTGTCCTTAAGGGATGACACAATCATATTTCTAAAATCCACACACAACCTTATGTCACCATTATTTTTTCTCATTGGCACCAAATTAGACACCCATGTTGAATTTTTGATAGGTTTGATAATTCCATCATCCCTTAGCTTTACTAATTCTTCCTTAATTTTTGGCACAAGTGTTGGATTTATTGCCCTTTGTTTTTTCCTAAGAGTCTTTGCATTAGGTTTCAAGGGAATTTCATGTTGGAACAAATCCTCCCTATAGGCCTTTAAATAAGCATAAGAGCAAACAAATACATGCCTGTATTTTATAAGAAATGCAATCAACATTGTTTTGACTTGAAGTTTCATCTTCTTGACTACATAAACCTTCTTTGTAGCATTTTCAGTGCCAAGATTTACTTCTTCTGAATCCTCCTTATGAGTAGATGTCTGCTTAACATTGGTCTTGTCAGCACCATCAAAGAACCTCTCCTAAGCAAGTAAGCCCTTTGGAATCTTATTTGTTTTCCACTGAATCACCTCATTTCCAAATATTGTATCCTTTCCATCTATTAATTCCACAAATTCTCGAAGTCAAATTCTTGACTTTCATACTGATCAACACAATGCAAAATTTTTAGAATGTTCTCATCATCATTAAAGACTTGCTAGTGATATATGTTGTTAGGAACTGACAGCCTAGTTTGCACTTTCACCTTGGAAATTACTACAAATGTTATGTCATCTAGTCTGAGTGAAATATTGGCTAGTAAATCAGCCACTTGATTTTTGCCTCTCTGACTAGTCAATACCAAAGGCATCAAATTATTCTATAGAATCCCAAACGAAATTCCTATACTACTTTATCCTTTTGTTCTTTGATGCAAAATTTGATCTAACTTGGGATACAACTAGTTCAAAATCACTAATTAATTTTAATTTCTTTATCCCATGTTTTTCAGCTAACCCTAATCACAATAGTCAGGCTTCATACTCAACAACATTTTGCATCCAAACAATAATGAGAATGAAAACCTGAAGGTTTTTCCATTGGGAGAGATTAATATGACTCTTGCAAATGATCCATCCTTTGAAAATTCTCCATCAAAGTACATCATCCATAGGTCATGTTATTGTTGTAGGTATGAGCAAGTTTTGGTGGTGTTGTCATTAATGTTGTCATTAATGTCAACATAGTTCAGTATGTTACAGATTGTACATGCATAGTTGAGATGCTGATAAAATGTTGTGAGTACATGGAGCTATCTTTATGGTGTTGGAGATGTGTTGGATTGATGAGTTTCAAAGTGCTTTTGAGAAAATTATTAAAGAAGAGAAGTTAGAGGGATGGAAGTGTTCAAAATGTGCTCTAGTATGTGCTCTACATTTCTCCTATGTTGTTCCTATGCTTGTATGGATATGAAGGTTTAATAATGGAGATTTAGTGGTGATATTTGCTAAGTTTTAGCTTCTAGTTTGATGGTACATAAAAGTGGCATTCACCGGTATGTAAACTATTCTGGCAGAGTTGGTCTTCTATGGACTAGGTATGTGCAGGATCATGATGGGCCAAAAAGTGGCAATATGATGGGTATGTGGCTGACGACTTTTTTTTAATCCAAAATTGATGAAATGAAAAGGGTTTTTAAAGGAGATTCTCAACTTTCCAAAAATATAAATTATGCTTTACTTTGAATTTAATAAGTAATTATTATTCATTTTCTATTCAAATTATGACTAAAGTCCTGATTGATAGACTAATTGAAAAACATCTATAGCTTTCAAACGGTATCACATTTTTTGAATCCAAAACATGTGTTACATTCTATGCTTTGCATACTATAAGATTAAGAAAAGAAAAATTGAATTTCATGAAGTTTTGACCAAGTTAAGGTGGTCAGACATACAAGTCTTTTATTCTTTTTAAAACATGTAATAAAAAAATCATAATTAATTATTTATTTGGAAAAAACTTACAAAAAAATATGCATCACATCGGGACATGAGTCCTCTACTTATATCTGAAATCTTATACAAAAATATTATCATTTTATTGTGGTTAGAGGTCAAACAGATACCTACTTCTTATTTTTCCCTGAAATTTAAGTCCTACTACATTGAAATTTCAAATTTTCACCAAATAGATTTTTATTTTTTAAACAAACCTAGTAGTTTAGAAACTGCATTCAATTTGCTACAGATTCTATTCTTACATATATTTGAAATAATATAGAAAACTTATTCAAATTTTAATGTCAAGTTTTGTAACTCTAATTTTTCTAATTTTTTTGCCACTTAAGGGCCTGTTTTTTCCTTGATGATCCTGCATATACCCGACTGGGAGAAATATTGTTGCTCTGTAGTCCTCCTCTATTTTGTTTCAGATCTTGTAGATTTGGAATATTTCTTGTGAAGGTATTTTTTGTGCTCTGGAAAAGAGGTTTGAAGATTAGTGATCCAGAAGTTATGTTTCAGTATTTCAGTGTGAGTTTATATAGTCTAGATGGATTGGTAAAAGGTGTTCAGTGATTGAAGTCTATTGTTTTGCTACAAACGTATTTGGAATATTTTGAGATGTATTCTCATGCATAAGGAAGTGTGTTGTGGAATCCGTGTGTCATCTTCTTGTTGAGAAGCATGTGCATCAATGTTCATTTGTATTCTCATTAGGTTTGGATGACATGGTGTTTACACTTCATTTGAAGAATAAAATTTAATTAATGAAGCATGTGGTTGTTTTGAGATATTATTTTTGATCTTAAATTTATTTTTTATTGCTCCACTTGTATTCCTTTTCACCGTAGGAATTTCAAGTTTCTAACCTAATTTGAATTTATGAAATGAGGTATTTGTGGCTGAACTTGGAGAAATTTTCTAAGGTTGAGTATGGTATAAAATAATGTTGAATTGTGAAGAATTGTATGATAGTGTGATACAAAGTGACGAAAGTGAGCCACAAATCATAAGAGAAAAAGTGTGTGAGTCAGTTGTGATAGCAATTCTTCATTGTGTTGAAGGCAATCAGCTAAAGGTTTTTGCAATCCTATGAATGTGTTAATTTTTGTGGTGGATCTTCTTTTTTCTCTTTTGTATTTGTAGGTAGTGAACCTCCCTATTGGACAGTGAGTCCTTTCTATGGATTGTGAGTCCCTTTTGTAGGAAGTGAGCCTTTGTACTTGGACAATGAGTCCTCTTCTAGGAAATGAGCCCCTGGCAATGAGCCTTTGTTTTATAATCTTTATATTATGAGTTAACTCTCATTTTGGTTTTTCCCTCTTTGGGTTAAATTCCACGTAAAGATCTAGTGTTCATTGTGTTGATTTACTTTCTGGTATTTGTGTTTCATGCTCTTACTTAACAACATAATAGTGTGGTTGTGGAATTGATAAGTATTGAAGTTTTAAGTTTGAATTTTGTGACAATTCATTCACGCCCCCTCTCAGTTGTCATGTTCCTATTTAAAAATTGGTATTAGAGCTTTGGTTCCTTGGTATAGAGCTTAACCGCTTAAGGAAGATCCAATGGCACATAAGTTGGTGATCCCTATGCTTGATGAAATTGACTACAATGACTACAAGGGACAGATGAAAGGATATATTATCTCTCTTGGTCTTAAGATTTGGAAGGATATTGAGAAAAAGTATACATACCCATCTGGTGGTCTTACTATTGCAAATGAGGTATCTCCTTATGAAGAAAATGAAAAGGAAAAGTATACTATTTGCAGTGGCTTATCTAAAAATGAGCAAGTTAAAGTTATTTATGTGGATACTACATATGAGGTCTGGAAGAAGTTGGAAGACATGTATGAAGTCCTTGAAAGAGTGAAATTGACATAGAAGTTTGCGGCAAAGCGCAAATTTGTGAATTTGAAGATGGAAGAAGGTGAAGAATTTACAAGTTTCTTTCAGAGGGTTGAACTGACTGCTAATGAAGTTAGAAATCAAGGAGGAAAACTATCAGATGAAGACATAATTGAGAAGATCCTGATCACCCTACAGGACTGCTACAATGATAAGATCTCAGTGATTGAAGAAGTGTATGATCCTAAGAAGTATACTCTAGAACAACAGTTGTTCAACACCTTGCAAGCATTTGAGTTGAGAAAGTTCCAAAAAGAAGACAAGATGGGAGAAAAGATAGAAATGACATTTAAGGAAATTAATATTGAAGGGGAACCAAATAGTGATGGTGTTGATGAGTTGAAAGAAAACTTCACCAGGAAGTTGAAGAAAAGCACCAGAAATTATAAAGTTATGTTTCCCTTAAATGTTTTAGTTGTGGTAATATTGGTCATTATGGTTCAAGATGTCTAAATAGAGCTGTGCATAAGAAGAAAATGGATTATAAGGATAAGGATAGGAAGGATAAGAAATATAAGAAGCTGGGTAAGTGCACCAATTTGTGACACAATTTAGGTGCCAAAATAGAAAAATTCAAAAACAAGGCTGAAATTGGCTATTTGGCGCACACCAAATTTGGCATGTGCCAAATGAAAAAGTGGAATAAAAGCAAAAAATGCATTTGAAATCCTCATTTCACTTCAACCCGGGGCTTGGCTTGGAGGATTTGAGGTTACAACAACTCACACTTGCCAAATATCATCCATTATTTGCATCCTTAGCTTGCTACTTTTCACGAGGATACTCCCAACATGTCATAGACATAAAAGATTGCAAAGAGGTATGCATTTTTATTCTATTTATTTCAAATTTGATTTAAAATGCAGATTGAAGTAGGTTTTTATAATAAAATTTTGTTCTAATTCTCAGGGAATGAATCTCCACCTCAAAAAATTGAGAATTCATAGTCACCTCCTCAAGAAGAGCCTCCTATACAAGAACAACCTAAAACCCCTCCATCAATTCATAGGAATCATAAAGGAGCACAAGAAAATATTCTAAATCAAATTGAAAACAATAAAAGAGACATTAAACAATTAATTGGAAGATTAACCAAGCATGCCGAAACCCACCCTTATAGGAGAGGGATTGTTGAATCATTGAAGTCAATTGTATCTAATGTAGGAGAAATGAGAAAGAAAATAATTTTTTTGTTCAAATTTGAGGCATGAGATGAGACAATATTATACTAGTGGTTTGTCATATGCAGATGTTAAAAAACAAAAAATTAGCTAAGCCGACTTGTGTGGCCTATTTACAGACCCAAAAACCAATTCACCTTTGTCTCATACATGTAGGAGGTTCCCCATCCATTGGTGCCACCATGAGTTAATTAAAAATAAATTTTGGGAGCAGTGGTGGATGGTATTTGACCAACCTCCATGTACTAACCATGAGGCACCACAATACTTTTTGAGGAAACTCTATTGTGAGTTTATCCTGAATAAGATACTAAATTATTTTGACATCTTAGAATTTTAGGGTAGAGGTGGGGGCTCCACACATGATAGACCTATTGCATGACATAATCCATAGTTGACACCAAGACCCAAGTTGGCCAGACCCATGGTGGAGCATGCCTTCGTTCCTTCCATTGTTCAGGATAGTGTAGAGGTGGACACGTTGGAGTTGATTGGCTCACTCACCCATACCATTTTACAGTGTGTGAGGCCTCTATTAGAGCTTGGTGTGGAGGAGAAATGTAGGCCTCAAGCTCCACCCCACCATTGTGGCACTTGTGGTGCATTTTGCATGTACGATTATCAGAGTGCTTGGGATGCAACTACATAGCCTACATTTGTTGCAGAGGTGATGGCTTTCACAGATGATTTGCTAAATGATACAGTCGGCATTGACACTTAGGTAAAATTCAGCAAGTTCATTTAATGTTGTTTAAAATTAAATTATATTTTGAAATTTAAAAATAAGTAAATTAGTAGAATTTTGATATGATGAAATTTTAGGGTCAGAGTGTTCATGATACGTGCCCCATTCCTACAAACCCTTACTCATTCTCAACATTGATTCCACAAGTATGCAACTAGTATTAAAGATATTATTATTGCATTTGAATAGTTGAATGTTATATTTGAATGTTTGTCTCATAACATGCTTTGGATTTCAAATAGTTGAGTGATCCCACAATAATGGGTTACAGTTTTTGGCAAAACTTGACATTAAAATCATGATTTTTCACCAGATATTCACTTTCTTACACCTATAGTAGCTAAACCATTAAGAATTTGAAGATGAATCAAACTAGTTATTTGTTAGATCTTTTGTGTAGATTCTAATTATATTTAAAAAATAAATTAAAAAATAAATTGTGAATCATTTTACGTAATTTTTAATAACTTATTTTTTCTACTAATTAGCATTTTCAAAAGTGATGTTTACTTCGGACCGGATAACTTTTTTTATAGATAGGATACAATTCTAATTTTTCAAATACAGATTTTTCACACCAATATCTAGTGCATGGACATTTTTTCATAATTTTTTGTTACATATTTATTTTTAATTAATTTTCCAAGTCAGAGTAATTATAATTTGGACAGAGGTGTACTTCGACTCGCATAAATTTTTTTCTATTCATTTGAATTAACTTATTCTTTTTTGTTGCAATAAGGACATCAATCCTAGTGCACATGTATTTTTCAGAATTTTTTTTCTTTATTTTTCTAGTTTTTTCGTATGTGTGAAACAAAAAACTTCATGTTCATTGAAAATCCTACGTTCACATGAAATAAAAAATAAATATAATAATCAAATTAAACATATTTAAAATTATACTTTTTGGGAAGCTTATAATAAGGGCTACATGCTTACAAAATATAAATTTTAAATGAATTCATTTGATCACCCAAAAGGTAAATCAAAAGTAGTTTTTTATCAACATTTTGATAGGTGTAGAGGAGACTCGATTATAGGTATGGTTTAAATCTAACAAGGTTCTATCCAAGGGGGTTTCATCTAAGGGGGTTTGATCACTCCCTATTTAATTAATATCATTTAAATGAAACCTTTAAAGTCTTAAATCATTGTAGTTTCTAAAAATATGTGATTTCAGGCAAAAATTAGGATGTCCCAAAAAGTGTAACCCATTATTGTGGTAGCACCCAGTTTCTTGGTGGAACTTCGACCTCCACACCTCACAATTCATTTCCTCAAACAACTTACACTCAAGTAACCTTTATTCAATAATGGTGTTGTAAAACAATGTTAGCTAGTTTTCATAATTTTGCATATACAAATCTAAAGAAATGATGAGAAACACAAATATTATCTTCTCCTAATTCACTTTTTGTTCCTTTATTCCTTCCTAATCCCTTCCCATTAACATTTAATAGTTCACCCTACCATTTACTCTTTCATTTACCATTTTCAGATGTTGACATTAGACAACCTTGGTGATGTTGGTGGCACGATGGACCACAGAGTTGCTACAACAATAGCCAATTTTGATCCATTGAGAAAGGTGGGTATCTGCAGGATCATGATGGGCCAAAAAGTGGCAATATGATGGGTCTGTGGCTGACGACTATTTTTTTACCTAAAATTGATGAAACAAAAAGGATTTTAAAAGGATATTTTCAGCTTTCCACCGATATAAATTATGCTTTACTTTGAATTTAATAAGTAATTATTATTCATCTTCTATTCAAATTATGACTAAAGTCCTAATTGATAGGCTAATTGAAAAATATCTATAGCTTTCAAACGGTATCACATTTTTTAAATCCAAAACATGTGTCACATTCTATGCTTCACATACTATAGGATTAAAAAAATAAAAATTAATTTCATGAAGTTTTGACCAAGTTAAGGTGGTCAGACATACGAGTTTTCATATTTTTAAAAAAGTTGTAATAAAAAATTCATAATTAATTATTTACTTAGAAAAAAATTACAAAAATATGCATCACATCGGGGCATGAGTCCTCTACTTATATCTAAAATATTATAAAAAATATTATCATTTTATTGTGGTTAGGGTGGTCAGGACAAACACCTACTTCTTATTTTTTCTAAAATTTAAAATTACCACTTTGCATTGAAATTTCAAATTTTCACCAAATAATTTTTTTTTTTAAAACCTAGTAGTTTAGAAACTACATTCAATTTTCTACATATTCTATTCTTACATATTTTTTGAAATAATATAGATAACTTATTCAAATTTTTACATCAAGTTTCCTAACTTTGATTTTTTGAATTTTTTGCCACTTAAAGGCTTGTTTTTTCCATGATGATCCTGCACATACCCCGGTATACAACAAATTAGTTGATTTGACATTATATTTTCTCTTTTATGGTCTATTATAGTAAATTTTCATGATAGTTTTGTGTAGCTTAATTTCTATCTTGATGGTTGATACAGGTGGTTGTCACTCCAGATCGTGGATGTGGTAATGATGTAAATGTGAATGATGACTATTTGTATGCGGTAAGTGATTATATTTTGTTATATGTCATTCCACAATTCAATTTTTGTGTATTAACATCTTTACATTTTATTGTATTATTTGAAGGTGTAGAGTGAAGAGAGGAGGACTAGCAAGCATGTTTGAAAGACCAGAGAACCAATAGTTACTCCATCAAGCCAAAATTTGAAGGCGGCACATGATCTATTTCCTTCCCTTAGAGGGAAATGATTGTATTAGGGTTGTTTGTTTTATGCCTATTTGGCATTTTCGAACATATGTTTTATACTATCAATATATACATGACATTTTATGTCCATAATATAGCTCCTTTGTACTAAGCTTGTATGGCTTTTTTGGATATATTGTATATACTTTTATCAATATATATCATTGTATAGCCTTACGACTTTTTGATTAAAAAAAACTTATTTTGCTACTGCCATTCTTGAATGATGTTATCATGCGTATTGTGTAAATAGTATGCTTGAATGTTGTAGGAATGTATTTTGTTTACATCTAGATAGTGCTTAATTAATTATTGTTGATTGCTCAATAAGCTCTGTCTAAAGCGTATTGTGTAAATAAGCTCCATTCTTGGTGGATTGTATCCTTTGGAATGCTTCAATTACCTGTGCCTCACTTATTCCAATGTATGCTTCGCTTATTCACACGTATACTTCACGTATATTGTGTGTATTCACGTGTATGCTTCATGCTTCCAATGCCTAGCAACAAAAAACTTTTGGGGAAAATTTGACAAACCAAAAGTATAAGAGTTTTTTAAAAAGTCAGGAAAAAATCATATTTAAAAAAAAGTGAAAAATTGTAGAACAAGAGATAGAATCTATTTATTTTTAAATTGAAAGGTATTTCCATAGCATATAGAGATATAGAGAGCAAATAAAATAAAGATTTTAACTAATGAATTGTAAAAGATATTTTTTTGTAGTTTATATTCATATTGTTGATTACATTTTATTGTACATCTTTCAAAGTCAAAGCATTACTTCACACTGCATAACTAATAACTAGATGTTGATAGATGACAAATTTTCAATTACAATATAGTTTTTACAAAGTCAACCTAAGCAACTATGCAATTACTTCACATTGCATTATAACTAATAAGTAGGAGCGGCTTCCAATTGCATTTTCTCATCATGGCATTCTATGAGGCCACTTTGGCGTATTTTATCAAATAGTTCATTCTCTTGTCTATGTTACCACATTTTTCATATATGTCTACCAAAGTATTTTTTCAAACAGTTCATTTCCTTGTTCCTATGGCTAAAAGCATAAAACAAGTGCTTTTGAACAAGCTATGAATGCTTGGAAAAAATCTATCAAAAGCATAATAGCTAGCAATACTATAGACAAGGCAATGAACTACTTGAAAAAAATGCCTGAAAGAAATGTGGTCTCATGGTGATGGAATTCCATGACATGTAAATTGCTATGGATTTTCATTCCATTCCATCACCATGAGACCACATTTCTTTGAGGAATTTTTTCAAACAATTCATTGCTTTGTCTATGCTACCACATTTTTCGTACATGTTTACCAAAGCATTTTATCAAACAGTTCACTACCTTGCTACTATAGCTAAAAGCCTAAAATAGGTGCTTCCAAACAAGCTATGGATGCTTGGAAAAAATATATCAAAGCATAATAAGAAGCAATAACATAGACAAGGCAGTGAACTATTCAAAAAAATGCCTCAAAGAAATGTGGTCTCAATGTGCTTGTCATGGCATTCCATCACCAAGAGAACACATTTCTTTGAGGATTTTTTTCAAACAGTTCATTGCCTTGTCTATGCTACCACATTTTTCTTACATGTCTACTAAAGCATTTTATCAATCAATTCACTGCCTTGCTGCTATGGCTAAAAGTATAAAATAGGTGCTTTCAAACAATCTATATGGATGCTTCGAAAAAATCCATCAAAATGTAATAGTAAGCAATTTAGCATAGACAAGGTAGCGAACTATTTGAAAAATGCCTCAAATAAATTTTGTCTCATGGTGATGGAATGCCATGACAAGCAAATTCCCTGGATTGTCATGGAGTTACATCACCATGTGAGACCACATTTCTTTGAGGCATTTTTTCAAGTAGTTTACTACCTTGTCTATGCTACCACATTTTTCATACATGTCTATGAAAGCATTTTATCAAACAGTTCACTATCTTGCTACTATGGCTAAGAGTCTACAACAAGTGCTTTCAGACAAGCGATGGATGCTTGGAAAAAACCTATCAAAGAATAATAGTAAGTGAAAGTATAGACAAGGTAGTGAACTGGTAGTATGTGATGGATGCTCTCCTGTTTTACAAATGAGGGGTGAGCTCAATTTATAGGCTCCTCAAATATAATTCAATGACCAAGATTGATTTCAAATCAATGACCAAGATTACAAAATAAAACCCTAATTAGGGTTTTTCAAAACTAACTACCTCTCAACCAATGAGAAAATTACATTTGGGGACACTTATCCTTCTGCTAAATATAAACCAACAATAAAAAGTTGTTGCATTATGGAGTGTCACATTCATTGAACCTAGACATGTTGGCTTGGAACAATTTGATTGGTTGGAAGATGATGAGGCACCATCTCAGCGCGTTGGATGTCCCCCTTGATCACTTTGTTCTTTTCCATGTTATTTTCTTAGAATATATTTCTTTTCCAATGACTGCATCCTTTGTGCTTGTATTTGAGGTTTGGAAGTCTCCCCTTGGAGCAGATGTCTAGACTTAAAGTTATTAAGCTTTTCTTTCCTGATTGCTTTGAAATTCCTTCAAGTGCATTGACTTTGGAGAACTTCCCTATGCTTTTTCCACAATGGAGGAAATTGGAACTTTCTCTATGAAGTATTTCCCATATTTAGCCAAATTTTAGCTATTCAATTTTATTTTGTAACACCTTCATGTTGACCATTCAACACTTAGCCAAGGTTTTGGCCATCTCTATGCTCAAATGAACTTTTCCCATGGAGTTTCCTTGAATTCTAATTTTGGCTTGTGCTAAGTAGGGAAAACTCCATCCTTGGACAAGGATTTTGTTTATTTCCTTTTTACTTTTCCTCTTTATTCCTCTTCATTGTTCATGTTTTCTTTCCAACACCTAGTTAAAATTTGATTCTTTTGTTGTAGGAAAATTCCACACTTAGCCATTTTTTTGTTTCCTCTTGGAAAATTTTACCATGTTTGTTTCTAACCTTGGTGGACTTTGGCACAGGTCATGCCATTTTTCTATTATGCTTGAGCAGACTTCCTCATTGGAAAGCCACTTTCATTGCTAGTTGGGTAGACTTCATGATCAACAAGCCATTCTTCAGCGAACTTTGTACTTGGAAAGACATCTTCACTTTAGCCTTGGAAAACTTCATGATTGGTTGGGCATGTTGGGAAGATTTGTTCATCACTTAGGGAATTTCCTTGACACTTAACCAAATTCTACAATTTTATTCTCCAAGGTATCAACCCTTAGCCAATTTTCTAAGTTTTTCTCCTAAAGGTATCAATACTTAGCCAATTTTTGAGTTTTCTTTCCTCCTCTTGGCTAGGCGGACTCTACTTGTGCTTTGCCAAGGTTGAGTGGACTTTAATTTTTTCTTGCCACTTCTTGGTGGACTTGGCTTAATTCTTGACATTGTCACTTCAAGCTTGGGCAAACTTCTTCATGTGCATGCCATTGTGTAAGGAAGAATTCATCAAGTGCTTGAAATTCTCTTTCTTGGCCTAAGGCGGACTTCAATATATGTTTTCCATCTCCTATTTTCAGCTTGGGGTGGACTTTAAGTTGTCTTTGCCATGTATGCTTTGAGATGGGTTGACTTTACATTGTCTTTGCCATGTATGCTTTGAGTTGGGAAGACTTTACCTTTGCCTTGGACAAGCATTATTCAAGCCAAGGGTGGAATTGATAGTAGTTTGGACATAGCTTTTCCTTCCCAAATGGACTTTGCATCATCTTGGACATTTTCTTTCACCATGGGCATGGCGGACTTTGCTTGTGCCTTGCCAAGATTGGGCAAACTTGCTCTTGACTTAGACATGCTTATTTTCCTTCCAAGAAAAAATAGAGAGAGGTTATTGTATAGGGGCACAACATGATACCATAGGCTCAGTTGAGAAGTTTCTAAGCGTCATGAGGTATGAGTAATGACATGTTGAAGTTTGCAACCATTTTGCACTTCGAACTCTTAAGGGATTCAACCAGTTGAACATAGATTGGAGCGATTCAACATGTTTGGGTGGGAAAGAGGACCATGTATAGCATAAACATACCCACTTAGATTCATTGGAACAACTATTTTGGTCACATGCATTACAAAATAAAAATTGTACTACTTTGCACTACTTGCATTTGACAACTTTTTTTCTAAGAGAAATCTCACCGCCACAAAAAATGCCTCTGAGATAGAAAAAACTGAGAGAGGTTATTATATAGGGGAACAACGTGATCCCATGGGATTAGACAAAAAGTTTCTAAGCATCATGATGTTTGAGTAATGGCATGTTGAAGTTTGTAGCCATTTTTCACTTCAAACTCTTAAGGGATTCAACCGGTTGAACGTAGCTCAGAGTGATTCAGCATGTTTGGGTGTGAAAGAGGACCATGCTTAGTGTAAAAATACCCACTCAGATGCATTGGAATGGTTATTTTTGTCACACGAGTTGCAGAACGAAAGTTGCAACACTTTGCAACTTTGCACTAATTGCATTTGACAACTTTTTCCCTAAGTGAAATCTCGCAACCATAGGAAAACACCTCTGAGATAGAAAATACTGAAAGAAGTTATTGTAGAGGGGCACAACACAATCCCATAGACTTAGACAAGAATTTTTTAAGTGTCACGGTGTCTGAGTAACATCATGTTGAAGTTTGTAGCCATTTTGCACTTCAGACTCTTAAGGGATTTAGCCAATTGAACGTAGTTCAGAGTGATTTGGTGCATTTAGGTGTGAAAGAGGACCATGCCTAGCTTAAAAATACTCACTTGGATGTGTTGGAACAACTATCTTGGTTATACGAGTTGTAGAACAACAGTTGCACCACTTTACAACTTTGCACTACTTGCATCTAATAATTTTTTCCCTAAGCAAAATCTTTCCAGCACAGAGAAAAAACCTCTGAGATATAAAAACTGAGAGAGATTATTGTAGAGTGGCAAAACATGATCCCATAGGCTTATAGGATAATTTTTTAAGCGTCACGGTATCCGAGTAACATCATGCTGAAGTTTGCAGCCAATTTGCACTTCAGACTCTTAAGAGATTTAGTTGGTTAAAAGTAGCTCAAAGTGATTCAACGCATTTGGGTGTGAAATATGACCATGCATAGTGTAAAAATACCCACTCAGATCCATTGGAGTAGTTAGTTTGGTCACATGAGTTGCAGAATGAAAGTTGCACCACTTTGCAACTTTGCACTACTTGCATTTGACAATTTTTTTCCCAAATGAAATCTCCCCACCATAGGAAAATTCTTTTGAAATAACAAAAATTGAGAGAGGTTATTGTATAGGGGTTCAACACAATCCCATATAATTATATGATAATTTTCTAATCATCACAGTGTCTAAGTAACGTCATGCTGAAGTTTGCAGTCATTTTGTACATTACTCTTAAGGGATTCAGCTAGTTGAATGTAGCTCAAAGCAATTCGGTGTATTTGGGTGTGAAAGAGGACCATGTCTAGCATAAACATACATCCTTAGATGTGTTGGAATAGTTAGTTTGGTCACATGAGTTATAGAATGAAAGTTGCACTATTTTGCAACTTTGCACTACTTGCATTTGATAACTTTTTCTCCAAACAAAATTTTGCCACCATAGGAAAATTCCTCTGAGATAGTGAAAACTAAGAGAGGTTATTGTAGAGAGGCACAACACAATCCTATAGACTTAGATGAGAATTTTCTAAGAGTCGTGGTGTCCAAGTAACATTATGCTGAAGCTTGTAGCTATTTTGCACTTTAGACTCTTAAGAGATTCAGCTGGTTGAGCGTAGCTCAAAGTGATTTGGCATGTTTGAGTGCAAAAGAGGACCATGCCTAGCATAAATGTACCTAATTAAACACATTGGAATGGTTAGTTTGTTCACATGAGTTGTAGAACAAAAGTTGCACAACTAAGAGAGGTTACTGTAGAGGGGCACAATATGATCCAATAGGGTTAGACAAGAAGTTTCTAAGAATCACGGTGTATGAGTAATGTCATGCTGAAGTTTGTAGCCATTTTGCACTTTAGACTCTTAAGGGATTCAACCGGTTGAATGTAGCTAAGAGCGATTCAGCGTGTTTGGCTATGAATGAGGACTATGCCTAGCATAAACATACCCACTTGGATACATTGGAATATTTATTTTGGTCACATAAATTATAGAATGAAGGTTGCACCACTTTGTAACTTTGCACTACTTGTATTTGATAACTTTTTCCCCAAGTGAAATCTCACCACCATAGAAAAATGCCTTTGAGATAGTGAAAAATATGAGAATTTATTATAGAGGGGCACAAAACAATCCAATAAGCTTAGATGAGAAGCTTCTAAGCATCACAGTGTTTGAGTAACGTCATGTTGAAATTTGTAGGTATTTTGCACTTCAAATTCTTAAGGGATTCAACTGGTTGAACGCAGCTCAGAGTGATTCGACACATTTGGGTACGAAAGAGGACCATGCCTTAACATAACTAAACAACTTCCAACTTCTTTCCCCATGAAATACAACAATATGACTCTTGAACTTCCACCATTTGACAATAATTTGCATTTACACAATTTTGTATTTTTTTGCAAAATTTTGTAACTTAGACCTTCCAACCACCTAAATACCTATAAAAGGATTCCTTATATCATAAAATGGTCTAAATGACTTTATTGTTTGAACAAAAAGACTCAAATAGCCCTAAACAACCAAAAAGATCTCAATTGTCAACATTTGCATAAAATGCTCTTGGTGCCCTTGCACCAATTAGTGCTTAGGGTGCCTTAATATTTTTAGTCATGAATAAGGTTCTTTGTGATGCAATAAAAGGGAGGTACTTATCCAAACTAAAATTCACTTGAAAAATCAAACTTCCAACCTTCAAACCTAACAAGGGTGACTCTTCTCAACTTCACTGTTTAGTCTTGTACGTGTGCAACCTAGGTTTTCCTCTCACAACTTCAAAGAGACCACTCAAATCCACAAACAAGCTACCATTTCAGGAACCCATTAGGGCACTTTTGAACATATCATAGAATCACATGTACTAATTTTGGAACCATAGCATCAAATTGACCTCGAATGCTCAAAAATGGGCTCCAATTATCCCACTTTAACAAAGGAACTCTCCTTCAATCTTGTTTCCCACTCAAAATACCATTGGAAAGTCCTCAAACTACCTCCAAAACCACAAATTCTTCAACCACTAAATCAAAATTTGCTTGCTAAGACCCTCTTTCATGAAACTCTCATTTTTCACCAAATAAGCAGGTGTTTATTGAAAAACCCATCTCTAGACCTCATTCAACTCAAAATATTTTCAAACACACTTATTTCACCTTGCAAAAACTTAATTCACCTTCAAATTATGCTACCCACAAAGTTATCACACATTTCCTTCTTAAAAACTCTTAATTTCACAAATTTTCACTCTTTGTTCAACTAGGGCTTCAAGCCCAAACATCCAAATGACCTACCATGCCTTTGCAAACCTTCTATCACATAAAATCCACCTGAGAACACTGAAACAACAAGGTTATAACCTTCTTCCAAACTATTGCTTCAATTTGCTACTTCAAGCTATGCCTCCTAGGCCTAAATTCATGCTTTTTCCACACAGGTGGCATGGAAATTTCCACCAAATGTCTTTTCCACAGATTGTATTCTATTGTAACTCAGTGTAATGGCATAATTAGGTGTAGGGGGCATGTGTGCATGGTTTCAAGAGCAAGGGTGGCCATTTGGGGGTTTAGGCATGATGCCTAGTTGTCAAGAATGTGTGTTTTGAGTGAAATTTGGAGGTTAAGAGTAGGTAGTAATGGAAAACACTTGGGGCAGCATTTTGTAAGAGTTAATTAAACAAGGGAAGACATATTTGAAGGTGTTGGAGGAATTGAAATAGTGAGAATAGGTATAGATGAGGTTTTCAATAAACCCTCCTTGAAACTTGTCAAAAGTGAGGGTTTTGAGTTTTGGAGTGTTGGTGAGTGTTTGATTGGAAGATGATTGTTGATTTAGTGTTTATGTACCTTGGTCATGACTATCCAATGGTGTTTTCTTCCTGGAAGGAAGATTAAAGGGCAGTTGGTCTATTGAGAGTTTTCCACCCTGCTTTGCATCACTATGACATGTTTATCAACATAAAAATATGATATTTTTTGAATTTCAATATGTAATGATAATGCAATATGAAATATGTAGTTTGATACAATGGCATTTGTGTATTTAAACTTTAAAGTTAAAATGTTAAACTTTACCATTGTTCTTGTCTTCAAAGTTGTTTAAACTATATAATTTAACCATAATATAACTAAGCAATATATGATATAATTTAACCATTATTCATTATTTTTTATGCTATTGTACATTGATATTTAACCATTGCTCAAGATTAAATTTTTGAACAGTTTAAACATGCACATGATGAACAAATTATTTCAATTCTCAACTTCTATATATCAACTTATCCAATAATCAAGTGTATGTCCATATACAAAAAATGGCATCAATGCCAACTCAAACAAAGTCTTAAAAAATGTGGCATATGCCATCTCGATATCTTTTTAAAATATACATGCAAAAATGTCTATCTCATCCTAAACTACTGGTGGATCATCAAAATGGAGCCTCTTTGAAGCACTCTTTGGCTCTGAAGGTAACTACAAAAGAAAAATTCAAACCACAACTAGGATTAGTTATATTATATAATTTAAAATTGAATAATTAACATCAAAATCAATATACATTGAATTATAATTGAACTCTAAAATTGAAATCTTGATTACCTCATATATACATCTCTCCAAATCATCATGAGTCATAGAATACGCCCCTCTCAAAGAACCAATCATACCAACTTTTGCAATGTTAATATATATATATATGTGTGAACAAAAACATCAAATTGATACAAGTTGGCATACAATTGTCGGTAATAGGAACATATTTACCAAACACAAAATAAAATAAACACATACCTCTTTAGGCATCTCTTTTTTTTATCTCATTCAGGTGTTTCGACACCTCCTCCCTGATGTGTTTCAATACCTACTCCTTCAAGTGTTCCAACATCTACTCCTACAAGAGGAAAATAAGATAAAAATATAAGTTAATATATAATTTCATTAATGACAATTCAAATGACAAGCAAGTATATAATGCATGAATTCAAGCCTAAAAGGCATGGGTTGAAGTAGCTCAGATTGAATTTTTTTTTTTAAGAAGGCTAGAACTAGTTGGTTTTAGTGAGATCTAGTGGTATTTGCTGTGTTTGAAGGTTTTCAAGGACTAGGGAGGTCATTTGCATGCTTGGGCATGAGTCCCTAGTTGAGAGAAGTGCATTTTTTAATAGAAAATTGAGGTTTTATAGACTAAAAGTGGGTGAAGTTTGGGGGCAGCATAATATTAAGGATTATTAAGCATGTGTAGGCTTAGAAAATGGTGTTTGAAGTGGTCATAAGGTCATATGAGGCATGGAGATGGTTTTTTCAATGTATTCTCCAAAATCCCACTGTACCATAGGGGAAACTAGGCCAATTAGGCCTCTTTTCCAAAGAGACACATTCCCAAACACCTGCAATCAAGTCAAACACCATGGATATTCATTAAATAGGTTACCAACCTTAAGATTTCATAATTTTCAGAGCTCCAACTGCTCACCAAGCTACCAATCCACTAAAACCTCACTCTTAAGCAACGAAACCTAGGTTTTCCAAGGAGCCTTATTGAAAATCACTCTTCCCACAATTAAATCTCACATCCAACACAAAAATATAACATATGATGTTTTTAAATTCTCAAAAGACTCCCAAAAATTACTACCCCAAAGGATTTCATCCATTCACACTCTAAAACCACTTAAAATTACACATTTTCACACCCAAGGCTACATGCCATCACTCCAAAATGATCTCCCCTACTCCAGGAATCATCTTCTAACCTATTTCCCACCTAATGGACTCATTCCACCAAGCTAAAAGCTCATGAAATTGACTGCTATAGCACTAAAAAAGAGAAAAACAAACTCAGATTTATAAAGAAAATAGAGCTTTATTGATCAATGCTTGTACAAAATCTTCCACTCTTCTCCACACAATCCTTCATTCGAGATTCACATACATATATTCAAATCCATTAATCAAGAATTGAATGAAAACCAATGCCACAAGTGACCTTTGGCCTTCCTTGACTGTTTAGCTTCCCCACTATGCATTTCTTCCACTTCAAAATTTGAAAAATGACACTTTGCACTAATTTAGAAAATTTGCAACTAAAACCTTCTAACTCACTAATAACCACTAAAATAGAATTATTACATCAATAAATGTTCTATATGACCCTATCCAAGCCACAACAAGACTTCATCACCCTAATGACAACCACCGAAGCTTGGTGCCCCTGCACCAAATAGAGAGCAACATATATCCATCATTTTACATATTTACATTAATGCAATTTTGAAAACCTTTATACAATCAAACTTAAATGCTTGAAATAAAGAAATGATCAATAACATGACTTTACAAATTCAATGTGCATACTTGTAAATCAATCTAGGGAACCATCTGGGTCTGCTCTACTATTTATTGTGTCAAGTATTTCCTTATGGTCAGACTCACACACTTTCCAAAAGTTCTTGTTTGCAAGTCTGCCCTTATATTGGATCAAATGAACATTGGTGGTGACGAAAAGGTTTGAGCAGTGAAGAACCTTCCAATGCATGTCAAAGTCCTCAAACAACCAAACTGCAACATTCTTAATTGGGTACCTTCTAAGCCATGTTCCAGTAACAACCGTCGAACCTGTAGGATATTCTATGTTTTCTCCATCTATAATTGAGGCCTCCAATTTCTTTTTGGCCTTCATAAAATGACACAGGTAATAATCTATACCCTCTTTATTGTCTTCATCTACAATCATTGCATATACATGCCCTGCATTGATATGTTCATCTTGTTAGATGTATTTAATGAACATCAAAATAAAACATGTAAGTAAGATATATCACCTAGTTCTACAAGGTCCAATACATGATCAAAGTCAACCCACTCTATTAAGTCACAATCATTCCATGCTTGAAGTGTACATGCAAAACAAAAGTATGTCATCTTCTGCATATGGATAGTCCATGTACCTGCATTGGAGCTTCTAAAAGAGTGCAGCTCATTTGATCCTATTAGTGTACAACAATCCTCATATTTTGCAATGTTAGTATCATCTACTAAATGAAAAAATGTATGAACTAAAGAATTATCTTGACTACCTGGATCCATTGCATGATTACACCACTTGATAATTGATCTTGCATCTATCAACTTTACACTGTCTTTGTACTTTAACTCTTCCCATGCTAGGGCTCTTTTGATACATGCACCTACTCCATCATGCTCCCCCTTTCCATGCCCGACCTCTAAGAAGTTCCATGTATGTTGAACACAGGTATGTGTAGGATCATGATGGGCCAAAAAGTGGTGATATGATGGGTATGTGGCTAATGACTTATTTTTTACCCAAAATTGACGAAATGAAAATTATTTTTAAAGGAGATTCTGATCTTTCCATCAATATAAATTATTCTTTACTTTTAATTTAATAAATAATTATTATTCATTTTCTATTTGAATTATGACTAAAGTCCTAATTGATAGGATGATTGAATAAAATCTATATCTTTCAAATGGTATCACATTTTTTGAATCTAAAACATGCGTCACATTCTATGCTTCACATACTATAGGATTAAAAATAAATAAATTGAATTTCATGAATTTTTGACCAAGTTAAGGTGGTTAGACATATGATTTCTTAGATTTTTTAAAAGTCATAATAAAAAATTCATAATTAATTATTTACTTGGAAAAAAATTACAAAAAAATATGCATCACATTAGGACATGAGTCCTCTACTTATATCTAAAATATTATAAAAAAATATTACCATTTTATTGTGGTTAGGGTGGTTAGACAAACACCTACTTCTTATTTTTCCCCCAAAATTTAAGTACTATTGCATGGAAATTTCAAATTTTCATCAAATAGATTTAAAAAAATAAATAAACCTAGTAGTTTAGAAACTGCATTCAATTTTCTATAGATTCTATTCTTACATATTTTTGAAATAATATTGATAACTTTTTCAAATTTTTACGTCAAGTTGCCTAACTCTGATTTTTCTAAATTTTATTGCCACTTAAGGGCCTATTTTTTCCATGATTATCTTGCACACACCCACACCATTGATCCTATGCATCTTGCTCAACCAGTAAAACATTTTGGCATTCTTGAATTACGATGTACAATTATCTAACCATATGATATGTTGGCTGAATATATGCCCTTGCTAGCCAGATCAACATAGAACATCTAAAAGCAACCTTACACAAACTCAATAGACTGTGTGTGATCATCACTGATGTAAAAGTGATACTACCTCAATACTTTCTTGTTATCCTCTGTACTATCATTTGCATGAATGAATCCTATATGCAGAAATATAGCAACCTATGTGGAGTTGTAGTACTATGATTGCACCTTGCTTTGCAGTAGTAGTGTGGAGTTCTCTATGAAGTCGACAACTAAAATGATGTTGTGAAGTGGAAACATGTCCTTGCATAACTTGAACTATGAGTCCAACCATTGAGCTTTATGTGTATGCCTTGCATACTCATACACCACTTGATCAAGTAAAATGCTCATAAATTGATATACTGGAATCTTATCACTAGCCAATTCACACTTCTTTGCTTCTTTGCCATCTTTTAGACTATAGGCCATTGTCTTGTATTTTCCAAATTCGAAAATTGTGTCTCCAATTGTTTGTGTACTAGCCATGTGTTGGAAAATTGGAAAATGTTGTATGCCACCACAATGATCACATGTGCCATCCATATATGACTTGTAAATTTTTTGACCATCCTCTCTTTCACATAAAATGGAAGATAAGAATATCCTTGAGGATTTAGGTAGAGGCCTTATGTTACATTCCTGCAAAACATTGTCAGTATGCATATCTACACATATACATCGACAAACATCATAATGGTTAGAAAACTTAATATATACTCTACAACAACAAATAGTGCGTGTGTGAATTATTTTGACATAAAAAGGCTTTAGCATTTCAAAATACCTTTGACATAATTTAATTTTAGGAAAATTTTGTACAAAATCAACAAAAAATTAGGTTTGAGTGGTATCCAAATAATGCTTTGGATGTGGCTCATGGATTTTAATACCAATTCTCCTTATTACAACATCTCTTTGATTAGGAGAGGTCCTTGTGTTATCCTTCCAATAATCTACTATTAAAGATCTCAAGCCTTGAGAAATTCTTTCATCTTTCCATGGCACTCTATCCGAGAATGCCCATAAATCATTGTTATTTGGATCCTCCAATCTTTCATGCCTTCCTTTGGATCTCATTAGAG
This sequence comes from Sequoia sempervirens, assembly GCA_007258455.2. Classification (NCBI taxonomy): domain Eukaryota; kingdom Viridiplantae; phylum Streptophyta; class Pinopsida; order Cupressales; family Cupressaceae; genus Sequoia; species Sequoia sempervirens. Next base: position 30,157,168 of record VDFB02274714.1, on the reverse strand, counting down.
ATGATCTACTTATTTTCAAAGACTTACTTGTATTTGTAAGGTTCACCTTTTTCCTTTTTTGACTACTTAACGGTGTTGTTGTCATCACATGTCTTGTGGCACAACTATCCTTCATGCGTGAGGTAGAACCCATGCTCTCGTATGCACTCATCAAGTTCTTTACAATGGAATTTTCACTTGAGTCATTTGAAACTCTAAGCCCAAGAGCCTTCATGGTACGCCTAAATTTGAGTTGCCTCACCATTTCAACAAATAGTTGGCATCTTCCACCCTCACTTAGCTTCTAAAACAAGAACTCCATATCCTCTATGCAACTCTTTGACATGTATGTTTTGACATCTTATCAAGCATCCATTTCAAAAAATTGGAATCAATATCAATAAAAAATCTAGGTTTTCTATGCAAAATTCTAGGAGTTCTCAAATGTAAATTTTTGTCAACATTAGGAATGTCAACAACATCAGGGATAGATTGTGTACCTTCAATCAAAGGTGCAATTGATGAAATGCATTGAGATTGACATGTAAACGATGTGGTACCTCCAACTTGAGATGTTGTTTGTGGAGTGACTTCAAATAGAGGCATGTTTTCTTATGTACTTTCAAAACGTAATGTTGTTGATGGTGTGTCTTCAACTGTAGATGTGATTTCCGATGTACTTGGAAGACCACATGTTGCTATTGGTGTGTCTTCAATTGGGGATGTGCATTAAACTTCACCTATGGTTGATGATGTGCCTCCAACTTGGGGATCCATTTGTGTCCTTCCACAAACTTTTTCCATTTGTTCCCTTTGTTTTTCCAATTGTACATCTCTCTTAGATTGCATAGGAATTTATGGTTGTATGGGCTACAATTCTTTTGCTTCACAAGATACAATTTTTGATTCTCTTCTCCTTGCATTTTTTACTCCACATTCTTTTGGTGTTAGAGGCTTTGGTCATTTCCTCAGCATGACATGGAATGCTACATATTCACAATCACACATATTGATAACATTGATTACATTGCATTTTATTGAACACACCAAAGCATTTTATGAAAGAAGGCAGCGAGTTGTTTGGAATTATCAAACATGTCTATATGCTACAACATTTTTTATACATAAATCTACCTCCATACCACAAGAAAAGAACTTGTAATGCATTTTTTCAAACATATCCATACCACTGATTACATTACATTTTGTAATTATTTGAGTCATTTTGGGAAACAAATATAAAAGTTGCAAATCATGTCAAAAAGTTGTCAATTTAGACAAAAGTTGTCAAGGGGGGTAAAATGGTATTTAGAAAACAATTGTCTAGGAGAGGTTGGCATGTAATTTTGAGAAGAAAAGTAATTGAAACACCCCTATTTTTGTGTATTTTTTAGAATATTTGAAGTTTCTTCGATCTATACGGTTACATACCAGAATTCTTTTATCTTTCATGGAGTGAATCTTGTGGGCAGAATTCCAAACACCATTTTATACTTGGTTTGGATTGATTTCAATTATTTTTGTCATTTTAGAGACAAATTATAAAGGATTGGTCTATATACCTTGTTTTAAGGTTTTTGAGTGTATGAAAATGGTCAACATTTTAATCCATTCCACCAACTCTTTTGTTCTATAAAATGGTGGAATGGCTTATTAGGGAATTATTTAGGTGTGTAAATGGTTTGTTGGAGCAAGGAAGATGTTTGAAGGCTTTTTGTGTTGCTTTCTTGAAGGTTTTTATGCAAATTTTGCTTACAAATGGATGTTTTGAACTAGGGTTTGGTGAAATATTGATGATAGGAACTGATGAATCAACTTATAAGTTTATGCAAACATAATTAAGGTTGTTTGACATGGTCGATTGGCTAGAAAAGGCTTGGGATATATTTTTTCAATAAACCCCCATGTAAATTGCCTAAAATGAGGGTTTCTTGTTTAGATTCTTCGAAAGTGTGTCATTACAAATAAATGGTGAAATTTGAGGTTTTGTTGACTTTTTTTTGCTGCCCCATTGATTTTTTGGATTGAGGAGGAGTTTCCAATAGGGCCTCTTTGTAAAAGTGACCTAATTTGTGGTCTATGATAGTGTAGGTGCTTTGTTTTGGAAAAGTTGTTCCAAAGAAGCCTAATGGTGTTTTGAGGTCAACAAATGTCTGTTGAAAACCTACAAGGAAGAATAGGTGAGTTTTTGGAAGATAGGAAAGGAAAGGTTGTAAAAATGACATTAATGAAATTATAGAGGACCGGTCTATATACCATATTTTAAGGGTTTTGAGTATATGAAAATGACATTTTAAGCCATTCCACCCACTCTTTTGTTCTGTAACTTGGTGGAATGGCTCAATAAGACATGATTTAGGTGTGTACATAGTTCATTGGAGTAGAGAAGATGTTTGGACACTTTTTTGTTGGTGTCCGGAAGGTTTATGTGCAAATTTTGCTTGAAAATGGAGGTTTTGAACTAGGTTTTGGTGAAATATTGATGATAGAGGTTGGTGAATGAACTTATAAAAATATGCAGACATAATTAAGGGTGTTTGAAATGGTTTCTAGGCTAGAAAAGGTCTGAGATATAGTTTTTCAATAAACCCCCATGTAAATTGCCTAAAATGAGAGTTTCTTGTTTAGATGTCTTTGAAAGTGTGTCACTAAAAATAAATGGTGAAATTTGAGGATTTTTTGATTGGTTGTTGCTACCCCATTGAGTTTTTGGATTGAGGAGGAGTTTCCAATAGGGAACCTTTGTAAAGCTCTTAGGTTTTTGAAATTAAACTTGCACTTAACGTTGATGATAGCTCTTAGGTTTTCCAAATTAGTTGAAAATAAAAGTTTTCCCACAACCATCAGTAATAATGAATTTAATTTTCAATTATATGTGTAACAATGAATATTAATAAAATCATCAAATGAATGGTCTATAAGTTTTCAAAAAAAAACAAAAAAACTTGTGTTAAGTTGAATTCGTTTATCTAAGCATGTTGGAAATGGACTACTATACACAATGCAAATAGAATTCATAAGCAAATTTGTGTTAAGTTGATGTCATTTATATAATTTTAAACATGAATTCATCTAATTATGTCATGGTCTTCATTTTTTTCTTCAAAGTCATAAAAATTAAACTTTTTTATGCAACTCCCATCTAATTCAATGTTGAATTCTATGTCTGATTGTTATGATTAATAAAATCATTAAAATAATTTAGATTATTGTCAAAAATAAACATACTAAATATAAACATTTCAATATTAGAAAAATTAATATACTACCTAAGATAATGTAAAATGATGTAGAAACTTCAAAATGTCTTCATCTATATTGTTTGGCATGCAAATTGGTCGCAAAAAGGTGATGGATCAAGCGTAGATTGGTACAATAGGGAGTCAACTGCATAAAAAGGTGTTTCTTTGTCAGATAAAATGTTGAACCAAACAAAAGCAAAAGCATGTGGGATTGAATTATGGGGTAAACCCTTATTTTACCCTTTCAAGCTAAAAAAACATATTTGGCGCTCACTAAATTTGGTGCTTTGAAATGTTTTCACAATATCAATAGTAAGGGAGTGAGACTTGAGATAGAGGGAGACGGGATGTGAGTGAGAGAGATTAGTCCTAGTAGTGTGGTAGGGATTGAGACCTAAGAGTGATAGAGACTTGAGAAGGATAGAGAGTTATCCAGTTAGGGTGGGAGGAAAGACCTCACAATGGGAGAGGGGTTGGAGTGAAATAGATTTGTCTACCCTCTACCCTTAAATTGTAAACCCTTAAACCCTTAACTATCTCTCTCTTAACCCTCAACCCTCAACCCTCTACCCTCAACCCTAAATACCTTAAACCCTAAACCTTAAACCCTCTACCCTCAATCGTTGACCCTGAAACCCTAAACCTTAAACCCTCTACCTTCAACCCTCGACCCTTAAACCCTAAAACCATAAACCTTAAACCTTCTACCCTTGATCCTTAAACCCTAAAACCCTAAACCTTAAACCCTCTATCCTCAACCCTTAAAATGTAAAATGTAAACCCTAAAGCGCTAAAACCATCAACCCCTTGTCTCTCTCTCTCTCATCATTACACTCTCTACCCTTAAACCATAAACCCTAAACCATAAAAAACTTAAAATATAAACCCTAAAACCCTCAACCCCCCCTCTCTCTCAACCCTAAACCCTCTACCTTCAAACATCAATACTCTACCCTATAATATCTACCCTCAACCCATAAACCCTTAACCCTAAAACTGCCTACCCTCTACCCTTAACTCTCTACCCTCAACCCTAAAACCCTCAAACCTCTTTATCTCTCTCTCTCTACCCTCTACCCTCTACCCTCAATCCTCAACCCTCAACCCTTAAATCCTAAAACCCTTAAAACCTCAACCCCCTTCTCTCTCTCTCTCAACCCTACACCCTCTACCCTTAAACTATAAACCCTTAAACCCTCAATGCCCCTCTCTCTCTCAACCCTACACCCTCTACTCTCAACCCTCAACTCCCAACCCTATACCCTTTACCATCAAACCTCAACCATTAAACCCTAAACCTTAAACCCTAAAACCATTAAAACCTAAACCTTAAACCCTCCACCCTCAACCCTTAAACCCTAAACCTTAAACCCTCTACCCTCAACCCTCTACCCTCAACCCTTAAAACATAAAATGTAAACACTAAAGCCCTAAAACCATCAACCCCCTTCTCTCTCTCTCTCATCCCTACACCCTCTACCCTTAAACCATAAAAGGTAAACCCTAAAATCCTTAAACAATAAACCCTAAACCCTTAAACCCTCAACCCCCCCTCTATCTCTCTCAACCCTAAACCATCTACCTTCAACCCTCAACCCTATACCATATACCATATACCCTCAACCCTCTACCTTCCACCCTCAACCCTTAAACCCTTAACCCTTAAACCATATACCCTCTACCCTTAACCCTCTACCCTCAACACTAAAAGCATCAACCCTCTCTATCTCTCTCTATACCCTCAACCCTCAACCCTCAACCCTTAAACCCTAAAATCCTAAAATCCTCAACCCCCTTCTCTCTCTCTCTCAACCCTACATCCTCTACCCTTAAACCATAAAGCCTAAACAATAAACCCTAAAACCCTAAAACCCTCTACCCTAAAACCCTTAACCCTCTACCCTCAACTCTCAACCCTAAACCCTAAACCCTAAAACCCTTAACCCTCCCACTCTCTATGTCTCTATCTCTAAACCCTCAACCCCCCCTCTCTCTCAACCATAGACCCTCTACCCTTAAATTGTAAACCCTAAAAATATTAAACCCTCACCTCCCCCTCTCTCTCTCTCAACCCTACACCCTCTACCTTCTACTCTCTACCCTCAACCCTCAACCCTCTACTCTAAACCCTCAATGATTAAACCATAAACCCTAAGCCCTTAAACCCTATACCCTAAACCCTTAAACCCTCTACCATCTACCCTTAACCCTCAACCCTCTACCCTCTACCCTCTACCCTCTACCCTAAACCCTCTACCCTCAACCCTCTACCCTTAAAACCTTAAACCCTAAACCCTATACCCTCTACCCTCTACCCTCAACTATGAACCCTTAAACTCTAAACTCTCTACCCTTAACCCTCTACCATTAAACCCTTAAAACCTAAACCCTAAACCGCTAAACCCTCTACCCTTAACCCTTAACCCTTAACCCTCTACCCTTAAATTGTAAACCCCTAAACCCTTAAACCATAAACCCTCTACCCTCTAACCTTAACCCTCTACCATCTACCCTCTACCCTCAAACCCCTTCTCTCTCTTTGAACCCTACACCCTCTACCCTTAATGATAAATTGTAATCCCTAAATCCTAAACTCTCTACCCTTAACCCTCAATCCCTAAACCTTAAACCTTAAAACCTCTACCCTCTATCCTCAGCACTTAAACCTTAAACCCTCAACCCTCAACCCTCTACCCTTAAACCCTTAAACCCTAAACCCCTAAACCCCTAAACCCTCTACCCTACCCTTAACCCTTAACCCTCTACCCTCTACCCTTAAAACATAAACCCTAAACCCTTAAACCTTTAAACCCTAAACCCTAAACCCTCTACCCTCTACCCTCAACCCTCAACCCTTAAACTCTAAAACCCTCAACCCTTGACCCTCAACCCTACACCCTCTACCCTGAAACTGTAAACTTTAATCCCTAAACCTTAAACCCTAAACTGTAAACCCTCTACCCTCTACCCTCAATCCTCAACCATTAAACCATAAACCCTCTACCCTCAACCCTCTACCCTTAAACCCTTAAACCCTAATCCCTAAACCCATAAAACCTCTACCCTCTACCCTTAACCCTCTACCCTTAAACTATAAATCCTAAACCCTAAACCCCTAAACCCTCTACCCTTAACCCTCTACCCTCTACCCTCATATCCCCACTTCTCTCTCTAAACCCTACACCCTCTACCCTTAAACTATAAACCATAATCCCTAGAGAGAGAGAGGTAGAGCCATACAGAGAGAGAGGGGGGAGGTAGGAGGGAAAGGGAGAGAGGGTGGGAGGGAGACACCTAAGAGAGAAGGAGAGGGAGAAAAAGTGGGAGAGAGGGGGTGGGAGGGAAAGACCTAAGAGAGTAGGAGAGAGAGGGATTGGGAGATAGAGGGATGGGAAAGATACAATGAGTGAGAGAGACTTGAGAGAGGGAGCTTGGGGGCAGGAGGGAGAGGGAGAAGGAGGGATAAAGGGATGGGAGAGAGATGGAGGGAGTGAGAGAGAGATGGAGAGAGAGGGGGGTGGAGGGAGATACTTGAGAGAGAGGGATAAAGAGAGATTGAGAGGGGGTGGGAGGGAGATACTTGAGAGAGAGGGAGAGAGAGAGGGTGTGGGAGAGAGATAGAGGGAGTGAGTGAGAGAGACAAAGAGAGGCTTGCTAGAGGGAGAGGGGGTAGGAGGGAGAGACTTGAGAGAGAGAGGGAGGGAGAGACTTGAGAGTTAGGGAGAGGGAGAAAGAGAGTTGGAGAGAGGTAGAGGGACTTGAGAGAGATAGGGAGAGGTGGTGGGAGGGAGATACTTGAAAGAGAGGGAGAGGAGAGAGAGGGAGGGAGAGAGAGATAGAGGGAGTGACTGTGAGAGGGAGAGAGGGTAGGAGGGAAGACTTGACAAAGAGAGAGAGGGAGAGGGGGTAGGATGAAGATACTTGAGAGAGAGAGAGGGAGAGGGGTGGAATGGAGATACTGAGATAGAGGAGAGAGACAAAGTGTGTGTGTGTGTGTGTGAGAGAGAGAGAGAGAGAGAGAGAGAGAGAGAGAGAGAGAGAGAGAGAGAGAGAGAGAGAGAGAGAGAGAGAGAGAGAGAGAGAGAGAGAGAGAGAGAGAGAGAGAGAGAGAGAGAGAGATGACAGAGAGGAAGAGAGAGAGTGGGAGAGAGATAGAGGTAGTGAGATATAGGGAGTGGGAGAGAGAGAGGGAGTATGTGTGTCTTTGTGTGAGAGAGAGAGAGGTGGGGATGGAGGTACCTGAGGAGAGAGTGAGAGAGAGAGGGAGAGAGATAGAGTGAGTGAGAGCGAATGAGAGAGAGATAGAGGGAGTGAATGAGAGACCCAAGAGAGGGAGAGGGGGTAGGAGGGAGAGAAAGATAATGAACTAAGAGAGGAATATGGAGTGACAGAGAAAAAAAGACCAAAGGGGGAGAGAGAGAGGGAGAGTGAGAAAGGGGGTTGGAGTGAGATAGACTTATTTAGGTACCTAGGTGGGAGGGAAAGAGACCTAAGAGAGGGGATTGGACTGAGAGAGAGTAGTCTAGCTCATGTGGGAGGGAGTGAGACCTAAGAGAGAGAGACTTTAGAGGGATAAAGAGTTATCTAGTTAGGGTATCAAGTTAGAGACCATATGAAAGGTAAAACCTCAACTATCCATCTACGATCATAAATTGTGCACTCTAAGCATTATCAAAGTTGTCAACCAAAGAGATGGGAAATTCACATTTTGTTCAAAGAAGGTCATTTAGCGAGTGCCAAATTTGGCCCTCACCAAATGACACATCACATTTGGTGCACGCCAAATTTGACACTCGCCAAATGTGATGTACCATTTGGTGAGTGCCAAATTTGGTGCTCATCAAATGACCTACTTTGGACATGTTAATTGACAAGATTTGCCAAATTTCCTCATATTTTCATTTGTGCTTCCCATCTCATTTGCATATATTTCAATGCAAGTTTATAAAGAAACCATGATAGTGTTAACCTCTGTCTTAGCTATCTAAATATATAATTTTTTTCATTTTGATTTAGTCAAGGTTTTGATCCATGACTTCTATAGTAAATGCCTTTGTTTTTGGTCAAAAACCAACATGTGCTAGTTTTAGGATAGAATTTTACTTGTTCATCGAAACCTGAAACAAATTAAATTTTTTGAAACTAGACTCCATTCTACACATGGTGAAAAAAAATCAAATTTCAATTGGTTTTCAAAAAATTTAGGGGGGAGCACACTCAAATTTTAACTTTTCAAGATGTGTCCACTTTGAAAATTCATAAAATATTATATATTCATTAAAAAAATTATCCAAAAGAACGAGGATAAACTACATGGTGTTAGCTAATTTCTCACCATTAGGATTTTTGAAATTCTAAAAAAATTAATCAAAAATGGGGAAGCCCTCAGGTGCTATACTATTTTTTTTGATAAAAAAAGGATGTGTTTTGTCCCCCCCTTTTTGAGACCCTTAATCTTCTTTAATTTCAAAAAAAATTAGTAGCTTAGAAACTAGACTCAAAGAAATTCAACTTTTGTTCTTGCTAAATCTTGAAAATTTTAGCATAATTATCTTCATTTTCTCATGCAAATCAGATTTTGTTGATTTCCAAAAAAAAAGTGGCATCTTAGGAGCCAAAATTGTGTCATAGATCCATGCACTTACCCAGTTGTACTATGTTAAAGAAGAAGTAGGAATTTATGATGATGAATTTGAAAATGTGGTTGATGATAGTGAATGCTTATTCTTAGTTTTGGAAAGTAAATCTATATCCACTAACCCTTGAAAATGTGCAAGCAAGAATGCTCTAGAGAATAAGCGAAAAAAGGTTGGAAGGTACCTTGGTTGCCACTTTTCATGCAAGACAGGATGACAATTACTGGGTAATTGATAGTGGATGTTCTAATCACATGACCAGAGATAAGAGTAAGTTCAATAAACTTGAGAAATATGATATTGGTTTAGTTATGTCTGGTGATTATTCAGGAGCTAAGATATGTGGGAAAGGTTCAATTAGTTTTGATGGAGTGCACAATACTGATGATGTATATTATGTGAAGGGTTTGAGGCATAACCTTTTGAGTGTTGGTCAAATGTGTAGCAATGATTTCAAACTTGTGTTTTAGAACAATACTTGTGAAATCAAAAAAGGATCTAGAAATGGAGATATGATTGTTGTTGGGAGAACTCATGGAAACATCTACTAGTTGAAGGGAGTTGATGGTCATTACCTTGTGTCTCAAATTAGTGAAATTTGGTTATGGCATCAGAGAATGGGACATGTGAACTTTGATAACCTAGTCAAGATCAATGCAAATGAGATTGTTCAAGTACTGCCTAGAATCACAAGACCTACTAATGCTATTTGTAGAAGTTGTTAATTGGGGAAATAGACTAGATGTAGCTTTAAGGGAAAATAGCATTCTACTACCAGAATGTTGGAGTTAATCCATACTGATCTCGATGGTCCAATTAGGAGTGGAAGCCTGAATGGTGATATATATTTCATGCTACTTATTGATGATTATACTCGAATAACATGGGTTGCTTTTCTCAGAGAAAAGACTCTAGGTCTAGATAGGTTTAAGGTAGTCAAAGCAAGAGTGGAAAATGAAGTAAATTTGAAAATAAATTGTTTGAGATTTGATAGAGGTGGAGAATTCACTTTTGGTGAATTTAATGCATTCTATGAACATGGCATAAGAAGATAGTTTTCTGCCCTGAGAACCCCTCAGCAAAATGGAGTAGTTGAAAGGAAAAACTAGACTATACAAGAAGCTACTAGAACAATGATGAAAGAATCAAATGTACCAGATGTGTATTGGAGAGAGGCGATACATACTGCTATCTATGTTCTTAATAGAGTTCATATCAAATACAACAACACAAAGACTCCTTTTGAGTTATGGATTGGCAAGACTCCTAATGTGAAGCATTTTAAGGTATTTGGAAGCAGATTCTATATTAAAAGAGATGATGAAAATATTGGAAAGTTTGATGCTAGATATGATGAAGGAATCTTTCTTGGATACTCTTCTAATAGCAAAGCATACAAATTATTTAACAAAATATTGAGAAAGATTATTGAAAGTGCTAATGTGAAAGTTGATGAAGAAATACAAAGACCTATTGAGATAAGTGAAGTTGAACTTGATGATCCTATCTATGGACATGTACCTAAAGAAAAAGAGAAGGAAGAAGAAGAGATAGAAGAAAAAGTGGAAGAAGAAGAAAATGAACCGAAACCTACTATTAGGACTCCTAATTATGTACAAAAGAATCATCCAGATGATTAGATAATTGGAGATAAAAGTGAAGGTGTGAATACAATAAGAAGAGTTGCAACTGAGGTAAATTTGTGTCTATTATCTAAAATTGAACCCAAATCTATAAGTGAAGCATGTGAAGATGAGAGTTGGATGAGAGCTATGAAAGAAGAGTTGCAATCAGAAAATAATCAGACGTGGGAACTAGTCCCTAGACCTATGAATAAAAATGTGTTTGGATTGAAATGGGTGTTCTAGAATAAGCTAAATGAAAATGGAGAAGTTGTAAGGAATAAGGCAAGACTGGTATGGAAAGGATATTCACAAGTTAAAGGTATAGATTTTGAAGAAAAAATTTCCCCTATGGCTAGAATGGAAGTGATTAGGATGTTTTTGGAATTTTCTACCCACAAGGACTTCAAAGTGTATTAGATGGATGTTAAGTCAACATTTCTAAATGGTGAATTGGAGAAAGAAGTGTATATGGAGCAACCTAAAGTGTTTTAGTTGTCTGACAAAATGGACATGGTTTGTAAGTTAAAGAAGGCATTGTATGGATTGAAACAAGCTCCTAGAGCTTGGTATGCAAGATTGGATAGATACTTGACATATCAAGGATTCAACAAAGGTTCTACTGACAACAATCTTTACTTCAAAGTGCAAGGTAACAAAATGTTGATAGTGGTTGTTTATGTTGATGATATCATTTTTAGTGGAAATGAAGGAATGTGTAAAAAGTTTCTTGAAGAGATGCAAAAATAATTTTAGATGTCTATGATTGGTGAATTAAATTTCTTTATCGGTCTACAAGTGAATCAAACTAATAAAGGGATATTCATTTCACAATCTAAGTATGTAAAAGAACAATTGAAGAAGTTTGGGATGGGTAATTCCAAACCGGTTTGTGCCCCTATGGAAACCAAATGTAAACTGAGCAAAGATGATGAATCTGCTAAGACTGATAAGAGAAAATACAGATCTATGATTGGTGGACTATTATATCTTATTGCTACTAGACCGGATATTATGCATGTAGTATGTTTAGTTTCCAAATTCCAAGTAGATCCTAAAGAAGCACACATTATAGCTATGAAGAGGATATTTAGATATCTTAAAGGTACACTGGATTATGGACTATGGTATCCTAAGAGTGATGATTTTACCTTGAGTGATTATACAGATGCTGATTGGGATGGATGTGTAGATGACTGGAAAAGTACTAATGGTGGTGCTTTCTTTCTTGGCAGAATATTAGTTTCATGGTTGAGTAAAAAGCAAGACTTAGTTTCTTTATCCACTGTAGAGGAAAAATATATTGTTGCAACATCCTGCTGCACAAGTTTTGTGGATGAAGCAAACAATGAAAGGAATTGGTGTAGTATGTGATGAGCCTATTTATGTTTTCTGTGAAAAAAAAGTGTAATACGCATTTCAAAGAACCTGGTTATGCATTCAAGATTGAAACACATATCTATCAATTATAATTTCTTAAGAGAAAAAGTGCTAGAGAATGAAGTCAGATTGGAGTATTTGAATAGAAAGGAACAAATTATAGACATGTTTACTAAAAATATCTTGCATGATACTTTTGAGCATCTAAGGGAGAGTTTGGGGGTCATTGGACCTCCTAACTAGGTGCACATGAAGGTGCATCAGTCCAGTGAATTCATAAATTCTTCATTTATTTGGAATGATAAATGGGTATACTCCACCGAGGGAGTATAAAAAGATTTAATTGTTTTAGTATGAGTGTACTCCTAAGGGGGAGTAATTAGTGTTGTTGATCTTTTCCATTGATGTCAAAGGGGGAGAGAAAGTCATGTGAAAAATAGTTGCAAAAGAAGAGAAAGTGTTCTCCCAAGATATTGTGTAAGTTTTTTTCTTTGATGGTTTTTCACATCATGTGTTGCCATCAATGACAAAAGGGGATATTGTTGCAGGTATGAGCAAGTTTTGGTATTTTTTTCATTAATTTTGTCATTGATGTCAACACAGTTTAGTATGTTGCAAATTGTACATGTATAGCTGAGATGCTGCTAAGATGTTGTGGGTGCATGGAGCTATATTTATGCTATTGCAAATGTGTTAGATTGATGAGTTTCCAAGTGCTTTTGAGAAAATTAATAAAGAAGAGAAGCTAGAGTGATGGAAGTGTTCAAAATGTGCTCTGGTATGTGCTTCACATTTCTCCTATGTTGATCATATGCTTGTGTGGATATGAAGGTTTGATAATGGTGATTTAGTGGTGATATCTCTTGAGTTTTAGCCTCTGGTTTGATGGTACATGAAAGTTACGTTCACCGGTATGTGAGCTATTCTGGCAGAGTTGTTCTTTTGTGGATTGGGAGAAATATTGTTTCTCTACAGTCCTCTATTTTGTTTCAAATCTTGTGGATATGGAATATGTCTTGTGAAGTTGTTTTCTATGCTCTAGAAAGGACGTTTGAAGATTGGTGATCCAGAAGTTATGTTTCAGTATTTTAGTGTGAGTTTATATAGTCCAGAGGACTGGTAAAAGGTGTCTAGTGATTGAAGTCTATTATTTTGCTATAGATGTATCTAGAAGATTCTGAGATGTATTCTCATGCATAAGGAAGTGTGTCATGGTGTCTGCACATCATCTTCTTGTTGGGAAGCATGTACATCAATGTTTATTTGTGTTCTCATTAGGTTTGGCCAACTTGGTGTTTACACTTATTTGAAGAATAAAATTTCATTAAGGAATCATGTGGTTGTTTTGAGATATTATTTTTGATCTTGAAAAATAATTTTTATTGGTCCACTTTTATTCCTTTCCACCATAGGAATTTTGAGTTGCCTACCTAATTTGAATTTATGAAATGAGGTATTTCTAACCGACCTTGGAGAAAGTTTCTAAGGTTAAGGATGGTATAAAAGCAAATCGAATTGTGAAGAATTGTATGACCGTGTGATGCAAAGTGATGAAAATGAGCCACAAATCATAAGATCAGAAGTGTGTGTGTGTGTGAGTGAGTTGTGATAGTAGTTCTTTATTGTGTTGAATGTAGTGAGCTAAAGGTTTTTGCAATCCTATGAATGTGTTAATTGCTATGGTAGATCTTTATTTTCTCCTTTGTATCTATAGGCAGTGAGCCTCCCTGTTGGACAGTGAGTCCTTTTTGTGGACAATGAGTACCTTTTGTAGGTAGTGAGTCTTTGTACTTGGACAATGAGTTCTCTTTGGGGTCGTGAGCCCTTGGTAGTGACCCTTTGTACTTAGACAATGCGTCCTCTTTTGGGTAGTGAGCCCTTTTTTAATAATCTTTATATTGTGAGTTAACCCTCACCATGGTTTTTCCCTCTTTTGGTTTTCCATGTAAAAATATGGTGTTCATTGTGTTCATTTACTTTTTGTTATGTGTGTTTCATGCTCTTACTTAATAACATACTAGTGTGGTTATAGAATTTATAAGTATTGAAGTTTTAAGTTATAATTTTGTGACAACTGATTCACCCCCCTCTTTGTTGTGTTGCACCTGTTTAATAGTTATCATTTGATAATTTCTTAATATCTCTATCAAGAGGTGCAGGCTACTTTTCACCTTTTTTTGAAAACTCTTCTATTCTAAAATCCTCAACAATAGTATTGAAAAAATGAATTCTATCTTATTCAAAAGAAAATTCTATCATGTGTGGGAACTTAGACTCCCTAACCAACTTGATATATTTTCCATCAATGGGGAATGTGGCATATACCATGTCACATTGCATACTACCTCCCATGGATGCTCTCCATTTCTTTGATAGCAACATCCTATAATTGGGTGGAACGTCCACCACTATAATGCTCATAGTAAAATATTTTTTTGGGAATGCAACAAGTTTGTAAGGAAGTTCTTTAATAAACCCAATAATGGGTACCTCTCTAGAGTCCATAGCATAGCAATTTCCATAAGCACTATCTTTTTGCAATCCCATCTCCTTCATAATCTCTACTAGCATTATGTTTGAATAAGCTCCTAAATATATCATGTAGTTCTTCATTAGCTTTCCATGAATGATTAGAGTTACAAATAAATGGATCTACTTGGCTGGGACTAGCAATAATTATGGCACCCAAGTAGATTTGAGGGATTTCACTTATCACTTCCTCCACATTTTCATCCTTTGTTTCATTTCTACTCACTTTGGATGGAGTAGGCACCATCTTGTCATCATAGGCTATAGTCACACCATTGTTGAGGGTGACTTCCTTTCTCTTATGTTCTTCAATCCACATCATTTCCAACAAAGGGACTTTAACCTTGAATTGTGAAAGGAATTGCAACATATCAACATAAGTATACTTAGGTAGATCACATGGCACCATAGCCTAATCAATAACCTTCTACTTCTATTGTTCACATTTTCCTTCAATTTTATTCTTATCTCCTTTCTTTTCTAGCTCAAAAATTTTCTTTTGAGCATTTTCCTTCATAGTAGGTGTTTAACTTCACCATCAACCTTTGTGCTTTTAGTTTTCTTAGCCCAAATTTTACCCCCTTTATTCTCCTTGGATTTAGCTTCATCCACTTTTCTTTCAATATTTTATTCTTTATTATTTTCTTTATGCTCCTTGATGAATATGCTTCCTTCTTGACCTTGATCTCCATTTACAATTATGCTCCTTAAATTGTAAGTGTTTCTTGCTTGTTCAACCAGAGCAACTTTCATCCTCTCAATCTATTCATTTGAAGGCCTTCTTAGGTACATATATGTTTTAGTTGTTTCGAGAGTATACACATTATGATCACACTCCCATTGTAATCATCTAAGATAACTTGTTGATGATATACATCAACTTTTTATCTTTGAATACATTAGCATCAAAAAATTGAGAGTCTTCTTTAGATGAACACTCACCATCAACAAAATCAGATATGCTGATACTCACATTAATCTCTACAACATGGTCATGAGAGGGTCATAACTAGTAGATGCATTTTGTTCATCTTGCAATAATTTTGCAAAAAACACATTGGTGAGGGGAGTGAGGCAATTGATAGGCCACACACCAATGAGTCTCATCAGTGAAACTAGTAGAATGATTTTGTAATGGTTCAAGTGGAACCTACCCTTGTGTGTTTTTTGATTGTTGTGGATTGGATTTCCATTTTACCAATTGGTATTATATGGGTGATCTTGGAGTCTTGGGGACCTCTGATATTTTTGGAATTGTTGTTTCTCATTTCCAAGACCATTTTCATTTCTTGCAACATTGTATTTTATATCCTTCAAGTT
Source organism: Sequoia sempervirens (assembly GCA_007258455.2). Classification (NCBI taxonomy): domain Eukaryota; kingdom Viridiplantae; phylum Streptophyta; class Pinopsida; order Cupressales; family Cupressaceae; genus Sequoia; species Sequoia sempervirens. The sequence continues at coordinate 30,141,460 of VDFB02274714.1, read as the reverse complement.
ACTCATCACCTTGTCCAATCTATCACCAGATGTAAAATCCTTTTACTACTTATCCTTATGGTTATTGAATCTTAACATCATCTCTTCTTCCCACTCTCTCGAAGCTCTTTTACTACTTTCTATATGTAGTACAATTTTACAAGAATCCCTCAAACTTTGAGGGGCTTTGTCTCTTAGGTGATAACTTATTTTCAATTCAAATGCATTGAAATAAATAACTAGACATACTTGATCATTTAATCTCAAATTGGGTGGAAATCTATTCATGGCCTTTTGGAATTTGATGTTAAAATCTGACACACTTTCATTATGTCCTTTAGTGATATTGTAAAAATCATTGAGCATAAACCTAGGGTTAGTTATATTTTTCTCTAAAAACCCTCTTAAATTCTTCCCATGACCTAATACTAGCCTCTAATAGGCCTCTATACCAATCTCTTGCATCCTCAATTAATTATTGCATAAACAATCTCATTACCACATCTTCATGCTCAACCTCATAATCATCAAGCAGATTTAAGAAAGGCCTTAAATGATCTTCACCAGACAGTGCATTATTTCTAGTGAATTTACTTAGCACAATCCTAATATCATTGTCAATGGGATTTGGACAACTAGGTATCCCATCAAAACATAACTATCTATACCTTTCCAATTGCATACGTCACCTATGAAATTGGTTTTCTCGGTTTTCAATGTGTCTATTTTATCCATCTCCTACTTTGTGGTTCACATTCCTATCACTAGGCTGGTTATAGGCATGCTCATTTTTATTTGCATTTAGAGGCTAGGAGGTAGGTATGGATTGTCCCATATGAGATGAATTGTTGATCTCAATTATAGGTGTAGGTTGTGAGGAGGAATGTGGGGGATCTTTTGAACTAGATGGTGTGGAATTTCCAACAAGGCATGAAGATTTTAAGAATTCAATCTTCTTCTTCATTTCAAAATTAGTTTCCAAGATTTGAATTCTTTCCATCTCCTTCCTTAGCTCCTCATTTTAATTTCTTAAATTGGACTCCATTGTCTCTAAATTTTTAGGCACAAGAGCCTTTTGAGAAGAGGAATTTTTATTAATAACCAAAATTTTCATAGCTGTTGCTTTCCTTTATCATCTGGTTGGTTCACGACACTTGATGTAGTATGTGGAGAAACAATACTTGTAACCATGGAATTGGTCTAAGTAGTGGTATTAGTATTCTTGATGGGACCATGTTGTTTCTTCATGTCAAGGATTTCAGAAACAACAGGGCTTGTGATAGTAGTGGGAATTGGTTCAAGCTCTTCATGGTTCACGATTTTCATTTTCTCCACTTTACTTCTCAAAATATCTCTCTCAAACACAAAATTTTTAATCTCCTCCTCCTACTCCTCCTTCTTCTTCCTTATCTCACTTTATATTTGAGCTTCCTCTTGTAGAGCATTAATTTCACCAAAAACCTAATTAGGATTTGGGAGGGTAATCTCAGAATCTAAGGTATTTGACAAATCTATAAGGTTTCAAGAATTTTCAGTGGATCCTTTTAGCAAATTAGGTGGCAAAGGAGAACAACCATTTGAAGAGGGAGGGAAAAGACCACAAGTAATAGCATTTGTATAAGCAACATTATGATGATTGCTTCTACTCCTACTTCTTCCATGTCTTGGCCTAGATTTGTGTATACTTACAATTGATTTATTTGTTACGTCTTCTTTATCTGACCATAACCTAGTCCTTGAAAATTTTGTTGTCTCTCATGATTACTATGATTGTTGATGCAAAAATGAGAAGGTTTTGAAATAGGATGTGGTGTAGACTTGTACTTTTTTCCTTTTGTTTCCATGATTGTTTTGGCATCTTCTAAAGTTCACCTTCCAACTTTTCATTAGGGTTCTTCATATGATCTTTGGTATTCCTCATTTCTTCTCTAAAACTTCTTATCTTTTGTTCTTCACAAATTCTTATAATGAATTCAATGCACTAGCACAAATACTTAGAGTTGCCACCCAAATTAATGGGAATTGTGAAAATATTTGTGAATCTTAAAAACATTTCAAGTAATTTATATGTACATAGACCTATGAGATAAACCCCTAACAATTTAATGAAAACTTGACAAAGGAGTATAAATATTGCTTGGATCCTTAGTATACTGACTTCAATTTGACAAATGGTTGGACAAATTACTGAATTCTCTCATGGATAACACATATTTTAAAAATATATGATTCTAACTTTAAAGGTTGATCTTGAACTAAAAAATTTGCACAAGTTATCCCCAGTTGAGTTGTTAATTTGTTAGTGTCTTTTTAATACCAAACTGATCTCTTAAATAGCCTATGGAATTTCCATCTTCCAATGGTTAGCTAACTGGAGTGATTGGACAATGAATGGGTGAAAGCTACAAAGAAATTTCCTTCTACACTTTTGGCTCTGCGGAGCCTAAGAGGGTGATCCTACACAATGTAATTAAGATCCTCTATGCCAATTTACCTTGTACATTGTAAATAATAGATAAGCTCCACACATAATTACTTGACAATTCAATGAATGTAAAAATCTGGAAAATCCTTTACACATTAATCATTTCATAAGCAATAGAGCATGGTAGACTTCAACTCGACGTACATTTCATCAGGAAATTAGAGATTTAATGATTTTAAATGTATTATTTCTAAGAGATCATGAATATGCAATATAAGTATAGATCCTACAACAGTGCCTTAACCTAGGGTATGGAGTCTAATTTGACACACACCATGACGAATAACATCTTAAAACTTATCATCATAGAGCTATTACAACACTGCATTACAACATCATACTCAAATATTTAAAACCAACAGTCATTATCATATCCCCATACTCAAATCACAGAAACCTATGATCCTATCAAAGTGATTTAACTAATTATTTGAATTATAATAGAGATAAATTCATACATTCATTGGAACACGATGAAAATCACTGAAAAGGCCTTTGATCATTTTCATTCATAATTCATATCAATAATACACAAGGAGAGAGATGGCTTGTGAATTATACCATTGTTATATTCAAATGCTAGTACTATTACACAACATTAAATTTGCTAAAATTAAAGACTCAAAGTCCTAGATACAAACTCAAACTTCTATTCTTTGTATTTTCTATTACAAAATTGCTCTTTGGGATCAATAAACAACCTCATCAAATGGCCCTATAAAAACAAGGGAGAAAACAAGCTTCAAGCCAATTAACACTTGTCATATTTTCATTTGACAATTAAAAATTGCATTCCAAAATATTGTTATATTTGTAATCAATGTGGGGGAATATCGAAATGAGACAAAAACCATTTTCATTTGTTGGTGAAGATATTTCCCGTCTTCCAAAAGGAACCTTTTCCAAAGAAGGCATTCTTTCGATGAGAAAACCATTGCTCTCACGTGCTTCCAAAATTTTAGGGCATAAAACATAAAAATAAGAAAAGAGGGTGAGGTAGCTTCCACATCAACACTATATGTTAAAGCAACTTTCAAACCTGGATGAGACAGTTTTATCAATACTTTATCCAAGGATTAATCTATAAATTTTCAAATCCATGTATTGTACTCCTCCTCGATGGGCCATTCAATACCCAATAATCTCTACACTTTAGGATTATCCTGATTATACTTGGGATCAATTAGTATCCTAGCCTCTTTGACAAACTCATCCATATTCACCTCAATCCTATTCATACCATCATTAGCATTGTTCAAAATTGTATAATCACTAATGTTAATATCCTCTTTGAAGTAAGAGAGCAAGTTCCCTACGTCTTCTTTCCATTTACTAAATTCCTTTTTCTCCCCTTCATAATTCAAGATCTTAGGCACTCCTCCTTCCATTTCCCTAAACATCTTTATCTTACCTTGGAGTTGCACACCTAACTTGCCATGGAAAGTTGACATTTTCTCCACTAGATCAATTTCCTTTATTAACTTTGGAATATGTGTGGGAGCATTAAGATCATCCTTCATGTTTGGTGCCATTTCCTTGAGAGCACTAACCCTTGTACTCCATTTTCTCTAAACATTTTGGAAGGAATCTTGTACTTGCATGTACCTTTGGTGGGCTTCATGAATACTTGTATACACATTCCAAACATTATATAAAATATGCATAAGTTGAGAAACCCTATATCCCAAAACATCACCAATTATATCTACTAGAACCTTTGAAGTTTCTGCCTTGGAATTCTTTACATTCTTCTTTTCTGCCTACAATTCTTTCTTCAAGCTCTTAATTCTAAGAGATAAGGTTTCTTTATCTTGTGATGACAATTTAGAAGTATGATTTGGAGGTGGCAGAGTCATTTGTACTGGATTCACCTGGGTAGTAGTAGCTTTCACCCTATTATACTCATCTAAGAGACTATTGTACTTGTCCAACAATCTATCATATCTCTATTCAGATATTTATCTAGTATCCACACTCAACATTGCTACTACATATACTATTAGTTTTGCAACTTGTGTTGGAGTGATCTTTGAAGCTCTATTAATCATAACAACACCTATGATTTCCTCAATAGATCTTATGACTTTTGGATTTCCCATATTCAGTGCCATTTCCCAAATTGCTAGAGTATGTAACTTGGGACTGAATCCAGAGTCAAACAATTTGTTATCATAATGTTTCTCAGAAATGGAAACCCTTGGATCATTTCTTATGGCCTAGGTAAGGTGATTGTTGAAGTGAGGTCCCATCTAGGTAACAATAGAATACCACTATCTTTTACCAACTTCCTGCCTTCCACAGAGTAATTGCAACAATTTTTTGCATTATCTTTTCCTCTTCCCTTTTCTTAACCTCCTCTTGCAATGAGGGGTCTACTTTTTCCTTAGCACTTTCAATCCTTTCTTTGATATCATGGCTCTTGATCTGAATGATAAATTCTTTGAATTCCTTGTTTTGGATAAAAGAATCACCACTCATGAATTCTTTTCAAGATTTAACTGACATCATCATCAACTTCCTCATCATATTCTCATTTCAATATTCTATCATCTAAAATAAAAGGATCAAAAGCATCGTTCATTATAGGGGAGGGAAATCATTGTTGCACCTCTTGCCCAATAGGAATATGTTCTATTAATTGTTCTTGAATTTCATCTGCCCCTACTTGGGTAAACTAACAAAAGTGGTTTACAATTTGAGTGAGGAAGGAAATGTTGCAAAAAATGACCTCATGCAAAAAATTTTGGTTTTTGGGGTTTGAACGAACTTCTAGGTTTGAATGAACCAAAAGAGGGTTCGCTAGAACCTCAATTCAAGCGAACCCAATAAATGCAAGGTCCTACAAGTAATGTGAAAAAACACAATGAAAACCTTTTTTGAAAGGGGGTTTGCTCGAACCCCCCTTGGTTCACCCGAACCCCCCTTTTCCCACCTTCTCACCCTTTGGCACAAAAAAAGTCCAAAATTTTGCACTTTGAAGCTTAGGTTGAGGATGAAAATGGAGGAGAATTCATAGACCCAAATAGATGATGGTAGTCCTTAGAACGAGCCATCCAACAAATATAATTCTAATATGTTTTTGTTTTATTATGTATTTATTTTTTTAGTTTTATAAAACATAGGTTTTTCACTGAAAATCAAGCTCTTTGTTTTGTACATGTGGAAAAATGGAAGATTATCAATTTTTTTTTTGAAAAATATGAGTGCACCAGATATTGAAATCCTTGATCCAATAAAAATAAATTGAATTTTGATACATACAAAAAATGTTACGTGTTATACGGTCTGCCTATGTCTGAATTGTAATTGGTTTGTCTTTGAAACTTGATTAAGGAAAAAATATTAAATAAAACACTATGAAACTAATTGGAAGCACTAGTTATTGTAGTTACAAATATAAATTCAAAAAAATTAGAATTTTATCCTTCATGGAGAAAAAATTATGCATTGTACAGTGAACGTCACTCTTTAAAAATGTTGTTTACTAAAAAAAACTAGTTTTCAAAGGAGATGGAAAAAGAATTGCAATTTGATTCCAAATTTTTTGAAAAACATATATTTATAATCTATAAACAAAATGTCACAAATCACTAGTTTGCATCATCTTCAAATTCCTCATGGTTTAGCCGCTATAGGTGCCTGGAAGTGAAGATTTAGTTAGAAAAAATTATTTCAATGTTCAGTTTCGCCAAAAATTGTAAACTAGTATTGTGGGATCACACACTTGTTCTATTTTAGAATATTCAACTAGGGGTTTGATGCAAGAGGGTCCTCTTGTCTTCCAAATTCATACTCAAACTCACAAATCTAGATTACAAATACTCCACAGTGATAATTTCATTTTTCAACTTAATCGATACATGATTGATCACAATAAACTCAAATTGAAAAACATAAATAAAATTACACTTTATTCATTCTAATTTATAAAATAAATTACATTCTCAGAAAATTCCTTGCAACTTTTCTCTTTCCTCTCATCACTTCTAGACTACTAGCATTTAACACATCCCTCATCTCTCCCTCTATACATGGATTCCCATTCCTATGCTCCCTTCACTACATTTGGAATTGTTTAATTTCTGGACTATGACATCTCCTTGCAAATTTTTGTACTCCTCTTGGTGGTTTCCTTAACCACAAATTCTCCTTTACACCCAACCATTACTTAATATGCACAACTGATTTGATTTTTAATTTCCCCACATCATTCAATAGGCTACCTTTCTATGCACCTCCATAGTTTCTGAATTAAATTTCAATTTACTTTGTACATGCAATGAATATGCTAATCATAGCCCTCAACTTTGTGCATTGATTATTGTTAATGTACACCTTTCAACCCTTTGCAGACCCGATTTCCCAATTAGTGAACAAAAATATCTTTGCAATTTCAATTCAACACAACCCTTATCTAATTCTAGTGCAGCCCATTATCCTTTGCCTTCTACGTAGATACTAATCTATTTAATCTACAACTTTTAAACTTTTAATATCTAACCATGTTTAATGCAGCCTTCCCTGTATCTTCTCATCATTGAATTTTCTATTACCAAACATTTCTCATGACCATTTTTTTGTTGTCCCTTAGTCTTCTCTCTACCTGTGTTTTTATCTATATTTTAATTTTATATGCCGACTTTAAGAAAATAATGTCTCCTCATTTCCAACTGCTCAATTGCACAACCTCTCTTCTCCCACACTATCTTACCCACTTTTCCTATTTGTTATTCACCTTTTAAATGTCTTCATGTGGGAAAAGAATATAAATATTCTCACAACGCTTATCTATTCATTTCTATCAAAAATACTTTGCAAGACATCTACCCCTCTTCCCATTGTTTATGAAGATTTTGTAATATCATGCCTTTTCAGTTTTGTAATCAAATCGACCTCTTAACCTTTTATCTGCATTCATTTTTTTATTATACTCAATCTTTCACTACCAATAGTTGGCTTTTCATCTCTTCATTCTTGAAGAATACATTATAAATTGTTTAAATTTCCTCCTTGCACCATTGGAAACCCATAAGCTTTGTCAGAGAGACATTGAAATTTAATTTATGGTGAATAAATCATTTGAAAGAAGACACATAATTAGATTTCTCAAAATATTGTAGTGCAAGGTTGACAATTTAACAATCAATGTCAAACATGTCAATTAATTGTTGATGAAGCCCACTGAGACAAAGTTAATTCATAGTGCAAGAGCAACACATCAAAACAAAAATTGAACTCAAAATGAATTTTTTTTTGGGTTGATGTAGGATCACACTCATCCCCAGATGCTCCTTAATCAGACACATCAGGTAGAATGATTGTGAGCATAGGTTGACAATAGTGGAGGTGAGTAGTTGCACTACTCTTCTAGGTTGCCATCAACCTGCAAGGAACTCCTTCACTATCCAAGTGCTAAAAATCAATCTTCCTTTCACATTTTCTATCATCATACGAGAACATGCACCACCTCCCTCTAGCAGCATTGCATCTTCCTCATTTTCTCTCTCATGGACTCATGTTAACCAAAACCCAACCTTTCGCCAAATACTTTCCACACTCTTCTCCTCCTTTGTGGGTTCAAACCCACCTCTAACTATCCACCTCCACTAATATCCTATAAAATCCTCAACCAACTATACGTACAATGACATAACATCCACTACAAGCTCTTGTCCTCTATCCAATTCACCTTTCACTACCACATCAAAAAAAAAATAACATCACAAAGTTGATTTACATCATCTTGATTTACAACTACAACATTTGCTTTGTTGTTAGCTACAACTTCTCATTATTCTCTCTTTGTTACACCAACAAGCTTCATCCTCTATTCTTCCTCAATCACCAACTGTTGTGTGAACAAATCATATTCACATTCTCCATCTGTTGCAACCTCTTTGCTATTCACCTCCATCCTTTCTTCTTCTCTTGTCAACAATTCCTCATGGCATGTCTTGGCTACTACTTCTTTCACATCGGTACATGCTACATCTTCCTCTTTCTCCATCCAACTGAGGTTGCAATACTCTTTTACATTGTCCTCTTTATGTGTTTGACTCCTCTTCACCACTTTTATCTCACTCTTCCCAACACTCCTTTCCAATTTTCCTTGAACCATCTTTTCCACCACTTCAATCATTTCATCCTCCACATTCTCCCAATACTACTCACAAAATAGTATTCACATGGGTCTTCTCATGGCCCAATCCATCTTTGTCTACTACAATCTTCAACAACTCACATTCTTCATGGCCTTTAGCTCTTAATTTCTCAAGGCTTCTCTACACACAAAAACCCTCTCAAGCTCTCCACAACCACTTCACACACTTTCTACTAAATGTAAACAACCTCCTAGTTGATGATTTGTTCACACAACACATGTAGGTCTTGGTGGATCCTCTCCACTCTCAAGACTACTGACTCTAATACCAATTGATGCAAGAGGGTCCTCCCATATTTTTAATTCACACTCAAACCTACAAATCCAATTTACAAATACTTATTAACAATTTCATTTGACAACTTAGTCAATACATGATTGCTCACAATCAACTCAAATTGAAAAACACAAATCAAATAAAACTTTATTCATTACAATTCATAAAAGAAATTACATTCTCATAATAATCCTTGCAACTTTTCTCTGTCCTCTCATCACTTCCAAATTACTGGAATTTAACACATCCCTCATCTCTCCCTCTATATGTAGATTCCCATTCCTGTGCTCGCTTCACTACATAAGGAATTGTTTAAATTCTGGTCCATGTCATCTCCTTGCCAATTTCTACACTCCTCTTGGTTGTTTCCTTAACTATGACTTGTCCTTTACACCCAACCATTGCTTAATATGCATAATTTCTTTGATTTTTAATTGTTCCACATCATTCAATATGCTACCTTTCTATGCACCTCCATAGTTTCTGAATTAAACTTCAGCTTACTTTGTATGCAATGAATATGCTAATTGCAACCCTCAACTTTGTGCATTGATGATTGTCTTTTTTACATCTCTCAATCCTTTGTAGACCTAATTTCCTAATTGGTGCATAGAAATATCTTTGAAATTTCAATTCAACACAACCCCTATCTAATTTTTGTGTAGCCCACTATCCTCTTCCTTCTACGTAGCTGCTAATCTATTTAATCTACAACTTTTAAACTTTCATATATCTTAGCATGTTTAATGCGGCCCTCCCTCTATCTTCTCATCATTGAATTTTCTATTCCCAAACATCTGTCACAACCATTTGTTTGTTTCCCCTTAGTCTTCTCTCTACCTATCTTTTTATCTATATTTTAATTTAATATGTTGTCTTTAAGAAATAATGTATCTCTTGATTTCCAACTACTCAAATGTGCATCCTCTCTTCTTCTACTCTATCTAAGTACCCAATTTTTGTATATGCTATTACACTTTAAAATGTATTCACATGGGAAAAGAAAATAAATCTTCTCAGTGCCCTTACCTCTTCATTTATATCAAAAATCCTTTGCAAGACATCAACTCCTCATCCCATTGTTTATGAATATTTTATAATATCATGCCTTTTCATTTTTCTAATTAAATCGAACTTTTAACCTTTTTTCTTCATTCATTTTTTATTATACTCTATCTTTCACTGCCAACGAACAACTTTTCATCTCTTCATTCTTGAAGAATACATTTCAAATTGTTTAAATTTCCTGTTTGCACCATCGAAAACCCATAAGCTTTATTGGAGTGACATTGACATTTAATTTATGGTAAATAAATCATTTCAAAGAATACACATAATTAAATTTCTCAAAATATTGAAGTGTGGGGTTGAAATTTGGACAATCAATGTCAAACATGTCAATTAATTAATGATGAAGCACACTAAGTCCAAGTTAATTTGTAGTTCAAGAGAAAAAAATCACAACAAAAAATTGAACTCAAAATGAATTTTTTTTTTTGGTTGACACAAGATTGCGCCTGTCCCTAGATGCTCCTACATCAAGGTTTAACTATTGGTTCTTCACCTACCTCCAATGGCTTCCTTTGAGTGCTATGAGTTGATGGTTGAGCCGAATGGCTCTTTAGTCTTGCATCATGTTGCTCCTTGGAAATCCTAGCCTTCTCTACAACCTCTTTAAATTTCTCAAAGAATGTTCCATTCTTATATGCATCTAACAATTCCATAGATTTCTCATAGGGATCTTTAATTTCAACATAAGGGCTATATAGAAAGGATTCTTTTTCAATATTTTTTAATTTTGCATGCCACATATTTTCATCCATTCCTTGTTTCTCTATACAATAAAAACCTCCAAGGGTAAACTTATAATGATATCCTCAGTGTAGAGAAAGTGATGGTGAAAACCAAACCTTCCTCTCCTTATCAATAAATCCTTCTAGATCACAAATTCTTACAACATCCATTTTCATTTTAAGATTATTCCACATTGTGCCAAATTTATTATAACCACCCTTTGATGTAATGACAAAATAAGAAAGGGAAAAATGTGTAGATATGAGAGCACCCAAGTTCCTAGCATCCCTGAAGTGCTCGTTGTCCATGGCATCTAATTTTCATATTATCTCCATGAATTCTAACTGATCAAAAACATAAACTAGAAAACAATGGGGTTGCACCTTGGCTCCATAAATTTTGATCACTATATAATGGGAATGTAGGTACCAACCACCCCAATTGTGGTCATGCTTTTTACCCTCCCTGAACTCCAATGTCCTCATGATTTCTTTAATACTTTTATAAACACTATACACATGATTCAAACCTAGATGGTCCATAACACCAAACTTGAATCCAATGCAAAAGGAAACATAATTGGACTTGGGACAATTTTTATCCTAGATATGAGTCCACATCCGCACAGTTAGATCATTATCTTGTTCATCCTTCTCTCTTAACTTCATGTATTTCTTTATAACTTTAAGATCATCCAAAATAGAATATGAATCAACAAAGAATAATGTATAAAACTCATGGAAGGTCTTGCATCTTTTAATTCCACCAATTCCTTATGGATTTCTTCTACAATGTAGGCCACATAATCAAAACCTTTGTTTGAGTGTTTGTTCTAGATATCCATGGCCATGACCATCAGAGGAACATTCATCTTTACATCATATTTTCTCCCGAGGACTTGCCACAAACCATAATTAGTATTATTGAAATAGTCCTCAAACTCATCACAATCAAATGGTTCCATCTCCCTTGGTGAGAACCATACATCCATTTTATTTTGATCCATCCTTTTGTGCCTTGGTAGCATATGTCTTATATATCCATGCTTATCCTTCTCATATTCTTGATATAATGCAACAAAATTGATTGTGACCATTGAAGAAGGATTTAGCTTGAACACCTCCACTACTCGACTTCTAGAAATTTCTAATAGTGGGTTCCCATTTATGCTCTTGATAACCCCATCTTGATGATCATAACATTTTTCTATTTCCAATATCAGATCAACCTCCACAAATACATTAGGAACTATAAGCTTCCCAAGGTCACATGTCCATAAATGGAATGTTGGACGCTTTTCCAACCTTCAGTTGAAAGCATATACGAAAATCTCCCATCCATTCTATGGCACCACAATTTCTTCAATTCCTCATGCCAAATTCTACAAGTGGTCTATCAATACATCCTCTCTTGTAGACCTTTTTCCCATTGGTTTTGCACCAAGAAGTGTTTCTTGTGGGTCACCCTCCATTAAATGGGTAAAGTTTCTCTTAACCCCTTTTCTCTTCTCTAATTCCTCTGAGACCTCTAGCTTTTATGTTTCTTCCTTAACCTTTGTCCTCTTAGGCTTAGTCTTTGGCTTAGACTACTCACCAACTTGACTCATCTTGACACTAGTACAAAAAAAGCAATATATGATTAAAAAAACTACTAAAAACTATATATAAATGATTGAACATGGTCATATGAGCATTAGTAGTTTATTGGAAGTCATTTATAACACGACCAAATTGATGAATAAACCATTTTTAGTCATTTATTGGTTGATTTGATTGATCAATTTGGTAGTATATTTAGTCATTTATTGGTTGATTTGATTGATCAATTTGGTAGTATATTTAGTCATTTATTGGTTGTTTTGATTGATCACTTATTTAGGCATTTTTATTCAATGATATATTTAGTCGCTAATTTTGTCATTGATTTTTGTTGATTGGTCACTTATTTAGTCATTTTAATTCACCAATTTCCATCCATTGGTAGTGTATTTATTCATTAATTTTTTAATCATCATTTTGATCAATTTGGTAGTTTATTTAATTATTTGTGTTCACTGATTTTTGTCAACTGCTATTATATTAGTACATTATTTATTAATTGCATAATCATTATATTTAGTCATATTTATTCACTGATTTCTATCAATTGGTATTATATTTAGTCAATTGATAGTTTATTTAGTTGTTTTTGTTCATTGATTTCTACCATCTAAAAGTGCTAAAAATGAGAAAATGCTTTTGAGGTTTAAATATAAAACACCAAAAAATATAATCAATCATTCATTTTCACATAATGAAATAGCTATTAAGAAGGAAACATACTAAAATTTTATTGAGTAAAGTTGTTCTTATAGCAGATACAAGACTTAAATATGTGTCTTTGCTTTGAAAAATGTGTTACAAAGTGTGTTTCTCAATGTTGTGATTGAGAAAACTGAGTTACAATGCTCTATTTTTTGCTTATACAAATCCAAAACATGAAAGAACTACTTGAATAATGAAGCCTAAGGGTTGTATATCTCATTGCAAGCATGTGAGATCATATAGGAACTCAAATTGACTAAGTTCTCATGCTTAAAAATAGGGAAACCTATTTTACACACCCAAGAGGTCTTCTTGTTGTGACAACAAGGGATGAGACATTGATGGTGCTCTTAGCCACCTTTGCCCCTACAATTACATAAGTGATGATTGTGTTAGGGTAGTATGGTAAAAAATTGTTGGTCACCCATGTATTTGCTATGCTTTGGTACTATGAAAAACCTAACAAATCTAAATTAGGTATCCCAATCATGAGCTTGATGCTAGTGTTGGAAAATTCTTGAAGGACTTGCACATAAGGAAATCAAGATTCATAAACACAACTTTCCAAGAATGGTATTTTAATTTACATTAAACTACTATCGATAATGTTTGATGTGTTTCAAGTACCAACTTTCACATTAGAGTCATAAATCCTTATGTTCTTGATAGACAATGACTTCACCAACTGGGCTATTTTTTTAGGAGTTGGAAGGTCATCCCTTGCTTGACCATAGGAAGGTACCACTTCACTTTCTCCTGTGACCCCTACAAATGAAGAAATTAACCCTCCAATAATGTCAAAAGTCTAAAACCCTACTGATTCACCCAACTCCAAGTTGTAGACCCCAAGTTTAATTGAAATAGATGTCAATGTCAACTAGAGGCCAAGAATGGCCAATGGAACTGAAGAAAGCACATAATCCAAAAATTATGTAACATTAAGAGTGCCTAGTGCATCTCCAATACAATAAAACAAAATTGAAACAAACAAAAATAGTTGCTAGGTTTGAAAGCATATTTTAAAGAAGACCCCCTTTTAAATATTATCAATTTTGTTAATGATAATATTAAAGGTCAGTAACCATTGTTGCATTAAATATATAGTTGTTCATTAGGTGTGCATGGTCGACCTTCATGCCTATACTGGCTATCTTGGGACACCCTAAACATTATTACTAAGATGCCAGTTAAGGCTTTGGTGCCTGTGGATCATATATGAATACATGGTGAGTATTCTAGCAACACTTCTTTTTTAGTTGGATCCTAGAAATGCTACAACTTATGTTTCTTCTCTAAGACATCTATGCAAAAGTGGGCATGTGTGGTGAGGTTCAAATAGTAAGGAGATTGATGAAAGATAGAGTAATTAAAAAGATACCTACATGTAGTTGGATTCAAGGGCATAAAATGGTTCATACATTTTTGTGTAGGAGAAAGATCACATCTAAAAACATGGGAGAGTTATGCATAATTAGAGAAATTAGCTTTGCAAATGAAGGTAAAAGGGTATTTATAGATTCAATACTTTTACTTAATGTTGTGGAATAGAAGAAAATAGAATCATTTATCTACCACCATAGTGAAAAGTTAGCAATTACATTTGGTTTGTTAAACATGGCCCCTGGTACACATATTAGAGTTGTTAAGAACCTTTGAGTATGTTCTAATTTTCACACTACATCTAAATTCATCTCCAAGATTGTTGGAAGAGAAATTTTTCTGAGAGACATGAACCATTTCCATCATTTTAAATAGGGACAATGTTCTTGTGAAGAATATTGGTGATGCTAAATGAAAAAATATGAAAAATAGGCTTGCACTATAATAATGTGCACTACATTAGATATCAAGTAATAATGAAGGGACATCCATAAAAGCATAACAATAGGGAATCTTTTGTCATATTTTCTAGTTACAAGTGCCCTGCTAGACATACATGCAAATGTGGAAGCATGGAAAAGGCAAGTGAATAGTCACAAAAATTTCCTCAAAGAAATGTGGTATCATGGAAGGCACCCACTCTCCCATAAACTCTTCAAGTCATGCCAACAGTGATGTAGGAAAGCCTAACTTCAGGCTTTCTCACATCACCATGAAAGCTAGCAACAAATTATGTAGTGTTATGGTGGAAGCATACAATGACACTTTCAAAGGTTGAGGAGTTATGATTTACAACCACTGGTTGCATTTTCTTAAAATTTTCAAGGACATTTCAGAAAAACCCATTTTCAACATATCCTTTAATCACAAAATTCCATGATATCACATTTCTTTGAGGCATTTTTTGAAATAGTTCATTTTCCTTGTCTATGCTTCCACAGTTTCACATGTATGTCTAGCAGGGCACTTGTAACTACAACATATGACAAAAAAATCCCTGCTATTATGGTTTGATGGATGTCCCTTCATTATTACTAGATATATGATGTAGTGCACATTATTATAGTACAAGCCTATTTTTTTAGATTGTTTCATTTAGTATCACCAATATTATCCACAAGAACATTGTCCTTGTTTAAAATAATGGAAATGGTTCACAATTATTAGAATAATTTATCTTGCAACAATATTGGAGATGAATTTAGATGTAGTGTGAAAATAATATCATACTCAAAGGTTCTTAACATTTGTAATAGTTGTACTAGGGTCCATGTTTAACAAACCAAATGCAATTGCTAACTTTTCACTATGGTGGTAGATAAATGATTCTTTTATTGTCAAAACATTATACCTTCCATTCTCATTGTATCTACTGTCATACATCTCACTAAAATTGTTATTTTATTGACACCATAATCCTACTACCTTGACAAAAGAGCTCCATTTGAAGGCATCTTGACTACATATTATGTACAAAAAGCCTCTATAAGTGCAACAAGACATTTGTAAGACAAATTACGAATTCACTAAAAAATTACTATATAAGCAGCATAATATCTTCAAATGAAGGAGAACTATAACTATAACTGAGAAAACACTATGTGGGCATTGTTAGCATTGAGAAATGAAGAAGACAACACATTGAATTAGGTGATTGAGATCACTAAAAGGAATATCATTGTTAGAGAGTTACAAACTATGAATTGTCCTATATCCTATAGGACTGAGAAAGGAATAACACTACCAAATAGTGATTGAATCATAACAAATAATCCAAAAAAAAAGAAAGCTATTGTCAAATGGTGAGAAAGATTTGTCCTCTAAGTCATTTGCACATGGTGATTGAGAAGATAGTGAGTAAGAAGTAAAAGAACACTAGATCATAACACTGCAAAATGGTCATGAGTTATGCAATGAACTTCATTGTTCTTTTGATCACAAAGGATATCAAGATAATAACCAACATACTAGTGTGCATAGAGGATATTCATAAAGGAGTGAAAACATCCTTACAAAGTAATTACCACAATAGAGTTTGAGGTGAATTGCACCTACTATTTTATGTTGATCTATGGATATGTTTTAACTTATAGTTAATTATTGTAGCATAATAGATAGGCTAAATAGTTGTTCATTTACCATTGTTTCTAATTCAAAATTGCTATACCTTATTCTAGGAGCAAATCATAAGGAGAGTATATACATAAGACACCATTGTTTCAAATTCAAAATTGTTGGCTCTTTCATAATTGTTTGCTTCATTTATTTGATCTAAGATAGCCTGCTATATAGAAGATGTTCTCAAAATCATAGTAAATTATTTTATTCTAGGAAGACTATTCAAAATCTTCCCATCATAACAATGAACAAAAGTGTCAGTCATTAACCTAGATTTTGCAAGAGTTTCATCAAATTCTACTTTTCCAATCTCTTTCCACTTTAAATTTTATTCCCAATTTCATCCATGAAGAACTTCCTTAGCCTATAGATCTTGTTTTTAGCCATAAATTTACTGGGTTTCGAGGATAGCTTCGAGTTTTTACCTAAGAAACAATTGACAAAATTTGGCCTTACTAGATACAATGTGTTGAAAAGCTCTTTGAAGTTATTTTGGAAAAGAGTTCCTAGAAGTATAATGGACAATTTTGAATTAACCTTTTTACATGAATTTCATATCTTTGATCAACTATTTTGAGCTTGATGACCTTCATCAAGAATGCGTAGACCTATGCTCTCTAAAAGTAGTTTTCCAATATGCTTAGCCTCTTCAGGAAGGCTCACATTTGTCTCACAAGTTAGGTATACAAAAATATTGTAGCCAATAACAAGCACACCTTTTCTTCTACGCCACTCACGAAGCATCACCAAACACCTCTAATTTTTCAATTTCTTTCCTATGATCTGGTTGCTCTTAGTTAGTTTTATGATCTCTTAATAGTCATAGTTTGAATGAATTTCATTCTAAAAGGTCCTTGATCTGTTTAGCATGTAAATTGGAATGTCAATACTCCACTTCTTGAACTCTCTTTCCTAAGGGAAAATCATGTTTTTTGGAGCAATAATCGAAGTCCTACTTGTAGGAAAAAATTATAGGTAGGCCTTTAAAAAACTTATTTCTCATGCTTTTGGCATAGGCACAAGCTATCATTGATACCTGGTAAAGTTATGGCTAACAACATGATCTACAAGTTGAGGAAGTTCTTCATGGATGAAATTGGGAATAAAATTTAGTATGGAAATAAGAGTGGAAAAGTAGAATTTGATGAAACTCATACAAATTTTAGGTTAAGGATTGATGCTTTTGTTCATTGCTATGATGGGAAGATTTTGAACAATCTTCCTGAAATAAATGATTTTACTATGATTTTGAGAGAATCTTCTATACAATAGGCTATCTTAGATCAAATAAATGAAGGAAACAATTGGGAAAGAGCTAATAATTTTGAATTTAAAACAATGGTGTCTTATGTATGGACTTTGCCTATGATTTTCTCCTAGAATAAGGTATAGAAAATTTGAATTAGAAACAATGGTATATGAACACCTATTTTTCCTATCTATTATGCTATAACAATTAACTATTGGTTAGAACATATCCATATCAACATAAAATAGTAGGTTCAATTCACCTTGACACCTAGTAAAGTTATGGCTAATAGTAGGATCTACAAGATGAGGAAGTTCTTCATGGATGAAATTGGGAATAAATTCAGAATGGAAAAGAGAGTGGAAAAGTAGAATTTGATGAAACTAGATTGCAAAGTTTAGGTTAATGATTGATGCTTTTGTTCATTGTTATGATGGGAAGATTCTAAACAGTCTTCCTAGAATAAAGGATATTATTATGATTTTAAGAGCATCTTCTATACAATAAGTTGTCTTAGATAAAATAAATGAAGCACACAATTGTGAAAGAGCCAACAATTTTGAATTTGAAACAATGGTGTCTTATGTATAGACTCCCCTTATGATTTTCTCCTAAAATAAGGTATAGAAATTTTAAATTAGAAACAATGGTATTTGAACAACTATTTATCCTATCTATTATGCTATAATAATTAACTATTGGTTAGAACATATCCATATCAACATAAAATACCAAGTCCAATTCACCTCACACTTTGATGTGGTAATTGCTTTCTAAGGAAGTTTGTAGTCCTCCATGAACATTCTCTGTGCATATAGCCAAACATTTAAAGTTCTTAACCAAAACTCAAAAAATGAGTATCTCATTATTGGATGAATCCTACTTTTTCTCTGAGTATGAAAGTACCTAAACTTCTAGTGTTTCTAGATGAAACCTATAGCAAAAAAGTGTAGTCTCCATCTGAAGGAACCATCTTCGAAGCTCTTCCTTGAAATGAGGGTTGAAAACATTAGAAGAAAAGCAATACCATAATTCTAAAGTAGAAATTTGTATTAAGCCAAATGTTAGAAAGTATAATTAAAAAGATAAATCCTTAAAATTTGGTTCTTTGACATCCATAAATTTTGAACTTAACTAAAATGAAACATCTCCCAATCTTTTATAAGAATAAGACTTTTAGGAAATTTAATAGACACATGTGAAGAAATCAAAGGAGGAATCAATATAAGGCACATGGTGAATGACAACTGGTAGAAATTATTCTAAATAAGTTAATAAACTCAACCTTCTTCAATAGTTTTAACTTTTAGGACTTTTCAAAATAATATCAAGACCTCAAATAGGACCAAGCAAATTTATGATTTTATCTTTAGAAAGTAGGAAATTTCTCTATTGGATATTTAGAGTGATCAATCAAGAATCCAAACATTGCATCACAATATATTCTTCCTGCACATAAAAATACCACATATTAACCCTTTCTAAATAAAAAAATTAATCATCATAAAACCATAATTAATAAATCATTTTAGTTTCAAAAAGAATCTGATGTCATTTACTATTAAAACAAAAGTTGTATAAATCACAAAAAGTCCATGAAGCCTCCTAAATGTAGCTTAAAGCAAGTTTACAGGATGGGTTTCAACATAAGAACCTTTCTACTACATCTCTCAATGAATGTATTATAAGAAAAATAAATTCTTCACACTTGAAGTAATTCAGTCAAACATTTATTCCAAAAGTATGTTAGCAAGTGTTAACTAAAAATAGAATGATTTTTTTCTTGGTTTCTTTTATCAATATGCCACGTGGAAATGGAATAATCACTAAGAAACCATAATAATAAAAAATGTTCAAGTAAAGGTTCAAGAAAGGAAATTCCAATGTACTATTGTGTAACAATGATGAAAACACTTATATAAGCATGACCTGCATACAAATCTCGTAAATAGAATTGCCATCTATCCAAAGAGAAAATAAGAAAGGATTTGAGCAATATAAGTCCAAAGGGTTATGTTGTAATGGTAATGGAATCACCATAAGAGAAAGACCCACATAGTTGTGCTATAAAAAAATACATGATGCATTCATGTGTGACCCAAGTTTAATGTGGCTATGTTGTGATAGAAATGGAGGCACTCATATGAGCACAATTCATGTACAAATCACTGTCATCACAATTAGGTGCCCAATTACTCCAGAAAACCTTCAATGAAATTGTGTTATGAAAATTATGGGGTGCATTTAAGTTGACTCAAGTTTAATAGGTTATGATGTAATGATAGCATGATACAAGAGTGATTACCTCTTGCTACAATAAAGAGCCTCTAACTCTTGTTGATATGTAGAGTGGTCTTGTTATAACAATTATGCGGTCCATTCAAGCACAACCCATGTTTAATGGGATATTCTAGAGAGTGATCAAGATTTTCTAAACCTTATGAATGTTACTTAAAAGTGTATAGCTTAAACTACAGACCAAGTTTGTTACATACTTGAATTAGATCTTGGGTTACCAAAAACTATAATAATGTGATCTACTAATAACCATTATGGGAAGTATTCAAGCAAGACCCACACTATATAGGATACATTTCCATGATCAGGTTTACATACCTTAATGATCAATGACAAGCTTCCCACACACTTTAGGATAGAATCCAAGATCATATCGCACCCTATCAAGACAACTAATTTTATGACCCAAGATTTAAGGTTGTTTTTTAATACCAATAGAAGCATTGGTAAGAGCATGACCAGGGTACAAATCCTAGACCTATATAGAAACATAAATGATAACTCTAGTGGATTAGTGAGGTTTCCATATCAGCAAGATTGAGATATCATGCATTTTCCAAAATAATTTTAACTCAATAGTGAAAAAAATACCCAATATTGTTTTTTGTAAATACCCATATAAAGAAAATGCTCAGCGTCTTTTCTTTGATTAGGAAAATGTGTCTCAATCTTGCAATTATATGTGGTTTATTGTTGATAGGATGTATATATATTTATATATATGTTTCCTAGTTACGCCAATAGGTGTATACAATGGTAGCACAAAGTAATATGTGAGCATGTTAAATTTTTAATTAAACATCTAGAATGGCTGACATAAATTATTAAATAAAGGATGTATTGTAAATCTAGACCATTTGTTATTAGGTTTTAGATCTAATGGTAGATATTTTGTTGGCCTGCCTTGCCCTAGAATGTAACTCTATTTTATGAGGGTGTTTTATTACAACTACGATAGAGATTGTGATGATTTTTGAGTTTCTGTAGCGGTCATGCGGTCTCTTGATCTCTAAGTGGTGAGAATCTTGTGAGAATCTTGTTGTGCAAGTATATTGTAATCTTTGGGTATGTGCAAGATCATGATGGGCCAAAAAGTGGCAATATGTAACTAATATTATGGCCCATGTGGCTGATGACTTTTTTTTACCCAAAATTGATAAAACAAAAAAAAAAATTAAAGGAGATTCTCAGCTTTCCACCAATATAAATTATGCTTTACTTTGAATTTAATAAATAATTATTATTCATTTTCTATTTAAATTATGACTAAAGTCTTAATTGATAGGCTGATTGAAAAACATCTATAGCTTTCAAATGGTATCAAATTTTTTGAATCCAAAACATGTGTCACATTCTATGCTTCATATTATATAGGATTAAAAAAAAAAATGAATTTTATGAAGTTTTGACCAAGTTAAGGTGTTCAGACATACAAATTTTTATATTTTTTAAAATTTGTGATAAAAAATTCATAATTAATTATTTACTTGGAAAAAAATTACAAAAAAATATGCATCACATTGGGACATGAGTCATGTACTTATATATAAAATCTTATAAAAAAATATTATCATTTTATTGTGGTTAGGATGGTCAGACAGACACCTACTTCTTATTTTTTCCATGAAATTTAAGTACTACTGCATTGAAAATTCTAATTTTCACCAAATAGATTTTTTTTTTTAATATAAACCTAGTTGTTTAGAAACTAAATTCAATTTGCTACATATTCTATTCTTACATATTTTTGAAATAACATAGATAACTTATTCAAATTTTTATGTCAAGTTGCCTAAGTTTGATTTTTCTAATTTTTTTGCCACTTAAGGGCCTATTTTTTCCATGATGATCTTGCACATACCCCTTTGTGATTTGGGTATGTGCAGGATCATGATGGGCCAAAACATGGTGATATGATGGGTATTTGTAGGGTATGTGGCTGATGACTTTTTTTTAACCCAAAATTGATGAAATGCAAAGGGTTTTTAAAGGATATTCTCAACTTTCCACCAATATAAATTATGATTTACTTTGAATTTAATAAATAATTATTATTCATTCTCTATTTGAATTATGACTAAATTCCTGATTGATAGGCTAATTCAAAAACATCTATAGCTTTCAAACAATGTCACATTTTCTTTAATCTAAAATATGTGTCACATTCTATGATTCACATACTATAGGATTAAAAAAAGAAAAAATGAATTTCA
Source organism: Sequoia sempervirens (assembly GCA_007258455.2). Classification (NCBI taxonomy): domain Eukaryota; kingdom Viridiplantae; phylum Streptophyta; class Pinopsida; order Cupressales; family Cupressaceae; genus Sequoia; species Sequoia sempervirens. The sequence continues at coordinate 30,119,204 of VDFB02274714.1, read as the reverse complement.
TGAAGTTTTGACCAAGTTAAGGTGGTCAGACATACACATTTTTTATATTTTTTAAAAATTGTAATAAAAAATTCATAATTAAATATTTAATTGGAAAAAAATTACAAAAAAAAAATGCATCACATCCGAACATGAGTCTTCTACTTATGCCTAAAATATTATAAAAATATAATATCATTTTAATGTGGTTAGTGTGGTTAGACATACACCTAATTTTTATTTTTTCCCTCAAATTTAAGTACTACTACATTGAAATTTCAAATTTTCACCAAATAGATTTTTTTTTTTTAAATAAGCCTAGTAGTTTAGAAACTACATCTAATTTTCTATAGATTCTATTCTTACATATTTTTGAAATAATATAGATAACTTATTCAAATTTTTATGTCAGGTTGCCTAACTCTAATTTTTTTGAATTTTTGCCACTTAAGGGCCTATTTTTTCCATGATGATCCTGCACATACCCATTTACTGAATAATATATTGGGTGGCTTTTGGAGTGTGGGGATTTTCTCCTGAAAGGGTTTCCCCCATGTAAATCACTGTGTTATGGTATGCATGATATTTATGTTTATTTATGCTTAATTTTTTTGTAAGTGTTAAATATCTGTAAAAGTTTTTGATTATTCTCCTCTCAAGATTAGTGTAGGAAGTTGTTCCACTACCCTATCTTCCTTACATTTTTAAATACCAAGATAGTCAATAAAAAAGGGTTTGCCAAACATTAATGTTTTTAATTCCCAAAAAAATTGATAACAAAATCAAAATTTAGAAAACTACATGTAATACCAGAAAAGGTTGAGACTTCATTTGATTCTTAGAAAAAATATTATCTCAATAGTGAAAAATATCTAGTACCATTTTTTTAAAATACCCATTTCAAGTGAAAACCCAGCATCGAAATACCTAAACAACCAAAAAACTGAGCATTAGTTTTTAAACATACCTAGATATCCAATAACAAAACAACCATCATCATAAAATTAAAATAGCCAAATAATACTTCACAAAAACACCAACATTAAATTTTTAAAATAACCTTGAATATGCATAACTTATACATCCAACTTTAAAAAAACTAAGAATGGTTTTCTTACCTTGGAGACAATCCACAACAAAAAGCTCAAAATCCTCAAAAAATACTTCCAGCTGGGGAGCTGTCTAATAAAAGGATAGATTTGGCCACATTCTATACCCATACTTTGAAGCACTACTGGTAGGAGATTCCTCCACTGGGAAAGACCTTCAATTATTGCTCAATATCTCCATCTTCAAAACACTTCAACCTTTGTTTGTTTTCCCATACCATTTCTTCTAACTAGGCGGTCCATGGGAAAATGGTGGTCTTTATATCGTTTAGTTTTTGTTATGAATTTATAAAAAAATATATATTAATTTGTATACATAAGTGTTAGCTAAAGCCTAAATTAATGGCTAGGAATATTTTCTCTCAAAAAAAAAGTTTGATGCAAAAATTTAGTCATTTATAGCTATGTTGCAAAAAATGAGTAGAATTTAGTCATTTTTAGTTGTCATGACTAAAATTTTTAGTCACGTAGTCATTTACTTTCCAAATTATACTATTGTGAAGAAATTATTAGAGCTATGGTTAAATATAGGTTTGAAATCAAAGGCCAAGGCTATTTCTTCACAAGGATCAGCTATGAAGTATGCAACTAACCCTACTGGTATTTTCTTTCAAATAGACTAGGGCATATATTTAACTTTTATACAATTCAATTTTCTTTTTGTAAAAATGCTAGGTTACAATTCCCTTTTGCTAATACCAATTTTTTCTCAATTCTACCCCTATCAAAAAATCCACACAAAGAAGTAGAAAAATTGACATACTTAGGAATGCTATCTTTTGCTCTATGAATTCACTTGTCTAAAGTATCCTCTTCATGCTCTCCAAATTCTTGCAAAGATTATGCAAAATTGAATAATTTAGCTCTTTATGATCTTTGAAGATGAGTAGATACACCATTAATGGTGAGAGACGACTTTCCGAGCGAACATGAGTGCTTTGACACTTAGCCATTCATGTTTAAATTTCCATCATTAATTACTTTGTTTTAAAACATGATCAATGATGATCCATGCTCATCGCACATCTCCATTTTCTTTTTGGTACCCCACCATGAATTCACGATGTGAATGTTTGGTGTGATGCATTGAGATGCCACCACATATTTGATTTAAAACTAGTTGCCATCTCCATTTGTGAAGCCATCACACATCACACATTGGTTCTAACTTGATTAAATGAAGTTGTGATGTGAAGAGTCCTCACAATGGGAGGAATATTTTGTAGTATATCTATCATTCTCCCATCGCTCATCACTTTTTCTTGTCTTAAGAAAAATAAAAACTACAATACACGTGATGTATGTGATGCACTTACAAGATGACACGTATTGATCAAAATATCCTTTTGGCATATTCCTTCCTTTTCCTTTTTTATACATCATGCATTATGTTTTTGATTTGATATTTTCAATGTATAAATACAATACAATGGAGTTGCATAACATGTTGACACATATCCAACATCTTTGAGTATACTCCTAATTTCCTTTTATTTCCCATTGCACATCACTTATAGGTGTTCAAGGCTGAATATGAATTAGCGATGTGAAAAGTTAGAGCAATGATATAAGATTAAGACAAGTGGTAGAATAATAGTTACTAAGATATTATCACTCAAAGCTTTAGGCAAGCAAGGATATAATTAGTGATATAAAAGATATGAGAAATCAAAGGGATCAATTGAAACATGTTTCCATCATATGGAATCAAGGGACTCATCACATATCACACTTTAGAAGTAAACTAGTAGTCTAGAAACCATGATGTGAAAACATTAAGCGATAGAGAGGCTAGTAAGGTCATTGCGTATCGCTAAAATGGGTTATGAAAGAATTAGCATAAAGACGATATGAAAGAACCACACGATGTGGAGAAAACAAAAGGGATCACTCATTGCACAAATGGATTTAGATACATAAGCATTGTAGTGATGCAAAGGTAGCACACAATGCAAAGGAAAAGAGTGCATCACACATCATAGATATGGAGCCAGTGAAATGGAAACAAAATGTGATGCACATGGGGTGCATGATGGAGAAAACTTAAGTGAATTTTTTTTTCATATGCTTATAAGTTTTTTTGAAATGGGGACCTCCTAGGTAATATGGCTATCAATGACTTAACAAACTCAAAGCATAGGTCCAACCTAGGATAAAAGATAAATATTTCAAGGCACTAACCATAGGGAAGCATTTAATACCACAAACCATGATAAAAGGATTTTCATGTAAAGGAGTAAATTGGTATCCATAAACACAAGGGACTAAGGTTTTATATGAAAAGTTGATAAACCCTAAACCCTGAAACATAAACCTTAACCAATGGACAATCAAAAAGTCCTAGTAACCAACTAGATATGGATTTAAAATTAGGGGAACACAATTTTTTTTGAAGGGTTCCACCACAAGAGAGCCAAGCATTGTTTCTCTATAGTTGTATATCGAGTTTCATTATCAATTAAGGTTTAGCTATTGTAATCAACAAGATGTTCTTTACCATTCTCATCTTGTTCAACCAACAATGCAAGAAGAGAATATGATGAAGCTTAAATATAAATAATAAAAGGTTGTCCTAGTGTGGCTAGTTATAAAACTAAAGGGTTATCTAAAGATTGTTTCAATTTTTCAAAGGCCTTTTGATAATCTTGATTCCAATTGAATTATAATTATTTCTTAAGGAGTTGGGTGAAGGGAAGAGGCTAATCTGCCAATGACACAAAAAAGTGACGAATATTTCCTTTTAAGATGCACAATTGTTAAATATTCTTAGGATGTGGCATGCTTATTATAGCATCAATATTTTTTTTCCACCTCAATTTACCTCAATGAGACACTATAAATCCCAATGAATTTCCACTATCCACACCAAAGACACACTTCTTTGGGTTTATTATCATGTTATAATTAAAGATTCATTCAAAGATTTGATGAAGGATTTTGGCATGATCTTGACATGTTATAGACTTACCTAAGATATCATAAAAATAATCTTCCAAAATACTATGTATGAAATCATGAAATTATCAATGTCATATCTCTTTGATATGTTTCTCCAACAGTTTTTAATCCAAAAGGATCTAGGTGTGGGTTTGTTACTACAAAATGGTTGGGGTTGGTGTTGTGGACCTCCCCTTTGCTCTTTATTCATGGTGCCTGTCATTGCAACATAGGGTATCTCCACTTCTAGCCCTGTTTGGGGTTCATGTTTGTGGGAGTCTTTGCTATGGTGTGTTGTGACGGTTGTTAGGTGGTCCTCCTCTTTGGTCTCTATTGGTGTTTATTGGTGGTTTGGTTTTTTTGTTCAAGTCTGTTACTTTTGGGTGGCAGTTTCCTACCCCTAGCTCTACTCTGGCTACCAATTCTTTGTGAGGTGCTCCAAGGTGGGAGGCTTGGGTGTGGCTTTGTTTCCTCTATTCTGTTTGAGGCTGTTGGAATTTCTTTGATCTATTTTTTTGGTGTTGGGTCTCTATACAAGAATGTTGCTGCTCTTCTTGGTGGGAGCTACAACTACGTTGTGTGGAGGGTATGCTTTTGTTGCTCCCCTCCTTGTGTGTGGCAGTGGTAGGGTACTTTTATTAGTGTGCTCTGCTTGGTGTGTGGAAGCTCTTGGGATCCTATTGGTGACCACTTGGTCTTCCCATTTAGTGGGTTCTGTTGGTCCTATGGTTATGCTCTAGTGGAAGCCTACTGGTTTCTTGATGGTGTGTGTCTCTAGCCTTATTTGGTTGATCCAGATGGGTGGTTTTTTTAAGCTAGTAGTGGGGAGGCTTTTTTATCCTTGTTTCATGTTCCTTGTGATGGGTTTTCGCTTGGATATGATGTCTTTCCTTTCTATTGTCACTAGTCTTTTCCATGTTCTACAACTGGCTTCTTTTGAGGTGGAGTCTACTTCTATTGAGGGGAAGCCTACTCCTATTGAGTTGGAGTTGGTTACTGTTTTGATGGTGGAGTGTTCTTTCCTCTCTTATGAGTTCCTATTGAGGTGGAGCTTGTTTGTGTTGGTGAGTGGTGGCTCTGTATTGGAAGGTTTTCATTTTATCCACTCCTTTAGAGGGGAGCCTCTTCTTTTGAGGTGGAGATTTGGTTGGCTAACCTGGTGGATGGTTGCTGCAAGCTGGCTAATTATTATTTTTGTTCAACTTTGATCTCCATCTCTAGTTTTCATTCTTTCTGTGGTTGGGTGACTAGTGTTAGGTTGGTTTGCTTTGGTTCATCTATTGTTTTTTGTGCTCCTATTATGGTGAAGCCCTCTCCTTTTGAGGTGGTGTCTTGTTGGTTGGTACGTTTTGAAGTTTTTTCCTCTACTGGTAAGAGAGATTCTTACTGCTCTATTTGTGGGAATATTATAGGATTTGTTTTAGCTAAATTGAGTGGAAGGTATGTTGGAGTCCAATTGTTGTAGGTGGTTGGTGGCCTGGTGAATTCTGACAGTCTTTAGGGCTTGCCGAGTAATGGATTATTCTTTGGCTTAGAACATATCTTTGTAGCTTTGTGTGATTCTTACCACTCTTTTGGTAAGAAACTCTTAAGATATTTTTTGTCTAATTTGAGTGGAAGGTCTATTGTAGTCCAGCTCTTGTAGGTGTTATGTAGCCTGGTGGTTCTAGGTAGTCTCTTAGGGCTACAATTTTGTGAGTTTTTTTGGTTCAATAGGACTGGGTTTGGTCCTACGTGGTCAAGTTTGGGTCACTATTCAGTCTTTGACTCAAGACTGCTATTGATTCTAAGTGTTATGTTGCTCCCAGTCACTGTTGACCAGGTGTTGTGCTATTGTGGTGTCTTCATTGGTACTATGTTGTTGGAAAATTTTGTGACTTTGTTTCTTAGAAGTGTCCTCTTAGTTCTATAAAAGGTTCTAGGTCCTTTCAAAACCCTACTTACCTTATCAAAAACAAAATGTTCCCTAGTAGTGAATGTTATTTTATATTGATCTTGAGGATTGATGAAATTTTATTATATCTAGAAAAACCATCCACAAATGATAATAGAGCACATCCTACAGTTAAATCTACTAGATCATATCAATTTTTGGAAGAGGAAAATTATCCTTTAATGATGCCTTGTTAGGGTCAATTGAAAATCCATACACATTCGAATGTGATTATTAGGTTTTTCCACAACAACAATATTAGATATTCAAGATATATAATTAACAGGGTGGATGAATTAGCTTGTAAGATATTTTTAATCTCAACCTTAATCCATAAAGCCACCTTAGGATTCATCTTAAATGTATCTTTTGTCTTATAGGTTTGGCACGATTTTTTAGAACAATGTTATGTGTGACTATCTTAGGATCTATCCCTAGCATATTTGAATAATCCCAAGATTTTTTTTAGGAAAATCATGTAATAATGTTGTGTCATCTTATTGTTCATAATAATCAAGAAATTTTCCAATTTGAAGCTTAGTTTCATTATTAGATGGATTCATTGATATGTTTTTAGTATCTCTTGTGAGTAAGACATTGTGATCTAGAACATTAGGAATTGTTTGGAGCTCATTTTATTCACCGTCTAATAATTCTATTTCTTTCCCAAAGTATTCTTTAGCATTTAAACAATATGGAAATACACAATTATGATGATGGATAGGAAAATTATCATACATGCCTAGAAATTCTACTGACTCATAATTTTGAAAAGAATCCAATGATATATATCATCACATGGGGTATCTATCAACTCAAGATGAACTAAATTTATAGTTGTATTAGAAAAGTCTTGCATGATGACATTAGCATTGAGCACGAAGGAATTTTTTATGCTTTCATGAGTTTTGAAGGACAATAACCAAGAACTTTTGTTGTTTCTTGTGTGTGGAGCTCTATGGAATACATATACCTTGTTCTTTTACACCACAACCTTTTCCATTATACCAAAATTGTCTTAAAAGTTGATAACCTCTTCCATAAATGGTTCCTATCTTTTTCAAATAAGGTAGCTTTTCATAACCACTTTCACCATAAGTAGATGTGTAGTTTATGTTTTCCTCATTATTACAAGTTTTCAAATCAAATGCTTTTGTTGATTCATTACTAGGTTATGCTGATAGTATGAAAAATTCTTTCTCTTTTTCAGATTTTGATGGTGAAACATTATATTCCCCCATGAATTTAATACATATTTTGATGGTGAAATATAATGATCCCCAATCATCATTTAATACCCTTTTTTTATTACAGGTAAAATAGGCTTTGAATGGGTCTTGAAACCCTTTACAAAAAAGAGTGGTACATCAAAAGATAAACTAACGAGCAACCAACAAGCAACAAAACACCAATAAAATAGCTACCAAAAGAGGGTTACGAAAACAACAAGGAACAATAGATTCTTTAAGATATTAGCTACCTCCATATCACTATCAATAATCTTCTAGTGGACTTCCATAACCTTAGTGACCTCCTTGGAAAGAATCCTAGCATTCATCTTCGTTTTATTACAAGTCCTAGTATAGGGACCATTTTCACTAACCTCTTTAATAAGAACACTAGGAAGGCCAACCACATTACCAACAACATCCTTCCCACCATATGGTTCCTCCATACACTACTTCACCTTCTCATTGAGAAAACATAGACTCTTAGCTTCATTTTTCATAATGGACTTGCTAACATCCACAAACTTGTCCAATTTCTAATAAGCACAATCCAAATTGTCTTCAAGAGCCACAATCCTCATTTCAAAAGCTTGTTTCAATTTCAACATCTCATCATTAATTATTTTCATTGCATCAAAAATATAATTGATTTGAACCTATAAAGAAGGTTATGAAGGAGTAGAGTAGTCCCTAGATTTACTAACTAGACCATGGACCTTCACATTTGTGATATTCAATTCATTGAAAGCCCATTTGAAAATCCTAAAGAGAGTTAAAGTACCATCTTTCACCAACCATAGCACATTGGGTAACTCCTCTCTATTTTAGTTGAAGATATCCCTATCATCTGCCCAATCCTCCAAGGAATCCATACTAAGATTTTTATTTTAAAGAACATCCTTCCCTTTTTGGATAGCAACTAGAACCTTAATCATGTGTAAGGACCTTTCAATTTCTTTAGCCATGATCCTCCCTCTATTGTACAAGTTCAAACCTTATTCATTCAAATTTGCATCAACCTAACCACTAGTAGCCTATAGAGGCTCAAAATTGGGGGGATCAACTCCAATACTAATAGTATCCTCTTGATTGAGGTCGTCATTGCACTTAGTCTTATTCTAAGAGCTCACACCCTTCGAACCCACCTTCCTCTTTGAACAAAACAAAGGGGATTTCCCAACCCTATCTCCCACAACAATCTTCTTCCCTTTCTTCAGACTCGAGGAATCACTCTTCACAATTTTTCCACCCGGGGACTTACCAACAACCACCTCATCACTCTATTTCATATTCTTTAGAATTAGGGGCTTTAGGCATTTTTACTTTCTTTACACTCTTTTCCTCAAAAGGAGTAGGAATATCTGAATAGACTTCCATGGAGGCATCCAAACTAGCCTCATATTCCTCATCAATAGACCCCAAATTAGACCCAGTGTCATATTCCAAATCAAGCTTCTTTTGTTGACCCTTAGTAACCCTCTTAGATTGATAAGGAACAATGTATGACTTAGCATACTTAGAATTAAGGAGGATAAGGCCCTCATGAAGAATAGGATTATTGGGATTATGCCTATGATCTCTAATACCATTGTCTATGGAAGCAAGCTGATAAAAAGGAAAGGAAACCTTTTACTTATGCTTGAAATGGTTGATAAGAATAAAATGATAACTAGATAAAACAAATAAATGCCCATTAAGCATAAAGTAGCTCATGATTTCTTTGGTAGTGTCACCCTAAATCACCTTGATAGAGCTATGATAGTAACCCCCACATTTATCCTTCTCCAATCTATCCCTTTCATCATCCTTGAATAAAATTTCCAATGCAACACTTGACTCCTTCTTGTCACTATAAACTTTCCTACCATCAATAGAAATACCCATAATTTCAGTAATTAGGTCTTTAGTAATATTAAACTTAGTCCCGCCAAGCTTCAATACCCTATTTTTCCATCCTTGAATGAAAGCCTCTTTCGACTTAGGTTCACTGCCATGGAGTCTCTCCATGTAAGACCTAACACCCCCAACTACAACCTTTCCCAAAATTTTCCATTAGTCTTTGAGGTGTCACAAGAGATAGGTTCAATTCTATTATGATCACCATCCATGATCATAGCCACCATAAACCATAGAAGCTTGAAAAAATTATAGAGAATAAGAAAAATCCTCAAGAATAAGAAAAATTATAGAGCCACCAACAATCCATGTGGGAGAGGTATGGTGGCAGAGGAAATAATTAATCTAGAAAGTCGCCCCTTATAGATGATTGTCAAATTAACTAAACACAAGGAAACATATGAATAGAGATCACACTAAGAAATAATTTGCCACATAAATAAGCTCATGTGAAATAAGCTAATGATGAAAATAGACCCCTCCTTAGCATGTTTTTAAACCATTATTTAAACTTGCCAGGGCTTCAATGGGGAGGGGGTCATTCCCTTCCCATATCATATGATCATTAACCCCAATGTTACCAAAAAAATCAGCAAGACAATTTCCCTCTCTAAAGATATGGGAAATGTAGGATTGATCAAAGTAGCTCAAGATTTTGACATCTAAAATGAGAGATTCAACCATCCACGAAGGGCTGCGGATTTCTTTCTAAGTTTGTTAATAACATTTAGAGAGTCACCCTCTATCCAACCTTCTTGAAAATTTTAGACCAAGCTAACTTCAGCCCATGATAGGTAGTTGATCATCTAACAACTTTGTTATAGATGAAAGACACTCATCTTTGTATTCAATTGGTAAAAGTTCCACTTTTGAGGCTAGGATTTATGTACTAAAGGGTCTCCAAATTATTTTTGGACTTCGTGTCAACTTTTATAGTGTAAAAATGGTCATATATGTTTATTTCATTAAACAATTAAGTGTTGAAAGCACTTCTTTCATCTCATGAATCTATGGTCTAGGAAAGATAAGACTATACAAAATATTATATTAGGCATGGCATGGATGGGAGTTTCTAACACAACAAGACTAACTTTGACTAGTAATGTTATCATACAAAATAGTTATCTCCCTAAATTATCAAAATTATGAATAAACAACTTAGCATCTAGTTGAATTAAGGTTTTATCCACTCCAATTTTATCCAAGATGTGAATGCTATAAACATTAAGACCTGAACCATTATCAATAAGGGTATGCCTAATCCTAGTATTATTAACAAACAACTACCATTATCACCAAGGAATCATTTTTAATTTTTCTTTCCAAAGTGGGTAATTCATTTTGATAAAAACAATGTCTAAATTAGTTGAATTCATAGCCTCAAAAAGTTGTTACATTATTTGGTTGCACACTAGGAAGTACAAAATATTTTTTAAAGCACTTTGAATCATGCCATGATAAATAGGTGATATCTAAATTAAATCCGATAAAGAGATCTGAGGAGGAGTAGAACAAAGTTTCTGCACAATATCATACTCCTTACCACTATGTTGGGGTAAATGAGGTGCACTAGGTAGGATAGGTTGTGGGAGTGGTATCAACAAGGAAATGACTTGGGTTTGTATTTTTTCTTGTTATTTTTTTGTGTTATATGAATGCACAACAAAATAATGTTGTTGTCATGATACATTGTTTGCATGGTTACCTTGGGTTAATTGCCTTGCAAAATTTAGGATGTGACTAGAAGGTTTTGGTTTATTTTGTAGTGGTCCTATGATAAGCGCATGTTTGATTTGGACTTGAAGTTATTTTGTACGTGGATAAATAATAAGTTGTGGTGTGATTGCATTAATTATTCCTTGGTGAGTTGAAACACTTGTTAGAAGCCTTATTGGATAATCTAGGTGAGATGAAGTCCTTGATGGCTTCATCTAACTTATCAAAGTTGTAATGAATAAAAGGATTAATAGGTATACAAAACACTTGTAGAAAGAGATCAGACATGATCAAATTACTATGCTTTCTCCAAGATTAATCATTAAATTTCCATTTTAATATGTATTTATGCATGTTAAGTTAAAATAGGATTAAAAACAAACTCATAAACCTATTATAGACACAAATCTAGAAATTAGAGTCTAGATTTGTAGAGTAATAATAGCTATGAACCTGTTCCTAAAATTTCAAACATATTTAACTTGACAAGGTCACCCAAGGTGCCTATGTCTAGCTTGGAATCTATGCGAAATTTCAAGTCTTGAGGTACTAGGGACAAGTAATGAATGTCTAGCAATATCTGACCCAGATTTGAAAGTGAATTTGTTCCTATTTTGATGAATTTTGAATTGGCAATGTAGTGTAACAACGTAGGGTTTTCATATTTTACAAAAATGAAAGCTAATGTATCCCAATTATGTGATGCTTTAGGAAATTCATACAACTCACCTACAAATCTGATAATTTTTAGTACAAAAATGAAACAATTCATCCCAAATATGTAACAAATGAAGCAAAATAACACTTTCCTTCCAATGAAAAGACACTTTTTTGCAAAAAAAAATGCTAAAATTTCTAAAATTTTGATAATATTTGCACACATTTTCAAGTATGAAAATTTCTAACAAATAACGTCTGATTGATGTTCAAAATGTTATGTTTTCCTAAATTTTTTTGATGAAAAAGGGATCCTAGGTCTAATGCATAGATCAATTACATCAATCCCTTTTCAAAAGAATATAAGGATATAAATTTTCAAGGAGATTAGATTGAATTCCAACCCCAAAGGTGAGTCAATCACCCTTGAATATGATCCTTTGGTGCCTTGTAAATTTATTAAAATTGAATTTTTTTTATTAACCTAACATTAAACTATATGTGATCTAATCTATACATGGGTATGTGCAGGATCATGATGGGCCAAAAAGTGGCAAAATGATAGGTATGTGGCTGACGACTTTTTTTTAACCCAAAATTGATGAAATGAAAAGGGTTTATAAAGGAGATTCTCAACTTTCCACCAATATAAGTTATGCTTTATGTTGAATTTAATAAGTAGTTATTATTGATTTTCTATTCAAATTACAACTAAAGTCTTGATTGATAGGCTGATTGAAAAACATGTATAGCTTTCAAACGGTATCACATTTTTTGAATCCAAAACATGCATCACATTCTATGCTTTGCATAATATAGGATTAAAAAAAGAAAAATTGAATTTCATGAAGTTTTGACCAAGTTAAGGTGGTCAGACATACGAGTTTTTTATATTTTTTAAAAGTTATAAAAAGTTCATAATTAATTATTTACTTGGAAAAAAATTACAAAAAAATATGCATCATGTCTAGACATGAGTCCTCTAATTATATCTAAAATATTATAACAAATAATTATCATTTTATTGTGGTTAGGGTGGTCAGACAAACACCTAATTCTTATTTTTTCCCTGAAATTTAAGTACTATTGCATTGAAATTTCAAATTTTCACCAAATAGATTTTAGTTTTTTTAACAAACCTAGTAGTTTAGAAACTACATTCAATTTGATACAAATTCTATTCTTACATATTTTTGAAATAATATAGATAACTTATTCAAAATTTTACGTCAAGTTGCCTAACTCTGATTTTTCTAATTTTTTTGCCACTTAAGGGCATGTTTTTTCCATAATGATCCTACACATACCCGCATAAAAGTTTTCAATAATACAGAAATTTTAACAACAATTTTTTTATAGTAGATATGAAAAATACAGAGTTTTGTGCATCTGTCAAATAAATTTGGAGCTAATTTGGTAGGACAAAGTCACCTAGGGTGACCATATCCCATTTGACTTATTTTGGATTTGAAGATTTAGTTTTGTAGCTCTTTTTTTTCCTTTCATTTCTCACTTTGTAACTTCCCATGTTTAGATCTAAACTTGCAATAAATATGGAAAAAAATGGTGGGGAGTGGCTATATAGGAGTTTTCCTCAATCAAACCCTTGTTTTAGTAATTCTACCTCCACAAATTTCTAGTAAACTAATTGATAAAAGTGTTTGTTCTCCTAACCTTAAGTGGATATAAGGTTTTAATGAGCTAAAATGCATATTAATCCTACTCAAGTGTGCTAGAGAAGGATTCATAAATGACAAATGATATGATCTACCAAAGAGAAAGTCAAATACCCTTAGGAAATATTTAACATGATAATACCTCACTTTGGGTAGCAAGTAGTATGAATCTTGAAGATGAGAACACTTTGAAAAAAAGTCATTATGTTGTAGAAAATGGCTAAGAGAACATTCTAAACCTAGATTCCATCATCTCCTTCTATCGGAATCAAACTATAATCATTGAATAAAACATGATCAAAACTTAAAATATGCTTGAAAATATGTAAATTCAAATGTATTTTGGTTGAATCCAATTGTTGCAATAAGCTATTTTTTCTTCCTTTTTCTTATTTTTCTTAATTAGTTTTCAAATGGTGAAATGAATAGGTATTTATAGGCATTTTATTTAATTTCTCAAAAATTAAGCCTTGATAGCAAATATTTGACATTTGAAATTCAAATAATTAAATGCCAACTTCATTATATTAAAACCTAGATGAAAAATAGTGGGCCAGGTTTCCTAAGGTGACTTTTTCCTAGCCCTATTTTGCTGGGTGTAAAGTGTAAAGAGAAAATATTAAATTTTTTCTTTGGTTTTAAAATGGTGTTTCTTGGTAAATTCCAAAGGGGCCATAAAATGCATAATTTAGGAAATTAGGACCTAATTAGGAATTTTTGAATGCGTTGGTGAAAGGTTCACTCAAGTAAATACCAAATAAAACATGGAATTAAATGCTTTCTCCTAAGAGGGAATATAATTTCCCATGCTACATTTTTCTTTAGATGACCTTTTTCGTTCTTTTTGTGACAAGGATACAAAGATAATGAATCTATTATGACATTCATATATTTTTATTTTTATGTCTTTTTATTCTAAATGTATTGCCATTTTTCCTTTTGGGAATGATGCAAAGTGTTTAGATGTTTATGTCTCTTTCATGCCAATCCAAAAAGATTTGTTATCTTCATATGTTGTTCATTTGGGTTGTGTTTGTAGTTCCATAACTATTTTGGCAATGATATCGATTTTGAGCATGATCATAACATACATCATCTCTCATCTATACTGACCTTAGATCTATGGATCCCTCATGTGTAATTTTTTTCTTGTGAGGTTATGTGTCTTGATTTTAGGGATAAACCCTTGTCATGAGTCAAATTTGTTGAGAACATATCATTGGCATAGGGTTTCCTAGTAAGCTCTCATGGCCTATCATATTACAAATATCATTTTATTCTACCATAAAGGTGGTTTCTCCTAGTTGACATTAATAATTACTTTAAGGTGGGGGAATACATTCCATTATGTGCTTCACTTTGTTCTCACATGTTGACGGTCTTTGTGATGTGTTTTTTCCATTTTGGTCATATTTTGTAACACCTTATCAAAATTATTAGGATTATAATTTTCAAGGTATCATTGACATGGAAAGTTACCTTGTGAATATTGGACTTCACTAGGCCTTGTGTGTGTTTTCAATTTTTATTGTTATAGAAACCCACCTAATGTATATTTAACTTCACTAGCTTGAATGTTATTTTTTTATCAAATCTCACCTAGTGAATATCAAACTTCACTAGATTGCGATGCTTTTGTTAATGGGTCACTTAGAAACTATCAAACTTTGTTAGCCTATGATTCATGAATACATTGGGCATGGATCCTAGTGAGAATTATGTGGATTGTCTAGTTCATGGTTATCATTCCTACTTGCATCATTTTTGCATTGTGTTTGTGTTATTTTAGCATTATGTAGTGTTTACATTATTTCTTGATTTTGCTATTATGTTAGTTTAGTGTCCTCATTAAGTATTATTTTTGTTTTTCATTGCACCCCATGTGTTTTTGTTCCTTTTTTGTTTACATTATTGTGCCATATTATATTGATCTTGGATGCTAGTGCATCTCTAGATTTGATGTCATCCTATCTCTTCAAACTTCTTGGCATATCTTTACTTTAGTGTTAGCATGAGTGTAAGTTCATATTCTCGCTAAAGTGGGGGCTAATGTGGCATCATAAATTTTCACCCTTGACAATTTCACACTAGGTTTATCTCCCTCTTCTATTCCTAAACCCATTTGTGCTCTTAAATTGCTTGTTTTATGATCATATTTGGAAAATAAGAATTAAATTGTGAATTATGATTTAAAATTTATTTAATTACACATGAAAGCCCAAAATAGGTCTAGATTAAGGTGCTAGCATACCTATGAACCCTATTTTCCCCCCAATTTAAATATTTCATTGTTGGCATTTTAACATGTATAAATTTACATCAATTTGTTGACTTTTGATAATTAATTTTGTAGAAAATATAGAAATGCATATAAATACAAGTATTCTTTTGACTATTTGAAATGCTAGAATTTTGGAGAATCACAATTGAGAATTCTAAAAATTAATCAAGAATAAAATTAATAAATTTTACAACACTTATTATCAGTCAAGATTTTTGTTAGTAATGCATCAAGTTTATATGTTTGTTTGTTCATGTTTTATATTCACTTTTTGGTGAGTACTAACACTTGTAGGACCTCTAATCAATAATTTAATTCTCCTTGAAGGTGATTATTACAATGAATTTAGTCCATCAAGTAAGGAAACATGAGTTGGAAGATGTAGTACATGTCAATATATCATTAATTTTATCCATTTTTTCCTCTTCTTGATTGAGGGTAACCACAATTTACATCATCATAATTGTTGTGGAGGCTAAAACAAAAAAACAAGGTTTGACTAAGGAAAAACCCTATATGAAACAACCCTATCTCCCCTCTCTTGTGTGGAGGTGAAAAATATAAAGCATATTTGGGAAAAATATTAAAGACCTAATTGGATGATCAAAAATTCAACCCACCCATGTCAACTTATTAGGGAAAGTGGAATTAGTCATCAACATCTGACAAATCTTCGATGTTGAGCCTAGGGGAAAAGAAACCTATAGACAATGAACATATGAGATTTGATTTGTGATTTTGGATATTTATATTTCTAGGTCTAGGGCACTAGTCAAACCATTTTGAGCTTAGATTTATATGTAAGGTTTCACTATCTTTGCACTATGATGTTCTGTCATCCCTTTTTGTGAACTATAGTTTTACACTTTTCTAAAATAATAATAGTTTTTTGTAGTTGAATAGCTAACAAAGGTATACATTTACATCATCAAATTAAACTAGTGCTTAATCAACATCGAATCTCCATTTTCCCACAACTAAAAACCAAAACCCTTATCCACCATTTTGGCTCTTCCATTGAGGTTAGTAGCCAAGTGGGCTTATGTGATCAATTTTGGTTCCACCTATTGTGATCTAGGATAAAGTGTGATTTAGACCCTAGATCCCTTTCTCCCACATGGCATGGGGTTGGGACATAGTATTTTTCAAAAATATTGAGATATTGTATTTGTTATTTTTCTATAGTTGGTTATAATTTTATGATAATGGTAACATGTGAATAGTAAATGAAATTTGAGTAATTTAAGATCTAATTTGAATATAAGAACTTTGTATTATTGTCCCAAATAGTAAGTATTTGTGAAAGATTAAAAAATATATTTTCATAGATATTTTTATTGGACTTGGCATTCTTGATCTTACCTTTGTGTACTCCCTCACTACCTTCCCTTTATTCTTGTCCCTTATTCCTTCTAATTTTTGAATCTATTCTCCCAAAGGTACCCTCATTATGTCATTTCTACCATTTCACTACCTCTTACCCTCTTCATCTCTCTCACTCCTTTCTAAACCCTTAATTTTATTTAGTATATATCAAATTACATTAAATTTTAATAATATTAATACATTCTTGAATTAAATTAATAAATTTTTTATTCATATAATATAATAATTGACTCTAAAAATTGTACTTTTATATATTTTGATGTATACTATATATTATAATATACTATAATATTAATATACTAATATATAATGTATATTAGTGTTTGGGTTCAAATAATATATATTTTTTATACTATTTTTTTATATTTGATTATGAACATGTATTACATATAATTTATAAAAAATATTGACTAGCTAATGATGACACTCCTATTTTATTTCACTTAGATATTTATATATTTTTATATTATAATGATAAAATTAGTTGAAATATATTATATTATTTTTCATAAAATATAATTGTTCTTTTTATAATTTTAAAACAATAATTTATTTTTTCAATATTACACATCATTTTTTATTTTGTATAATTTAATTAATACATTATAATGTTATGATTGAATGTTCTCATTATTATTATTATTTTATTAATTTTAGACTATTTAGATAAATTAAATATAAAATATTTCCATTTTCAAATTCTTGAATTTTTAATGTTTGATATAAAATAATATAAAACATCTTTAAATTATTTTTTAACTTAATTAAAATTAATGGATAGGCTACGTATAGTGTGAGATTTGAGTCTTGACTCTTGAGTCATCAAAAAACAAGTTTTACCTATCATTTAATGTTAAACTAGTTGCCATTTGACAGTAAAAGCCTCCAAAATATCACGTGAAAGCCTCCAAAATCTCATTATCATGTAAAAAGATAAATATTGATTTTCCAATTAGATGGAAAAGTATATTTCCATTCACAAGTCAAATTGATTGCAACTTTCTTATTTTTCATTTGCATTGCTTTATGTTTTATGTAAATATTTCAAAATATTTCAAAATCAAATAATACTTAATTTCTCTAAGAAAAAAATCTAGATTTGTCTAAGTTTATGTCATTTCCTTATATAGCACTTATTATTAATTGTTTAATCCAACCACATAAAACATTAATTTGCACACATGACATCCACATGCATCCATGCACATAGATGTACTCTCTAACATATTAACATATATATAATTTTCTATGGACATAATCCTTGAACCTCTTTTAAGTACAAGTGCTAGTATAAACTACTTAATATTAATGCTATCATTTTATTTATTTATTTACATATATATTTTTTATATATTATTTTTAAAATTTGTTGAGATTTATTACATTCCTTTAAGAGAGCAATAGATTCTTTTAATTAGTCATCGAATCCTTGTTATGTGGTATTTCCTTCCGCTTACTTCTTTATAAGATCATGTCTGTATCCCAATCTTTCTCATTACAAAACTATGAAGCTTCATGTGTTACAGAACTATAAAGCTTCAACTATGTGGACGTGGAGTTGTAAGGGATACTTTTGGTGAACGTGGAGTCGTAAAGGATACTTATGACAGTTGTAAAGGATTGAATATTTATCCATTTCGATGCCTTATAAAAACGTCCAAGCATTTGACAATCATGACAGTTATAAAAGATTGACAATTTCAAGTATATATTAATTCTAAATAAACAATTATTGAGAAGCGTGCAGATTAATTCTAAGTAAACACTTAGAATAATAATAATGACAGTTGCGAGACGTTGAAAATTTTTCTTCGGAATGAGAGGTCTGTTACAAATTCATAAAGATCAGAAACGTGTATATGAATTTGACTGTTTTTATGACTTCAGTAAGAAGTCATAAGAGAAGATCCATCATCCTTGCATATCATCTATAAAAAACTGCATAGAATGCAAGAACTTCAAAAAATATTTATCTCAGTTTCAAATCTAGAAGGGGAATTAGATTGATTAATGAGTATGGAGATACTATTCCTTGTGATTTCATTCCTATTGTTGTTTACAAATCACCACCATCAATTCTGTTCAGAAGCAGCGACATCCAATCAAGGTCGGTATAAATTTTCATACTTTTGGTCGGAATCAATTTTTTTTTTCTCAGAGATGTATAAGCATTTTCTTCTTAGCCCATATCTATAATGCTCTGTGCTTGATGTTTGCAGAATACGCATATCCGTTTATGACAGCAGATGCTCAAAAGACAGCTGCAAGGTCATATGATTACATTGTGGTTGGAGGAGGTGCAGCGGGATGTCCCCTGGCAGCAACTCTCTCACAGCACTATTCTGTTTTGCTATTGGAAAGGGGGGACTCTCCTTACGGAAATCCCGATGTTGAGGACTTCAAAGGGATTTACAAGCTTTTTGGGGATCCCAAAAATTATCCGTATGTGGCGGAGGGTTTTGTTTCAGAAGATGGAGTGCAGTTGGCAAGGGGGAGAGTTCTAGGAGGCGGAACAGCCATCAACGGTGGATTCTACAGCAGGCCAAGCTCTGAATATATTCGGAAAATGAAGTGGAATGAGAAACTTGTAAATGAGTCATATGAATGGGTAGAAAAGCTGAATGCCTTCAAACAATACAAGCTTTTTCCTTGGAGTTCTGCTTTCAAAGATGGGCTTGTTGAAGCAGGAGTTGTTCCTTACAATGGATATACTTTGGACCATTTGGAGGGCACCAAGATCAGTGCTTCAATTTTTGACAAGAATGGAAAGAGACATACAGCCGCAGATCTCCTCCAGTATGCAAATCCAAAAAATATTGTAGTTCTTCTGAATGCTACTGCCAGCAGAATCCTCTTCAATTTAGAATCAGGTACATATACATATGTTTCATAGATCAAATAATTGAATACTTCAATAATTTCCAATAATTTTATATTTTATTTATGATTAAAAGTGATAATTAGGTGCCTCAGTTTTAATGATATTCAAATTAAATAATTGTTATTTTTATATTTCTTCAATATTGTATTTTACTAATGGTAGATTAATATTTCTTCTATCTTTTGATAAGTATTGAGAAACAAAAGGTTAAAATCCTTACACATTATAAACTATATTCATAGTATAATATTTCATCTTCGTATATTTATCTATATGTATGTGTCTAATATTATATAGAATCTATATTACAGGAAAAGTAAAGGCTAGTGGGGT
Source organism: Sequoia sempervirens (assembly GCA_007258455.2). NCBI lineage: Eukaryota > Viridiplantae > Streptophyta > Pinopsida > Cupressales > Cupressaceae > Sequoia > Sequoia sempervirens. The sequence goes on along the minus strand of VDFB02274714.1, from coordinate 30,099,191 downwards.
GGAGTTCACAAGCAATAATGATGGCCTATCTTATAAAGTATCACTCAATCATTTGCTAATCAGTAGTGAAGTGATTTTATCATCAGGGAGCATAGGTAGCCCTCAACTTCTCCTCTTAAGTGGAATTGGTCCAGCAAAACAACTTAAGAAATTGAATATTACTGTTGTTGTAGATTTACCTTCAGTAGGAAAAAAAATTCAAGATAATCCTGGTACAAACTTCATTATAGAATCCCCCAAACCACTTGAATTTTCTTATGGACAAGTAGTGGGTATTCTAGATAATTCACAAATCTACATCGAAGGTGGTAGCTTTCTCCAACAAAATAATTCCACAAATATACAATATTTAGGTATTGTTTTAAGTAAGGTGGCATTTCCCATATCGACAGGTCAACTTTGGCTTAAAAGTACAAACCCTAAAGATAATCCCTATGTTTGTTACAATTACTATTCACACACTTTTGATTTACAAAAATGTATGCTTGCTGTGAAAGTAATGGCTAATCTAAGTATGACATCTTCTATTCAAGAGTTTGCATTTACTGATAATAGACATTCTAAAACACTTCGATTCCTTGGGACTGCATTACCAAAGAATCTATCAAATGATGGTTCCTTATCCAAGTTCTGCAAAGATACACTAGGGACATTTTACCATTATCATGGAGGTTGTCAAGTTGGTTTAGTTGTTGAAAAAAGATGTCGAGTGAAAGGTGTTGATAATCTAAGAGTTGTGGATGGCTCAATTTATAAGGATTCTCCTGGTACCAATCCACAAGCCACTACCATGATGCTTGAAAGGTATTTTTTTAATTAATAATTGATCTATGTTATTTGGGTTCCAAGGATTTCAAGTTACAACACTAACACGAATTTTTTTTTTTGCAACACATGCAGGTATATGGGTGTCAATATCATTCAAGAGCGCATGAACAGCTAGAAATATTTCCATATTTCTTCTAAAATCATTTACATACTTAATGTATTTCCTTTAAATGGTCATATAAATAAATAAATACAATTTAAAATAATGTTATTGACAATATTTACAATTATCATTTCCATCTTGTGTCTTCTTGTACATGAATATGAATATTATTAAGTTTCATACAAAAGAACACTTGTTATTGAAAATTTAATTGATTCTCTACAAAAAAAATAAAAAATTCCAAGATTTATAGCTAAATAGCTACATAAGTTTGTTTGTTGAAATTTGATTTTATGATGTTGTAATGTATGTAGTGTTTAATATTATAGTTGTTAATTTTTTGGAGCCTCATGTTACTTATTTTCCCACTTTCTTGATTTAATTATATTTTGGAATGTGATGTCATTTTCATTCATGCTCTAAGAATAATACTATATTTATTTCCCTTGATGTCAATATGTATGTACGTATAAATGTATACATGTATTTAAGTATTCATGTATGTATGTATGCATGTATGTGTGTGTGTATATGTTTTATTACAAAATTAACTCATTAAATATATTAAATAAATTCACAAAATTAAGATGTGAAAATGATAACTCATACACTATCAATTCGAGGTTAAAATACATGTGCATAACTTATTTGAAATGTAAGTCTACAATACTATAATGGTGAAATTTGCATAATCATGTCATTTTCTATTTAAATTTTTACCTATATTGAGGTAATGTATTAATACATATGTATAATTGTAAATTTCATGATATTCTATGAATTTGAGCTTCTCCGCCTATACTCTTTAATATTTTACACATATATGTATTTCTATAAAATTATCCCCTAATCATTTATGCATACTCCTAGCAATTCATCTCAATCAACTAGTTATCACATTTATTACTATACCTAGTTTCATTTAGTTCTTTGCTACATGGCTTTAACCATTATTATATAAAAAGAATTTTTTTTAGTTACAAATTTATCCATTTCCAATTTAAAATTAAAATTTCACATGTTTGTTCAATGCGCCCCTAAAATTATACGTTGAGAAGACTAAACATTCTTTTGATAAGATTTTATGCTATTTAAAAGTATTTATGGATGTAGTGTGCAAAAAAAGGGGTCTAGGGTCTAAATCAAACTTTATCCTACATCACAATGGAAGGAACAAATAATGATCACAAACACCAATTGGTTACTAACCACTATGCAATAGTTGGAATGGTGGATCAAGGTTTTGGTTGTTTCTTTGAGGGAGTTGATGAAATTGATTAATTAATTATTGATTCGCTTAATTTGATAATGTAAATATGGATGTAGGTCAACTATAAAAATTGTAGAAAAATAATGAGATTAGAGAAAAATGCAAAACAAAACACTAGAAACAAAGTATACAATAGTAGAGTGTAGACACAGGTGAACCTTACATATAAATTTGATATTCATTTGGCTAGAGAAGGGAACTGGAATGCTAGACTTGAGAATGAAACCCTTCAAAAATATAAATCAAATCTTAGTTGGTCCCTATCTATAGGTTCTTCCTTTTTATACTCAATGTTAAAACTTTGGCTATCACTTATAAATTCCATTTTCCCTAATTTGTTGACTTGTGAGGCTTAAACAGGAAGTTAGGTCTTCAATCTTTTCCCACATTTTCTTTAGATCTATAACTTATGCACAAGAAAGAGGGGAAAGGGTTGTGACATATAGGGGATTTCCTAAGTCAAACCCTATTTTGATATTTCGACCTCTACAATAGCTGTTATGATTAAAAAAGAGTGCTTACCATTGTTCAAGTGGAGACAAATGGATAAAAATTTGAAAATTTGACAATTGCTATAGTTTACCACTCATATTTGCATTCCTTAATGGATTGAAGTCATTATACTCATCACCTTCAAGGAGAATTAGAAGCTTGATTTGAATTCCTACAAGTGTTAGTTCTCAGAAAATAAATGGACATGAAACGTGAATAATCTCACATGACAAATTGAAGCATTCCTAAAATGCTTCTTAGTTGAAATAATGTTGCAATAATCCTACTAATTTTGCTCTTGAATGTTTTTAGGATGCTCGTTTATGATCTCAAAAATTCTAGGATTTTAAATGATGAAAAATACTTGTATTTATATTAATTTATTTAGTTTCTCACAAGATCAATTACCTGCAGTTGACAAGTAAATTATGTTGGTAGATGGTCAGCGCTCCCCTAGGGATTTGTAACATGGACTAACTACCTCCCATGGATCCATTAACTATGGCAGTTGTATTGGGCATTAACAAGTTGATCTTTTGGTACAACAAAAATTGTGGGCCAGCAAGTGGTATCAGATCCAAAGGTGTTGGGTTCGAATCCCCTTAGGTAACACTGAGGGGGAGTTTTTTGGCAGATGGTTAGCGCTCCCCTCAAGATTTGTGACATGGACTAACCGCCTCCCATGGATCCATTAACTTTGGTAGTTGTATCACACATTAACAGGTCAATCTTTTGGTACAACGACAACTGTGGGCCAACAAATTCAAATTTCTAAATGTTAAATTATATCAATGGTGAAAATTTTAAATTGGGGCCAAAATAGACTAGAAAAGGGTGTCAGTGCCCTAGTCTAGACCTATTTGGGTGACATTAGTGTCGTAAATAAATATTAATTTATATTTTCCCAATTTAACTATGATTTTCTAAATATGACCATAAAATAGGAAAATTTAAAAGAATAAATGGGTCTATGATCATAGAAGGGAGTTAAACCTAGTGTGAAATTGATAAGGGTGATAATTTACAATACTATATTTAGCCCCCACTTTAGTGAGAATATGAACTTCTTCTCATACTCACACTAAAGTAAGGCTAAGCCTTGGAAAAGGGTTTATTTATCTGAACATTGAAGAGATAGGATAACCTCAAACCTAGGTAATGCACTAGCACTTAGGTTCAAGATCTTATGTTGTAAAGACAAAGGAAAACACACACATGAGGTTAAATGCAATATGAAAAAAAATAAAGCATGCACAATGAAGAAACAAAACTAACGTAATACAAAAACCAAATATAATATAAACACTACATGATGCAAATACAATGAAGACACAACATAACAGAATACAAATACAAACACAATGCAAACATGGAAATGGGGTATGGAAATAACAGACTAGAAATCTTTGTAAAATTATTACTAGGATTCATAAACAAGGCAGTCATGTATCACATGCTAAAAAAGTCTAATATTTTTTAGATGACACATGAACCAAAAGTGCCACAGGCTAGTGAAGTCTGATATTTACTAGGTGATCAAGTACAAAGAAGCAACAAAGGCTAGTGAACTTTAATATTGTAATGTCCCCTTCCAATTAGACATTCACACATCAGCATGATTAGCCTATTAGTGGCCCTTGTAGGCTAATAGGGCATGATTAGAGGGTCTTTGTGGTACTCACCCAGATGGTGGTTGGCTTCTTTCTTGGATTCAGGGGTTATATGAAAGTTTCCTATGTTATGTTGAATGTTTGAAAACATAATGTGTTGGAAAACATATTATTGGAAAAAATATTATGTTTTCCATATGATTTTCTATTATGTTTGCACTTAAGGAATTATATTTTAATATTATAATAAAGTGAAAATATAAAATATAAAATTACAAAATAAAATTATAACAATTTATTGGGAGCTTCTAGAAGGCTGACCTCAAGTGCTGGAAAAAGTATAAAGAGTGGAGGGTGGCTACGTTTGAGACTATCGATAAATTGATATTTGCATTTGATATGTCCTTTGTGGAGCCTAGGGTTTCTATACATTAAATTCATTGATCATTGGAAATGAAAACTACCATTGACCAACATAACTGAGGTGGTGAAATATCCTCTGAGCAGATTGGAAGGGATAACTCAGTTCTTTCATTGGTGCCAAAATTTGTGGCCAAGGGCCAATATTGTGATTAGTTTGATTAGGAGTTGGAGATAGCTTTGCATTTCAGTTGTGGAGTTCATGAGGAATTTTCACTTACAAATTGGAGAATAAATAAAGATTTGATATTAAATTTATGGTCATATTTTGATGCTAGTAGATACCACAATTTTACTCATGGCGGCTTCATCATGCATCGATTTTTGTTGAGATTTGGGGCACTCCATTTGTGAGGGAGATTAGATGATGTTTGATGCTTGAGAGGGAATTTGGAGGCCATGAATGATTTTATATTCTCATTTATATCAGAAATGGTGTGGCTAGGAAAAGGATTCAATTTGAAATAGAAAGGAGGTCATTTGGATTGATATTTGTTGTTATATCTTCCTCCTTATCAAGCGCTGCTATAACCAGGTTCCTCTTGTAATTCGTAGTATCTTGCATTGTCATCTTATTCATTTAGTGTTGTTGTTGTAGGTGTTCCTCATAAATTAGATTGGCATTGTATTTGAATTTTCATTTGTAAAGCCAAGAGTCTTGGCTATTATTATTAGCATTGTGTTAGAGTGGACATATTAATAAAAAGGAGTTATGAGTTTCATGCCATATGTTTGATGTAATGTTCATTTTATAGCATTCATTTCCAACATATTAGATTGCATGCCAATTTTTTGTAAAAATATCAGTTGGCTGTAGGAGTACATTTCACATGTAGAGTTCATCCATTAGCATCCAAAAACCAAAAGGAAATTACATTTGCATCTAGTTCATTGCTTAGACATTGTAGAGATAATTTGCAAGCCTTCAATTGAAACCATTTGAAGACAAGCAAGGAAACTGAAAAAAATATAGAAAGAAGTTATTGGGTTGTAAGAGAAGTGTTTGACAATATTCCTTGAGGCCTGAATAAGAAAATTAAGGGATGATATTGCAAGGAAATGTACAGTGGTTTTAGAAGTGTGAGCATTATCATTTTGGTCTATCCCTCTCCTTTAGGTGAAAAACCCTAAAGTGTTAGAAGTTCATAGTAACCGAGATCTTTGTTTCACATTTTGGTAACCCTGAAGATATTCCTTGAAGACAAATTTAGATTAAAAGTAGCAAGGGATATTATAGTCGTATCAAAGTAGTTTCCTGCCATCCTATGTGGGAAATTATTTTTTCATGAGAAGAGACATTATATTCTATTCTAAGGGAAGAGGAACATGGTCAAAACATTGGGAAATACCTTAGATTCTAGAGGGTGATACAGTTTCAAACATTTTGGGTATTCATAGGACTAGCTCTAGTAGCAATGAAGATAGTACCACAAGAATATGGTTGATAGGGAGGTTTAGAAGGAAACATAGAGGGACTTAGGGAAGGAACGTGCTAGAGTAGGGAGCCCTGAGACAAAGTTTAGGAGGAGGCATGATAATATGATGGATATGATGTCCCATATTTTGGGTACCATGAGATAGTATAACCCACAACAATAGGTGTTTCAGATAGGCCAGACTAGTGACACTACAGAGACAAAGTAGCTGACAGTTCAACAAAACTCCTCTTCTAGTATGCCTGAGCGTAGACCTGGTCAACCTACTTTTATTTCTAGGGAGGTTCCTCTAGTCTAGCAGGTAGAGCAGTGGGTTCCTCAACATGAGATATAGGCACCTTGGGGTGATCCCACAAGCTGGTTTACAATTTCTAGGAGATTCTAATTTTTAATAAAATTACATATTTTTAGAAAATATAATGGTTTAAGCCTTAAAAAGTTTCATTTAAATCATTCCAATTGAAGAGGGTTTGATCAAACTACCTTTTTGGGGATCAAATGAATTCATTTAAATTTTATTTTTTGTAAGTATGTAGTCGTTATTATAAGCTTCACAAAAAGTATAATTTTAAATAAATTGATTTAATTATTATATTTATTTTTATTTCTTGTGAATGTAGGTTTTTATCAAAACTCAAGCTCTATGTTCTACACATGTGGAAAAATAGTAGATTATCAAAACAAAAATTTGAAAAATATGAGTGCACCAGATATTGAAGTCCTTGATACAACAAAAAAAATTTGAATTTCAATACATACAAAAAAAGTTATGCATCATATGGTCGCGTTATGTCTGAATTGTAATTGGCTTGACTTCGAAACTTGATTGAAGAAAAAATATTCAATAAGGAACTATCTAACCAAGTGGAAGCACTAGATATTGGAGTAAAAAATCTAAATTTGAAAGGATTAGCATTTTATCCTTCATGGAAAAAAAATATACGTTATACGGTGAGCCTCACTTTTTAAAAATGTTATTTTTTGAAAAAAACTAGTTTTTGAGGGAGATTGAAAAAGAAGTACAATTTGATTCCAAAAATTTTGAAAAAAATATATTTAAAATCTACAAAGAAAATTTCACGAAACTCTAGTTTGTATCATCTTCAAATTCCTGATGGTTTAGTTGCTATAGGTGCCTGAAAGTGAAGATTTAGTTAAAAAAATTATTTTAGTGTCTAGTTTGGCCAAAAATTGTAAACCACTATTGTGGGATCACCCCTTGTGGTATGTCAGCAGTAGATGTGACTAGACATTATGTCGAGTATATGACACTTTCTCTTGAGACTAGACAGGCTTTGATCTTACAAGAGTTTTTGGATATTAATAAACCCAGAGGGGGTGGAAGAATTAAACATAGAATGCCTCATTCACAACCACCACAACTGAATAGAGACCTCCAACATGTAGTGAGCAAGATTACCTTGCCACACTTTGATGGCACTAACAAGTGTAGGGCTAGGTCATGGGTACAAAAACTAGACAACTATTTATCCTTGAAACCCATGCAAGAGGACAAGGCTATTAAGTTTGCTACCTTGCATCTTGATGGTGTGGAGCATGATTGGTGGTATCACAAGATGTACACTTTGTAGCATCATTTAGTTAACACTTATTAGGAATTCACGAATAGGCTCATTGAGCACTTTGATAAGAAGGATCCAAAGCTTTACTTTCAAGAGCTTGCTTGGAGACATAAATAAGAGAATTTCAGAGGCTTTAAGTCATGGTGATAGAAGGATTATAAGGATTATATGAGCCTATGAGAGGATGGATCAAAGATTTTGATCATCCTACCTCATAGGAGGCTATGCAGAAAGCTCATAGCATGGAAGTAGCAACACCCCACAACAATTTTTCTTATGGTTCATCTTCTTCATCAAAAGACAACAAATCATTCACTAAGAAGAAGAAAAAAAAATGAAAAAGAGAAAGTTGCTACACCTTTGGATCGAGATACTCTTAACAATTTGAGGAAAAAGAAGCTTTGTTTTTATTGTAAGGGGCCCTATGATGCAAACCATGATTTTCCTTTGAGACCTAAGGCAAGGCTAATAGAATAATGTGGGAATTTAATGAAGACTCTAAGTCTAAGAAATCACACCGACAATTTGATCTTGATGATTCAGGAGTTGAACATGAGGAGAAGTCTGGAATTGAGGAAGAATAGGAAGGGGAAGTGAATCACCAAGAGGCACGTATCACTAGTATACAATAGGAAGGTTCATTCAGGATGGATGGGGTTTTAGGAAGATGAAAGATTATCACCTTGCTCGACACAGGTGCCACACATAATTTCATTTATGCTAGATTGGTTGAAAGGCATGGGATTCAGACAATATTTTTTTAAGGAATAAGGGTAAAGGTGGTAGATGGTTACACTCTCAAGTGTGACAGGATGATTCCAAATCTCCCCATGAATTTGAATAATTATGAGTTTAAGAAAAATTTCTATGTGGTGAATATGGGAGATACAGATATGGTATTAGGCATGAAGTGGCTTCATGACATTGGTGAATTTTACCTTTACCTTTGGGAGATGTAGATGAAGTTTAAGGTGGATGGAAAGAATCATGTGCTAAAGGCCATCAGAGATACTAGTTGAAAGATGATATCTCTCAAGAGAATGGAGAGACTTATGCACAATAACATGGTTGAGTGGGCAGTATAGTGTGTTTTAATCCCAACACAAGAAGAGCAACAAAAATCAATTTACCATCCAAACATTCAAGAGTTGAGGATTAAGCACATGAAGGTATTCAACAACATTCCACTTGGTAGACCTCCAAACAGAGGAATTGAGCATATAATTGAGCTGGAGGAGGGTGCCAAACCTGTGATAGTTACTCCCTACAATCACCCCAAGTGGCTTAAGGATGAGATATAAAATAATTAAGGAGTTGCTTACTATGGGACACATCAGGCCTAGTAAGTCACCATTTGCTTCATCCATAGTTTTGGTTAAGAAAAAGGATTGTACCCTATGAATGTGCATTGATTATAGGCTATTGAATTAAATAACAATTAATAATAGATATCATATTCCACAGATTGATGAGTTGATAGATGAGTTACATGGTGCCCATTACTTTTCTAAAATTGACTTAAGGTCAAGGTATCATTAGATTCATGTCAGGGAGCAGGATATTGAGAAGACAACATTCCATTGTGATTGTGGAAACTTTGAGTTTGTGGTTATGCCATTTGTGCTAACCAATGCACCAACTACATTTCAGTTCACTATGAACAAAGTTTTTCAGTCATAGTTGAGGCGCTTTGTGCTAGTATTCTTTGGTAACATCTTAGTGTAAATCAAAACATGGGAGGAGCATATAATACATCTAGATACAGTATTGGGTATTCTTGGAAAGAAGTCCTTGTATGCCAAGGAATCCAAATGTGATTTGGGCATGATAGAGTTGTTGTACTTAGGCCACATCATCAATGTAGAGGGTGTTCATATGGATCCTAACAAGGTCAAGGCTATCATTGAGTGGCCTACAACTAAGAGCCTCAAACAACTTAGAAAATTTTTGGGATTATGTGGCTTCTATCGTATATTTTTCAATGGATATTCACGACATGCAACATCACTCACAGATTTGACCAAAAAGGGGGCATTCTTTTGGACTCCAGAGGCATATGATTGTTTTGAGAAGTTCAAACTGCTTATGACTACTTGTCCAGTTCTTGCATTGCTAGATTTCACTAGACCCTTTGAGCTACAGTGTGATGCTTTGGGTGAGAGGATTGGTGTAGTCCTTATGCAGGACAAGCATCCAATTGTGTTTGAGAGCCAAAAGAGGTAGAGAGAGAGGCTAGAGTATATATGATAAAGGAGATGTTGGACATTATGTATGCATTGGCCAAGTTTAGGAAGTATCTTGTGGGAAAAAAATTTGTTGTTAAGATAGATCATAACAACCTGAGACATCTCCTTGGGCAGTGGGATGTCAATGACTATCAACAAAAGTGGGTAAGAAAGTTGCAATCCTATGACTTTTACATTTCTTTTGTCAAAGGGACTCAGAATGTAGTTGTTGATGTTTTATCTCGTTGTCCACATTTGAGATCCATGGTAGAAATTTCAGATGATTGGAGGCACTTGATTATGGCAGAATATGCCAAGGACTCTTGGGCTTTAGGAATTATTGAGGGGTCAGTACAAAACATCAAGTATTTAGTTGTAAATGATCCTATCATTTACAAAGGAAGGACCTTTTTGACCCCAAGATCAGAGGTGAAGAACTTGGTTTTGAGAACCTTTCATGAAATACCTATGGTAGGAAATTATGGGTACTTGAAGACCAATAGGAAGATATGGGAAAGATTTACTTGGAAGGTACTCAATTTAGATGTTCTTTGTTATGTCAAAGAGTGCCCTGTTCGCTAGCAAAATAAATAGGACCACACATACCCCGCAGGCTTACTTTAGCCACTTCCAATTCTTGATAGGAAGTGGGAGTGTTTATGGATGGACTTCATGATAGGATTTTTGAAAGGCTAGGACAGGGATTGCATTTATGTGGTTGTTGATCATTTGACCAAGTATGCTCATTTATTTTTGATCACAACTACATATTATGCTACACAGGTGGCAGAACTATTCTTCCATGAGATATTGAGGTTGCATGGGTTACCTCAGAGCATTATTAGTGATAGGGACATTCAGTTCATGAGTCACTTTTGGCAGGAAATCTTCAGGTTACAAGTGTGGGACAGAGCTTACTCCAAGTACTAGTTACTACCCACAGACAGATGGTCAGACAAAGATTATTAATAAATGGGCGGAGGGATATCTCAGGAGTTACATAGCAGGGCAGCAAAAGGGTTGGGTTAAGTGGATATACCTTTGTGAGTGCTACTAGAATACCACTTACCACCTCTCGATTTAGATGACACCATTTATGCCCTTGAATGGTTACGAGGCGCCCAACTTTCTTGACTTGTTGTTGAGTGACAATAGAGTGCCTAGTGTTGGGGATCTGTTATAGGAGAACCAGGTTATTGTGAAAGCTCTTCGTGAGAATATTCAGAAGGCACAAAACTAGCAAAAGTAGTATGTAAACCAAAAGAGAGTTGAGCGTTGATTCAAAGTTTGGGATATAGTGTACTTGATGTTGCAGCCCTATTGTCAGTCCACTCTCAAGAAGAGTGGTATAGAGAAGCTTAAGCCATGTTATTATGGGCCTTTCTGGATCATTGGGTGAGTTGGCAAGGTGGCTTATAAGTTAGAGTTTCCGAAAGACAACAAGCTGCATAATGCTTTCCATGTGTCACGTCTCAAGAAGGTGTTAGGAAATCATGTTGTTCCTTCCATGACCTTACCACCCTTGGATGATGAGGGGAAGTTTATTCTACTACTCGAGCCTATCTTGGATGTTAGGGAGAGACAGTTGCAGAGGTGGGTTATCAAAGAGTATTTGATCAAATGGAGGGACTTGTCGATTGAGGATGCTACATGGGAGAGTGAGAATATTTTATAGCATCTTGAGTTGAGATTGTTTGGGGACAAGTAATTTCAGGAGGGGTGGACTGTAATGTCCCCTTCTAGTTAGAAATTCACACATCATCATGATTCGCCTATCAGTGGCCCTCATAGGCTAATAGGGCATGATTAGAGGGTCTTTGTGATAGTTACCCAGATGGTGGTTGGATTATTTCTTGGAATTAGGGGTTATACAGAGGTTTCATATGCTATGTTGAATGTTTGAAAACATAATGTGTTGGAAAACATATTATGTTTCCAAATGATTTGCTATTATGTTTGTACTTAAGGAATTATATTTTAATATTATAATAAAGTGCAAATATAAAATATAAAATTATAACAATTTATTGGGAGGCTCTAGAAGGCCAACCTCAAGTGGTGGAAATAGTATATAGAGAGCAGGGTGGCTAGGTTTGAGGCTATCTAGAAATTGATATTTGCATTTCATATGTCCATTGTGGAGCCTAGGGTTTATGTACATTACATTCATTGATCATTGAAAATGAAAACTTATATTTACCAACATAACTAAGGTGGTGAAATATCCTTCAAAGGGTTGAAGATTGGAAGGGATAACTCAGTCCTTTCATTGGTGCCAAAATTTGTGGCCAAGGGCCAATTTTGTGATTAGTTTGATTAGGAGTTGGAGATAGCTTTGTATTTTAGTTGTGGAATTCATTAGGGATTTTTATTTGTATATTGGAGAATAAATAAAGATTTGATATTAAATTTATAGTCATATTTTGATGCTAGTAGATAACATGATTTTACTCATGGTGCTTCATCACACATTGATTTTTCTTGAGAGTTGGGGCACTCCATTTACAAGGGATATTAGATGATGTTTGATGCTCAGAGGGAATTTGGAGGCTACAAATGATTTTATATTATCATTTATATTAGAATAGGGGTGGCTAGGAGAAAGCTTTGATTTGAGCTAGAAAGGAGGTCATTTGGATTGATATTTGTTGCTATATCTTCCACATCATCAAGAATTTCTATAACTAGGCTCCTCTTGTAATTCGTAGTATCTTGCATTGTCATTTTATTCATTTAGTGTTGCTACTATAGGTGTTGTTCAAAAATCGGATTGGCATGTTATTTGAATTTTCATTTGTAAAGCCAAGAGTCTTAGCTATTATTATTAGCATTGTATTAGAGTGGACATATCAATTTAAAAAGAAGTTATAGGTTGCATGCCATATGCTTGATGTAATGTTCAATTTATAGCATTCATTTCCAACATATTAGATTACATGCCAATTGTTCGTAAAAATGTCAGTTGGTTGTAGGAGTAAATTTTGTTGGTTTTTTTTTGCTATAACCAGGTTGGTCTTGTAAACTACCTATGGAATTGCCAATTCCAATCAAGGGCAGCTCGAAGGCCTAGACCAACTGACGAGGATTTTGAAGGCCTCCTACACTTTGGGCTCTACAAAACTCGGGAGGGTGATCCCTTAATGTGTTTACAACCTCTACACCATTATTATGAACACCATTAATCAATAACAGAGAATCTCATTTAATGGCTCAACATAATAGGATAATATCAAATAGAATTAGTTGTTCATCGATAATATCAACTATGTGGAGTATGAGATAACTGCAACACAATCCACAGTATAAGATAGTCATTGATTTGTAATTTGTAGCAAGATCTAGGAAAAGAAAAACAAATATTGAATCATACAAATAAGTACAACTTAGATCAGTGCCATATATCCATTGCAGGAGTCAAATTCATAAGCATCTAAGGGCATCTGATAGATTTAACATATAACGTATAAGATCCCCGACAATATTGCATTACAATTTCATCAACATGTATTCTAACCCAATACTACTTATCAAATCCTTATACATAACATATCCACCTATAATCCCATTCAAGCATTTTAATTATTTCCTTGAATTAAAGCTAAAATAAGGATCATACACACCACAACAGTGAGATGAATGAAACAACCCTTAGTCATCTTATTCAAAATTCAGATATGCATGTATAGTGGAGAGACATGAGTTTGAATTTATCATTTTAACTCAAATGCTAGTACTATTATACAACATTAAATCCCCATGAATCCAAAACCTATTACAGAATGACTCAGAACCTAAATTGCATTTTTCTCTAAAACCATTGAAATTTACAATTTGCTCTACAACTTCACCTAGATTCAACCCAAAATTATCTAACTTGCTAACCTGTACTTTTGGCCTTGAAATCCTTCTTATAGAAAATGAAGGAGCAAACAAGCATCCAGCTAGAAAGTACACATGTCACCAGCCAATTGGCACACCTGGTGATATTCCAAAAATTGTTACAACAAGCATCACACTAGAGAATATTCTTGTTCATCATGCCAACTGAGAAAAGTTAATGCAACAATAGAAAAACATAAGAATCTCATGCCAAGATTGCCACCAAAGCAAAATTGGAAACCATTGTAACTGCAACATCTCATTTACCACCTGTTAGTAGTCCATTCCTTTTACTCCTCAGTTAAATATTTAGTTACCCATTTTTATTATTCTTCATCAGTCGGACATTCAAAATTAATTACCTCATTCACCTTGTCACTATAAGGTGTGTATTTTACCACTACTTGATTTGTATCTCTTTCAAAAGATTCCAAAAATGAGCTGGTGCTAATGATTTTATCCATACAACTCACCAACAAATCATAATCTGAGTCATCACAAATTAATTTAATTTGATCATTGATGACCTCACTTGCTTGATCCTGCCATTGTTGGAGTAACATGATATTCCCATGTTCATCAATTATGTTAGGTAACAATGTGTTACCCCAATCATTAAAATTTTCACCAATTCCCTGATCCTCCTACTCAATTCATCTGGTAAGGTCTAAAAACCTTGCAATGATTTTACTAACACATGAGTAGGCTTTAATGATTGGGGCCTATTATTTGTATCAAACCTTGAGGCTGTATACATTATACACAAATCACTGGCCCTAGGGATCCAATTTTCAATTAATGGTATCACTACCTCCTGATCCCTATCAATATTCTTTATTGCATCTAATAATAACGAATACAAAGAATGTATAGATGGAAATTTATTATCAATCTTTCCATTTAAATGTCTCAAGACAACAGTAACAATCTCCTTTTGCTTTGAAAGAGATCCCTCCTAACTTACCTTCAAAGATTCCTATAATTCATCAATTTTGTGCATAAGATGCTTCTTTGTAGGATTCACAAAGAACTTTGTTTCTTCATCAATTTGTTCTAAAGGAGGAGTCAAAGAAAGATTCTGGCTGGGAGACCTTGATGTGGAAACAATTGGGGAAGCAGGAGGCACTAACCCTGATGTGGAAGGAAATGTATTGGTCCCTGGAGCACTTGATGTATCCAAAATCTGTTTATACCTTAACCTTTCGACCTCAGTCTATAGCTCAACATTCTTCTGCTGCATCTTAATGTATTCCTCAATCAAAAGGTTATACTTCTCCATTAGGCTTTTCTTTTCATCCTTCTCCCTTTCAATAGTGTTTTGGGCCATTTTAGCCACATTCACAGTCAAATTAGTGGCCTCGGTGGTTGAGCTCTCTGAAGCTCTCTTTATTATTAATCCTTCTCTGAAATTTGGAATAATATCTATAATATTTGGCTTTCTTCCTTTAGGGGCCAATACCCAAATTGCCAAAGTTTCATATTCCTCACTGAAGGTAGAATCTTGCAATGCTACCTTGACTTCTTCTTTAGAGTCTTGCAAGGGATGCTTGGACTTTAGAATAACATTAAATGCTACAACATCTGAAATGTCCCATTCAAGAAAAATCAATACACCAACCTGACTCACCAGTTTTCTTCCTTCTTCAGGAGGGTATGTGCAAGATCATCATGGAAAAAAAAGGCTCTTAAGTGGCAAAAAATTCAAAAAAATCAGAGTTAGGCAACTTGACATAAAAATTTGAATAATTTATCTATATTATTTCAAAAATATGTAAGAATAGAATCTGTATCAAATCGAATGTAGTTTCTAAACTACTAGGTTTTTAAAAAAAATCTATTTGGTGAAAATTTGAAATTTCAATGCAGAGTACTTAAATTTTAGGGAAAAATAAGAAGTAGGTGTCTGTCTGACCACCCTAACCACAATAAAATGATAATATTTTTTTATAATATTTTATAAATAAATAGAGGACTCATTTTTGGATGCGATGCATATTTTTTTGTAATTTTTTTCCAAGTAAATAATTAATTATGATTTTTTTTATTACAACTTTTAAAAAACATAAAAGCACGTATGTCTGACCACCTTAACTTGGTCAAAACTTCATGAAATTCAATTTTTCTTTTTTTAATCCTATCATATGTGAAGCATAGAATGTGATGCATCTTTTGAATTCCAAAAATGTGATACAATTTGAAAGCTATAGATGTTTTTCAATCAACCTATCAATTAACACTTTAGTCGTAATTCAAATAGAAAATGAATAATAATTATTTATTAAATTCAAAATAAAGCATAATTTATATTGGTGGAAAGCTAAGAATCTCCTTTAAGAACCCTTTTCATTTCATCAATTTTGGGTTAAAAAAAAGTCGTTAGCCACATACCCTACAAAAATACCCATCATATTGCCACTTTTTGGCCCATCATGATCTTGCACATACCCAGGAGTGATGTTCTTGAATTCTTCCACTAATTCAAATTTTACTTTCTCATCATTTACTGGTCTAGCCTGTCATTTCTTAGTTCTCTTCTCTTCTTACATTTATCTTGATATTCTTCAAATTTCATCCTCCACACCAATTGCAAGAATACATGAGTTTTTACAAATGTATTGTCATCTAGAAACTCCTTGCATGCTTCCATTCTTGCATCTTGTACAAATTTTCCTTTCATAGCTAAATAAGATAAAACCAATTCAGTTGTCCTAGGAGGGGAAGGCATACCAATCTACATGTCATGATCAATAACAATAATTTTATCGATCAGATCCTCCTGTAGTTGATCAATTCTTTGCCTTTTAGGGCTTGGCTCAGATGGTGGTGATGAGGGACTATCCTCTGGCGATGATTCCAAATCAATAATCTTAATTGCCCCAGGTGTTTTGAATTTTAGACCTAGTTGTGAAGGCAATTTCATTATTTGCTTTCCTTTTCTGTCCACTCCTTCCTCATCATTGTTGTCATCCCTTTTCCTCCTATAAATGGGCCACCTTTCTGTAGGCTGGTATGTTGGCCTTGTTTCAATTGGCCTGGAACCTTCTTCTTGTACACCTAGACTCAGTTCTAAATTTATCTTTTTGGTCCTCAAGGTGCCCATAATTTTCTTGAAGTTCTCCATTAGAAAGTCAATTTTCTGATGGTATGGACTGAACTCCAACAATGGATCATACTTTGGATCCATCTTTTGCACAATATCTAATAGCTTATCATAAGCTATCCATTTCTCCTTGTTCAACTCCTGTCTATTTAGATCAAACTCGTTTCTAATCAGGTCCTCAAGAAATTTGAACTTAGGAAAAAACTTGGCACCCTTTATTCTTTGTCTAAAAAGGGAAAAGAAACCCTCTAGATCATGTTGCCACTTTGGACCACACCTCAAATGGTAATCATCAAAGAATTTCCCAAAATGCATCCAACCTCCCTTTCAAAAGGAAAAATTAGACACCATTGTATAATCAAGGAAAAATGTTCCTTTACTCCTCCCAGTGAGGTTGTGCTCATGGATACAACCTATTTGCCACATAACTTCTGCAAACCTCACTCTTGGTGGAACATTGCACAATAGTATATGGGGAGTTCCCTAAAAACCATATACCCTCAAAACAGTGCTAACTAGGTATGGGATAATGTCACCCCAATTATTGCAGACTTCCAGTTTTGGCTTCCTCCCCTTTGGTATGAGAAAATCATGCAATTCCTCAAGGATCCTAGGTACATTCACCATCAGTCTAGCCCTCAATCTAGAAGAAAATCAATTATCAAATTGCACATGACTGGTGCTTTCCTTATTGCAAGATAAATTTGTAGTCCATAATTGTATTGGCAATCTTTCTCCATCAATTGATTGCCTTAATTCCATCTTTTCAAAGAAGAAATCAACATTCTTGAACAAGAACATATGCATCAACATAGAGTACCAAAATAATTGAGTGCCAGTATCATTCTTTTGCAACTTTGATAGCCTTTCATGTATCCTCTCATCCAAGAAAGAAGCAAAGTCATAAGTCATAGAGAAGTTAGGGTGTTGTATTTGCACCCCCATGAACATGTATGCAATGGGCATCACCGTACTAGGACTGAAATCCAAAATCTAAAACAATGAATAAAAAGTGGCCAAGAAATGATTCGCAAAATAGTTTAATCTAAAAGGTTCTTGGTCACTAGGGCTAATATGAAATGTTGAACCTCCTACCCTTGCCAGATGGGGTGGAAGTAACTTAGCTCTAAAAAGAGACATCAACTTTGCATATTCCTGCATTTACTCAAGATTGAATGGAACCAAGTATACACTCAATTCACTCAAGTCAAAAACCTATTGGACTTCTTCTCTGTTAATGTTTAGCATAACCCTTCCATCATTATCTCTGATTACTCATGTGACAGGGTCATATATTGCAGCCATTGCCCTAAGCTGGTCTACATCAAGGAACACATTTGGTACCACCATCTTTCCCATATCATACATCCAATAATTTGAAAAGGGGTGAGAAAAATTCCTTTGTCCATACCACAACCTGAACATTTCCAAGCCTATGAGAGGAACCCTAGAATCGGCTATGTTAGAGCAATTATATACTAACCCTTCCCACAATATTTTTCCTCACATCAGAACCAATCCCTTCTTTCTATCATTCATTGACAAAGGAAATTGATCCAGGAAATCATCGTATAGGTTTCTACTTAAATAGTCAATTTGGCCAAAATGTTGCTTGGGCAGTGCCATGTTGGACAAACTAGGGCCTCTTTAGAACTTAACACTTCAAACAGCTAGGACTAACCAGAGATATGAAACTACAGAACAAAACACTGCAATTTCTCACAATTTAATTAAACCGTAGACCTAAAGCATTTATCAACAAGCTCTATGACAAGTAAAACAAATATTTTCCCAAATTCAAGTGTAGAATAACCAAGAGACACAAAAATTAACTCATAGCTTTGTGCTTACAGTAATCCCAAATTCTGGTTGTAAAGATTCACAACTTCACTTTCGGCTCTAAGACTGCTTCAAAAAATACTTGAATGCTTTGTGATACAAATAAAGCAGAAGAATTGATTTTATTTCAATCAAATCATGCCAGCAAGTGTCTCATCTACCATTAAAGCTGACTCATGCACTACATGAACGACTCCAACCATATTTGATGCAGATTTAAATTCTAGCCATTGATCCTTCAGTTTGATCAAATCATTGAATGACTGCCTTCAAAACAAGCTGACACAACTGCCAACATGGAAATAAGGGGCCCACCATACCATACACTGCCAAGGAAATCCATGTGGTAGTTGCCTGCGATATTGCAATCAATAAAGATCCTGCAACTTCTGATCACATGATGGGGGGCAACCGTAGATCTTGATCATTGGTGATTTTTTTCTTTCAACATAGTCACCTGCCTTATCATTAACCACCGAGCAGCTTTCCCACCAAGATTATAACATATCCATTGATTTAAAACATGTACATCTCAAGAACACTTTAGTAACCCATCATCTAATGTATTTAGGCTGGATTAATTTACCAAGGTATTTCCCTTATTCCTTCAGCTTCATCAGATGAGACACATGGTGCCTACTCGTGATATTGTGATCAATAAAAGCCTTGTAATTTCTGATCATGTGATGGTAGGCAACTGTTGAGATCTGATGATAATTGATTGATGGTCATCCAAACCTATCCCCTTCGGCCTCACCAGATGTGGTACACGTGGTGCCCACCCATGATATCGCGATCAACTAAAGCAGTGTGGTGGGGTCATTGCAGGATGGTGAGGAATGACTAAGATCAAACAAAAAATGATCAATGGTCATGCAAATTTTATCCCTCTACAAAATAAAACATTTATTAAAAGGACAAGGGGACATCACTTGGAAGATTGTAAACGACGACATAAGTTGCTTTTTAAATGATGAAACACGGGGCCAACCAAGACTTAGGAAAATAACATCCCTTGGTGGAATTAAAATATTAAGACCAAATGGACCTAGCCTAGAAGAAACGATAGGACATAAGTCATTTTAAAACCCTTCAAAAAGTAACAATGAAAAAGATCCCGACCAAGGTGTAAAATAAACACAAGGGTTTTACATGTAGACAAAGCTAAAATCCCCAACCCTAGGAATTTTCCAACACAATGAAAGACCACTAACATAAGGCAGGGTAGGAATGGAACATAAGGAGAAAAAATTTGAAGTTCCATCACATTTCACATGTAGAGTTCATGTATTAGCATCCAAAAACCAAAAAGAAATTGCATTTTCATCTAGTTCATTTCTTAGACGTTGTAGAGATAATTTGCAAGCCTTCAATTGAATCCATTTGAAGACTAGAAGGAAAATTGAAAAAAATATATAGAAACAACAAGTTATTGGGTTGTAAGAGAAGTGTTTGAAAATATTCCTTGAGGCCTGAATAAGAAAATTAAGGGCTAATATTGCAAGGAAATCTACAGTGGTTTCAGAAGTGTGAGCATTGTCATTTTGGTCTATCCCTCTCCTTTAGGTGAAAAAACCTAAAGTGTTAGAAGGTGAAAGTAAGTGAGATCTTTGTTTCACATTTTGGTAACCCTGACGATATTCCTTGAAGACAAATTTAGATCAAAAGTAGCAAGGGATATTACAAATATTCACTAGGTGAGTTTCTACAATAGTAGCAAATGAAAACACACAAAGCTTAGTGATGTATGATATTTACTAGGTGAGTTTTCATGTCAACCATACCAAGAATTATAGTACCAATAATTCTAATAAGGTACTACACAACATGATTAGTGTGCCAAAATGCATCACAGAGTGAAGCATATAGTGAAATACATTCCACCACCTCAAAAGAATTGCTAACACTAGCTAGGAGAAATAACCTTGAAGGTAGAATAAAATAATATTTCCAATATGATAGGCCATAAGAGATTTTTGGGAAACCCTATTCCAATGACATGTTCCCAACAAATATGAATAATGATAAAGGGCTACCCCCAAAATAAAGCCAAATGTTTAACAAGAAAAATATAGAACATGAGGGATCCACATATATTGGGTCAGTATCTAGATGAGATATACTATATAATATGATCATGCTTGGAATCAACATCATTCTCCAAATAATCATGGAAAAAAAAACACAGGGGATAAATAACACATTAAGAAAACAAATATTTTAGTTCAAGATGGACTAAAATGTCTATACACGTTACATTATTTCCAAAAGGAAACACAATATAAAATCACTCACAACAGAAAGAGGAATGGAGATATACATAGATTAATGTAACAAAAGAATCATTTTCTTTATATCCTTGTACAAGAAAGAACAACAATGTTCATGTTATGAAATAACTTGCACAATAGAAGAATATGATATGAAATATGCTGAAAATACTTGATAATAACTGAGAATAACAAGCCACTTCAAGGGAGAAAACCTCTAAATATCTTTGATGAGAACACACTTCACAACTTGATGATGAAATAAGACTCACAACATCCTATATATACCTATTTATGCCTAGGATATCACCTAGGCCAACTTAGACACACCTATATAAGTCTTAGGCTGACCTAAGCAACTAAATAACAATATACTAATGATAATATGACTTAATAGGGAGTTAAGATAGCCACAAGCCGACTATTCATAACCCAATGTACACTAATATTAAGGGCATAACATGCTCCCCTTCTTCAAAGAATCATTGTCCTCAATGCTAATCAAGCTTGGATTCTTTTGAATGAACTCCTTGTCTTCCCATGTGGCATCTTCAACTGGTAAATTCTTCCATTGGATGAGATACTCAGTGAGAGTTCTATTCCTCAGCTTCTT
The DNA here is from genome assembly GCA_007258455.2 of Sequoia sempervirens. Classification (NCBI taxonomy): domain Eukaryota; kingdom Viridiplantae; phylum Streptophyta; class Pinopsida; order Cupressales; family Cupressaceae; genus Sequoia; species Sequoia sempervirens. The sequence goes on along the minus strand of VDFB02274714.1, from coordinate 30,077,523 downwards.
TGTGTGTGTTTGATGAATTCACTCTAGTTCCAAAATGATTCTTCCTTCTTCATCGAGCTCTGGTAGTGTTTTTTGAGTGGGAATATTATGCCCAATGACCTTCAAATAGGAAACATGAAAAACTAGATGTATATTGTTGGTGGAAACTCAAGCTTGTAGGAAACACTACCAATATTTTCCATGATTTGGTATGGACCATAATACCTTGGAGACAACTTATTATTATTTTTTTGTTGCTTCAGTGAGATTTTATTGTAAGGCTGCAATCTCTAGAAGACCCAATCCCCAACTTCAAAACTTCTTTCACTACGATGTTGGTCTACCTATTGTTTCATTCAATTTTGTGCCATGGCTAAATTCTCCTTGAGTTTGAAAATACTTGTTGTTGATGAAGCAAGTGGTCTTCTACTGCCTGAACTCTTGGTGACACCTTTGTTGATGATGTGATGGAAGGAGGATGATATCCATAAAGTGCCAAAAATGGAGACATTTTTGATGAGCTATGAAAAGAAGTGTTATACCACCATTTTACAAGTGGTAGCCAATCTACCCACTGAGATTGTTTCTCTAAAGTCAAACAATGTAGATATCCTTCCAAACACTTATTAACAACCTTAGTTTTCCCATCTGATTGAGGGTGGTATGAAGAGCTATGAGCCAATTGAGTACCCAAACATGAGAATAAATCTTTTGAAAAGTGACTAGTGAAGACAAGATCACGATCACTAACAATAACCTTAGGTGTACCATGTAGCTTTTGGATATTCTCCAAAAATGATTTTTCCACTGCACTTGTTGTAAAAGGATGTGATAATGTAGTGAAATGTGCATATTTAGTGAGGCATCAACTACCACCATGATGACATTATGACCTTTAGATTTGGGAAGCCCTGTGATGAAGTCCATGGATACCTCTTCCCAACACTGGCTAGGAATAGATAAGGGTTGCAAGAGACCTGGTGTCTTAATTGTCTCCCCTTTATGCCTTTGACAAACCAAACATTCAACCACAAATTTTTGAACATCACCCTTTAGCCCTTCCCAAAAAAAATCTTGCTTGACTCGATGATATGTCTTCAAAAATCCTGAATGACCACCCACTGGAGACTCATGCAACTCTATGAGAATCTTATGTTTAAGAGTGGAATTCTTGCAAAGATACAATCGCTTTATACCAAAGAGTATCTCCCTTCCAAAAAAACTTATCTAAACTACTAGGATCACTTTTTAATTGTTCGATGAGATTACTTGTCGCAACATCATTTTTCCACTTTGCTTTGGCTTCCTCCACCCAATTTGCTTGTAATATTGAAAGGGCACACAATAAGGCTTCATCTTTCTCATCCTTCCTTGAAAGTCCATCTACTACAATTTTTTCTTTCCCTTTCTTATATACAATCTCAAAGTCATATCCTAACATCTTAGTGACCCATTTTTGTTACTCTTCAGAAGATAGTGTTTGTTCCAAAAAATATTTTAGGCTATCATGATCCGTCTTAACCTTGAAGTGTCTACCCAATAGATAAGGCCTTTGTTGTTTCATTGCATGGAGGATTGCTAGAATTTCCTTCTCATAAATAGGTTTTAGTTGATTCTTACCCTTTAATTGATGTTTCTCAAAAGCAATTGGTTGACCTTCTTGCATGAGCACTTCTCCTATCCCATTTCTAGAAGCATCACATTCCACAATGAATTCCTTGGTGAAGTTAGGAGTGGAAAGCACTGGAGTTGTACACATAGCCTCCTTCAATCTCTCAAATGTTGTATTAGCAGACTTGTTCCAATGAAAATAATCCTTCTTCAATAGAGTGGTGAGAGGTTCTGCTATACAACCATAATTCTTCACAAATCTTCTATAGTACCCTATCAATCCCTAGAAACCCCTTAGTTTCTTAATGGTTTTTGGAATAGGCCATTCCATGATAGCCTTAATTTTATTAGGGTCCACCTTTACTCCTTCATGTGAAACTATGTGTCCCAAATACTTCACCTATATAAGACCAAAAGCACACTTGGATGGCTTAGCATAGAGTTTATGATCTTCAAGTATTTGTAATGCTTGATCCACATGTTGCAAATGTTCTTCCCAAGTCTTGATATAAATCAATATATCATCAAAGAATATAGATCCCTCTTTAAAACCATTAATTGTTTAATCAGAGGTAAACTCACAATTCCACAAACTTTCTCAAGAACTTCTTAAAAATGGAATTCATCAAACTTTGGAATGTAGATGGTGCATTTGTAAGACCAAATGGCATCACCAAAAATTCATAATGACCCTCATGAGTCTGAAATGTTGTCTTACAAATATCTTCCTCCTTAATATGAATTTGGTGATAACCAGATCTAAGATCTAACTTGGTAAAATACATAGCCCCATTCAATTCATCTAGAAAATCATCAATGATTGGAATAGGAAACTTATCTTTAATGGTGTACATGTTGAGCACTCTATAATATGGACACATGCACCAAGTATCATTCTTCTTATGTACCATCACCATAGGTGAGGAGTAAGCACTTTGGCTATGCCTATTAATTCCTACCTCTAACATCTCCTCAACATTTTTTCTCTCTCACTTTTTTGTATGTGTGGATACCTCTAAGGCCTGATGTTTGGTGGTTGGCTCCCTGAGACTAACTATATGGCATGATCATGATCCCTCTTAGGAGGAAGTCCTTTAGGAATATCTCTAAGAATAACTGAGTGACGATCAATTATAGCTTGCAAATCTAGATGAGTAGGAGCATTAGATTGAGAGACTTCTAATGAACATAGTTGGGCCACAAATCCATCCACTCCTTTCTTAAGCAACTTTTGCATTTGATGAGAGCTTACCATTTGTGGGGATTTTTCCTTCAACCTCTTAGCTCTACTAGCCTTCCTTTTGATTGAAATCTCATGAATAGTTCTTGGAAGTTCATCTCAATCATTCCCAATGTAGTAAGCCATTGTACTCCCAAAACAATATCTGCTGCACCCATGGATATTGCATACATTGGGGTATCAAGTTGATAATCTCCCATGGATCATTTAATGCTATGACACTTCCTTGAACAACTAACTATACCACCATCTACAATCAAAACTTGAAATTCTAGAGTTGGATATATAAAACAATTTATAAGAGCAACTAACTTTTTGTTGATAAAATTATGAGTACTACCTGAGTCGATCAACACTGTTACCTTCTACTTCTATAAGAACCCCATCACCTTGAGAGTTTGTGGAGAACTTAAACCTTAGATTGCATGACAAGAAATGATTGGTTGAGAATCATTTGATTCCTCATTTTACTCCCTTTCATCCTCTAGTATGGGTTCCTCCTCTTCTTCCTCACTTGGACCTTCAATATAGAACAATTTCTTTTCACTGCATTTATGTCCTCGACTGTATTTGCTATCACAATTGAAAAACAACCATTTTTCTCTTTTCTCCTCAATTTGTTGTGGATTCAACTTAGCAGCTTGTGTTGAATATCCTTTCTCTCTTGTCACATTAGCCCCTTGCTTCTTAGGAATCAAATACTTCTCCTCTACCCTACGTGCTAAGATAAAAGACTCATTTATGGATCTACGGCTAAAAATGCATACCTCATGTTGAATGTGATCCTTTAGACCACCCAAGAATAAATCATTCAAGTTTTCCTTCATAATTATATCCAATCTTAAGGATTGATTTTGGAATTACTGAATATAATCCTTAACAGATCCTGTTTGTTGAAGTTTAGCCAATTGGCTGAAGAAGTTGTCTGTCACTCTATTGCTATATTGTGCTTGAGTTCCTCTATAAAAATTGACCATGAGATAGTGAGCCCATTTTTCCTTTGATGAGTGAAAAGGAAACAATACCAAATGAATTGATCTAGTTCTAGATATAGGGAAGCCATCGTGACCTTTTGTCCATTTGTGATTTGGTGTACTTCAAAAAAATTCTCCATTTGGTTTATCCATGTTAGAGGATCCTTTTCATAAAACTTGCACATATCCACCTTTGTAAATAAATTCCTAGATCCCATAGGAGTACTAAAGCTTGTGTCAATGGTAGCTAACCTAGAACATTCACCTTGTTCGCTTGAGAACTTCTTTCTTGGTTCAGCCATGTAGGTGCTTAACATGTTTCGTATGTCTGGTATATCTCCTCTTAGGACACCCATATCCATCTTAATTGAGGAAATGTCCTCCTTTAACTTATTGATTTCCTCATTAGGAGTAATATCCTCTATTGTTACCCCATCTTTATTAGGAGTCTTCCCTGGAGTGACAACATTCTTTTTGCCCCTTGTTGCAAGCCTTGTCATGATGGAAACCACTAATTTTGAAATAAATCACACAAATGTAACTTAAATTATTTGAAAATTTTATTGTAATATCCTTTATTATTTCTTCAAAAACCTAATAAAAATTAGACTCCAACTCGACAATATGTGCGAGATATGCAGATTCCAAAAAAAAAGTGTAGAAACCCTAATTCTACAATAATTCACTTAATTCTACTCCAATTCTTCTAGAATCTGGAATATAGCTTATTTAATATGTTCTCCAAAAACCCTTCAAATTTTTTTATTTTTTTTTTCCAAAATTAGAAAGATATACTCTTCCCAAAATCGCCTCCAAAATTGAGAAAAACTTTGCCTCTACGGTGCCAAGATCATGCTTTGATACCACTTGTTATGAAATAAATTTCACAAGAGAAGAATATGATATGAAATATGCTATCAAAATAATTTATAATAACTGAGAATAACAAGCCACTTCGAGGGGGAAAACCTCCAAATATCTCTAATGAGAACACACTTCACAACTTGATGATGAAATAAGACTCACAACCTCCTATATATACCTATTTATGCCTCACATATCACCTAGGATGACTTAGACACACCTATATAAGTCTTAGGCTGACCGAAGCAGCTAAATAAAAATATACTAATGATAATATGACTTAATAGAGAGTTAAGATAGCCACAAGCCGACTATTCATAACCCAATGTACACTAATATTAAGGGTGTAGCAGTTCATCCAAAGAAAACTTAATTACACAAATACACTATAAGAAGCACATCATAAGAGATCACATTATGTGCAAGAAAACACAAAAAATTAAACATAAGGAGTAAAACACATGCAAATTTATCTATAGAAAATCATTTACGTCTGAGTCTTGCTCATCATATATGGAAGGAACACAAAACACGAAAGGGACTACAACAAAATTTGGTTGGTCACTCTCATTAGCGGGATCAACATGGCTTCCCCATCTAATTTCATCTACTTGGAAAATATAAGAGCTAACTCATTATTGCCTTCTTTTTGTTCTTCTATTTTATCTTCAAATTCATCATAACATTTTATCACAATAGGTTGCATGATAATACTATCAACATGATTTTGAGCACTAACATCCATATTTATATTTAGTGAGCTCTTTATTCTTTTCTTTTTTGGCTAAGAAAAATAAGGTTTGACTTAATGGTTTGGTGAGAGTGGTTGAGTGGAGTCAAGATATGATGAAAAAGGATGGGTGGGAGGTATCTCATCAAAATTCAGGTGGATGGCTAATCAGTATGTAAATTTTTATAGTCTTTAGCAAGTTGATGAACCATAGAGTGATTTTTTTTTACGTTCATTTGTGCTTGTATTTAATCTCCTACGAGATTCAACTTGTGAAGAAAGGATTGAGGCATTTCCCAAAATTGGTCCATTTTCTTCTTTTATAAGAGGAATTAGGGGGACTATCAAACATTAAGAAATCAGAGAATTCTTTAGTTTTTCCATTTTTATTTTTTTTTCCTTAGGAGGCACAAATTTGATCCCCGAAGTTCTTGCCTAATGGTTTTCTTGTACTTTATAATATGGAAGAGGAGGAAATATGACATAAATGATAGAGGGTTGGGGAGGAATACTCAGTCAAGTTGAGGTTCATTCACTATCAATGAATTAGGACAAACAACCATCATAGCCACTAAAGATTGAGGAGCCTTAGGTGGAATGTTTCTAAGGGATAATTCATCTATATGCTTACCTTTCAAATTTTTATACAACAAATAAAAAATCTTCAAAATTTTTAATAGGTTAGATTGGTTGAGTAAAAAATTAATCTTGTGAAAAATTTCCATGAAATCCCAAAGGCTTAAATTTTCCATGTTAAATAGTATGTATTTGTTCTTCAAATGGGAATTTAAGGTATTTGTGAATAATTGATGGGACTACCTTCATGGAGCTTAGGTATAGATGAACTAACTTCATATGAAATTGGTTTAATGTTAGGATTATGGTGAAATAAACATCCAAATATTTAGGTCCAACTTTTACGAGGAGAGTTATAGAACCAATCATAGGGTAAATATATAACCATCACAAGCCTTTGAAATAATACTTCAGATTGTTCATAATCATCTATGTAAAGTTAATGCATATAAAATATAAATATGTGGCAATCATTTTCACTATACACACACAAGATTAATGAGTATTTCCCTTGTTGTTTTATCATTAATTGTATCGATGATATAAAGAGGACCATCTGGTGCAATAATGGAAGCTTTAGTATATGTGAAAGTAATATGAGGAAAAATATTGGTTTGACCCTGATGAGGTTAAATCTTAATTATGTTTACAATGTTAAATAGATCATTATAATATTTTCATTATCACAATATTGGAAACAAATTGTTGAATGGATTGGGAATGGGTTTGTAAATATTTTTAAGTTTTAACTAGGTGGTGGAACTGATTTATTTTCTTTGACACCAACCATCTAGATTTTATTAGAATCAATGAGGTTTTGCACTTGGTTCTTATGAAAAATACATATTTTTGTATCATGTCCAAGTGTACAATGATATTGAAAAAAGAATTTTACATTAAAATTTGGTGGTAATGGCTTAGTTGTGTTAATAGGCCTAATAGGTGGAAGTTGAATCATATTCCTTTTTAATAATTGAAACATAATAGCATGGAAAGAATCAGGTAATAGTGAAAATTTTCTATCTCCTGGCTTTAATTGATATGTTATTGTAGACATTGTAGCGAGTTCCATTTGGATGTTATTTGGTGATTGAGGATTATTTATCTTTATATATTTCTTTCTTTTCTTCTTGAATGTTTGATAGTTGTTATGATTATCAGCTTCAAATTGGCTAGTAGGATCCGATAAAGGTGTGTCTTCATACTGACTAAGGTCCAATATTTGATAATAATGAAGGGTTGTACATAAGTGTGCATATGAGGTATGCTTTATTAACAAGATCTTATCTCTAATGTTATGTTGTATATTTTCAATAAAGACTCATTATATATTGACATCTATAAGGTTATAGGAGATTTATAGGTAAAGGGATTCGTATCATCCTATAAAGTAAGTCACCTTATATTTAGGTCCTTTTTTACAATGAACTAAATCTATTACTGCAATGTGAGGTACAAGATTTTCTTAAATTTTTTGAATGAACTTGTTAACTAGTTGCATAAAGGACACTATCAAGTTATTTGGCAATGAATAAAACCAATCCAAGGTGACATATTTTAATGATAATGGAAATAAATTGGCTAAGAGGGAATCTTAAAAATGGAAATCATTATATAAATAAGTGAAGGTCAATATGTGGTTAGTGGGACATCCTTTTCCAACATATTACTCAAAGTGAGGGATTTCAATGTTTTATGGTATGGGTCCTTTTAGGATAGTGAATGACAATGGGTTATGTGTGAGGTATGTTGAAGGGTTATCGTTGGATTCTCTTTGGTTCATGTTTGAAATTTTTTATTATAATTATGTCAATTTTTGCAATAGTTTGTTTATCATAGGATCATTTGGTGACATGTTTTAAGAATGTGTTGAGTATTACAAACTATTATTGATGATTGGTGTATTATTATTTTGCATATTTATAAATTAGGTTTTGAACATGTAGGTATTTTATGCTAATTGATAAATCTATAAGGATTTCCAAATAAAAACTCCAAAATTGTATTTAGACCATTTCTATATTGTGTGGTTGGAGCTATGACAAGAGGAGTAAAGGTGGGAATAGAAGGAATGGTTTTGGGTGTCAATCAAGGTTTAATAATAACTATCCAATGTAGGAATGTCTACATATACTATATGAGATGGGATACACAAAAAATCAATCCCTTGTGAATCATTTATCAATTTTTTAAGGTTTTCCAAAAGATGAAGTATTTCTCTAGCTAAAGACACATACAAATTATTGAGTTCCTTCTAAGTATTTCTCCAAATATTTAAGTTTGTCTTTAGGGATATGAGCAACAATAGTCTCCAAGACCACATATTTGTTAGGTTATGATGAAGACTTAGGTAATATCAGATTAGAAATGGAATCAAAGATGGATTGGATAGATGAAATACATTGAGTGAAGGATTTATAAGACTCAAACTCAACACTTATTGGGTCATCCCACAATAATGGGTTACACTTTTTGGCCAAACTTGACACTGAAATCAACATTTAAAAAAAAACTTCACTTTCTGACACCTATAGTAGGTAAACTATTAGGAATTTGAAAATGATGTAAACTAGTGATTTGTGAGATTCCATTGGAATTAACTTTTTTTTAATAGTAAACAACATTTTTTAAAAGTGATGTGTACTTCGACACGCATAACTTTTTTTCTACAAAGGATAAAATTTTGATTCTTTTTAATTTAGGTTGCTAACATTGGTATCTATTGGTTTCATTTTGTTTCATAACGTTTTGTTGAATATTTTTTTTTAATTAAGTTTTGAAGTCAAAACATTTACAATTTAGACATAGGTGCACTTCGACACGCATAACTTTTTTGGTATGTATTGAAATTCAATTTTTTTTTTGTTAGAACGAGGACACCAATACCTAGGGCGTATATATTTTTCAAAAAAAAAATTCTCAAATTTAATATTTTTCCACAATGATTTTTCACTAAACTTGATGTTCAGTGAAAAACCTATGTTCAGTAAAACTAAAAAATAAAATATAATATAAAAACAAAATATATTAAATTTATAGTTGTTGGAAAGCATGTTTCAATCTCTACAATCATCCAACTTGGTTTATCGAGTTGACTCCATTTGCACCACCTTCCTATGCTTCGATAGTAAAAAAAATGCATAAATTTTGAAATGGTGGAGGGGAAGGTGAAAAAAGGGGGTTCATTCGAACCCCCCTTATATGGTGCAAAATGGGGTTCATTAGAAGGGAGGGGGGTTCATTAGAAGGGGGGAGGGTTCATTAGAAGGGGGGGTTCATTAGAAGGGGGGTGGTTCATTCGAACCCCCTTCATTAGAAGGGGTAAACCATTTTAAATGTTTTGATGAGCATTTCTAATTTTTCTTCGTTCGAAAAATTGTAACCCACTATTGTGGGTTTACCCTATTGTGATTGTAACACAAGAAGCCATAAGTTTGAAACCACATCTCATGGGTGTATTAGCTATGGGGTACCAATTCATGAAGCTATAATTTTTTTTATGAGATTCAAAACACTTTAGTGCTCATGCAATGAAGATAAACAACTAATTATAGTTAAAATAATAAAAATATCTTCTAGACACAAAACACAAAACTACAAAAAAATCATAGAGATAAAATTGTAATCCAAATTTCCTCAAAATTTAAATTAACAAGGATGTTAGCCCTAGAATAGAGATGCAATTTTTTTGTTAATTTACAAATTTTGTAGTGAGATATAGTTTATGAGGACCCTAATTCATAGAGATTTAGGTCTAACAACAAAAAAATTTCTAGAAATGTACAAAATCCCAATATTGTTGCATAATAAACAATTATGCATACAACTTTTTTATTTTTGAATTAATGCAATGTGTTCCAAATTCAATTTTTAGATTGTGAAATGTAATAATCAAATGAACCTAGTTTGAAAATCTTAGAATTGAGTCTCTTTAATCATTTTTAAATGAAAGACACAATGCACATATTTACTTTTTCACTTGTTTTCAACAAAATATGCATGCATAAATGAAAATTCAAACACTCATAGATTGTATTTAGAACTTAACATGACCTAATTAAGATTACATAAAGTTTTTATAGTGAAAAAAATGTTAGGGTCATAAAAATGTAATGTGGGAAAAAGAGATTTAGGGTATAAACCATACTTTATCTTACATCTCAATGGAAGGAACCAAAAATTATTGCAAACACCCACTTGGCTACTAACCATATGGAAGAGCTCAAACGATGGATCAAGGTTTTCGTTTCTTTGATGCAGTTGATTTGATATTTATTAATTAAATGTTGATTGAATTAAATTAATAACATAAATATGCACCTAGGTCAACTATAAAATAATACAAACTGATGAAATTATAAAAAATAAAAAACAAAAAACAAAAAATAGAGTATATAGTAGTAGAGTGTAAAAATAAAATTCAAATAGATCAGTTGGTCCTTATCTATAGGTTCTTCCTTTTTGTACTCAATATTGGAACTTCGTCTATCACTTATAAATTCTAATTTTCCCTAATGTATTTCTTGAATGAGTAATAAGGTCTTCAATTCTTTCCCAAATTTTCTTCAAATTTTTAATCAACACACATTGAAGAGGGGAAAGAGTTTTGTTGTATAGGGGCTTGCTAAGGGAAACTCCATTTTTGTATCTCTACCTCCAAAATGGCTATGATAAAATAAAAAGAGTGCTTACCTTAGGTCGGGTAGGGTCAAACCAACAACAAGTGACACATAGACAAGTGTTGTAACTTACCACTCAGATATACATTCCTTGATGGATTGAAGTCATTATATTCATCACCTTCAAGGAGAATTGGAAGCTTGACTTGAAGTCCTAAAAGTGCTAGTTATCATAAAATAAATGGACTTGAAACATGAATAAATTGACATGAAAACTTGAAGTATTGCTAATATGATGCTTGGTTGAAATAATTCTGCAAGAACCTTACTAATTATTCTCTTCACTATTTTTAGAATACTCACTTATGATCCCAAAAAATAATAGGCTTTGAAATGGTGAAAAACAATTGTATTTGTATGCATTTATTTAATTTCCCACAATCTACCAATTACCAATAGGCAATAAGTAAATTCTAATTTCTAAATGTTGAAATACTAATAATGCAATATTTAAATTAGGGCCAAAATAGGTTGGATAGGGGTATTAGCACCCTAGTCTAGACCTATTTTGGGGATTTTAGTATCATTAAATAAATATTAAAAGATAATTCCTAGTTTAACTTTGATTTTCCAAATATGATCATAAAATAAATATTTTGAAAACACAAATGGTTCTAGGCAGATACAAGGGAGTTAAACCTAGTTTGAAATTATCAAGGGTGAAAATTTACAATTCTACAAAGGATATTAAATATATCAATTCTTAACATATCTTATCATTTCAAGTGTAATCAAATGTTCAATCATGGTATCTAGCAATATGTAGTGACAAATTTTTATTTGGTGCAATAAAGTGAGTAGTAAATTTAAATATTAGATACTTTCCTATTATTTTTATATTGATCAATTTCAATGTGTTAATCAAGTCATGAGGCCCTTGAAAATAATTCATATAGAAAAGAATAATAAAGGTGTGTATGCATACCACCAATTCAAAATTTTGATCTCATAGTAGAAGATTATTTATTAGGTGAATTTAGAAGAATAAAACCTTAAGATTGTTAGAAATCTAGAGGAAAATTTTGATAGTGCGTAGCTTCTAGAATCTCATCCACCTAAAATTATTAATCCATTATTGATCTAACTAACAAAATCCTTATTATTCATATTTGAAGAATAAATTTTAATTGAAAAAAAATTAAAATCAACTCAATCATGCTTAGTGAATGCATGTTGATGGTACATACTTTATCATTGTTTATTTAATTGGAAAAACTTTAAATTTGCATCATATTTTTATCAAAATGATAGTTTCTAGTAAAAAAAATTAGGTCAAAACCACATGGTGCATATGTGGACAATTTATTTTTGGGTGAGAAGGTTTCACCTAAAATATTTTTAGTAAAATATGTTTTATGAAAAGCTCACCAAAACAAAAATTTAAAGTGAAATTTGGAACTTTTATGGAAAAAAATCATATTGAGAAATTTATCCCTTAATTGTGAGCTACCTATCCATTCATTAAAAAATATAGCTAATAGTCTATCACTCTCACCCAGGTACATATTATTGGTTTGATTTTATGCTATAGGTTTCCCCTATTATTATTTTAGGTCCATTAATTACCATAGATAATTTATGTTATTATTCATAACACATTTTATACAAAAAAATAAATACATATAAACCATAAAAAGCATATAAAAATTAAAATACATGAATAGAGATATAATATAAACCATATGATACATAAAAATTAACATCACGTGTAAATCATACTAAGAATCATTTCATAGATCAACACAAAAAGATAGTTTGAATGATTCATGATATATATGAGTTATAATTTAATATATAATTTTTAAATAATAAATAAATTTTAACAAACACTTGGATAAAGAAATTTATAAATCAAGGGGTGTTCTCTCAATTAATTATCCCTCACATGAATTTGATAATAATTATGGAATTTCATCATTAGTCAATAATAAAATCATAATATCTCTTATGATACTAAGTTATCACTTGAAACCACTTAACCTTCTCACATTGTTTTCCTACTTTGGTATGTTATTTTCAATATGTCATATCCAAAACCCAAGATGAATAATAAATAAATGAATTATTGGATGGAATGGTCATTGATCTCTATGCATCTACATGAGAAATATCTCATTGGAGTTGACCCCTTTCATTATTTATAATATCAAAATAAAGTTGGAGCCTATGCTACTCCTATATTGCTTGATCTTACTCAACCTCAATTGTGGCAATATTTTAGGGAAATATAGTACCAAATATTCCTAGTAATACCCAAAGGGTTATGACAAACATGTTCATAAATATATGAATTTTGTTGTTGTAGCATCAAAAATTATAACCTTTGACAATTTCACTCTATGTCTTTCTCTTAATTTATTACACCTAATTCAACCCCTAGTTTCCAAAATTATGCATTCTATGACCTATTTTTAATAATTACTGATAAATTCCAAGCACAAAACTAAAATAAATGGTAAAAGGAGAAACCCTAATTCCCTTAGGTGTAAAGAAGCTTTATGGTTTAATGTCTCACTTCCAAAAAAATTCATTAAGAATGCAAACCAACAAGGCCAAGAGATAGAATTTCAAAGTCAAAGGTCAGTCAATCAAACTTGAGTTGGTGATTCTTTAATGACAAAAAAATATTAGGAATGACTTGAAAGGATGCAACTAAATTAACTATATGGCCTAAGATGCAAATTAAAAATTATTGAATGTACATAAATTCAAACAAAAAATTGTAGCAAGATCTGAGAAGGGTATAATAGCATGTACTTGTCACAAAAATTAGATTTTGAGTAGTGCAAGAGTACTAGTTCACCACTAGGTAGATGGGTCCTTGATAAGGATTTAAAAAAAAAAATTAAAATCCTCTAATGTTGGATCTGAGATGACGATTTATAGTTGCAAAATTATCAGAATGACGAAAATAAATTTCAAATGGTTTTCATGTCTTGGAAAGAATGATGAAAACAAATGCAACAATGCAAAATTTCTCTTCAAGATCTTTAATTATTCTTCAACCTATAATTTGCACATAAACAATGAGAGAAAAATATTTTGTTTTGTTTGTATGGTGGTTCGCCTTGGTCAAACCCTAGTTTGGTAATTAAACCTTGATAAAAAGATAATGAAAGGGGAGGAAATGACGAATAAACACATATTGCAACTCACCACCCTTAATTGACTTCCTCAAAGAACCGAATTCATACACATCTCTTCAAAGGAATTGGATCGTTCTTGCTTGATTTGCTTGAATGCTTGAATGCTTGAGGATCTACAATGCATATTATCCTTCACAAGAAAACATAAACACACATAAACTTGGACATGATGTTAGGATCTTTATTGTTGCTATCAAGGACTGATAATGTTCCTATTGAATGCTCTTGACAATAATATTTTCTTCTCAAAATTTTCTCCTTAAGTGTAATATTTCAAATGATCAAAAGACTAGATGTATTTATAGGTGTTTACCTAATTTCTTGAAAATTAGATTCTAAAACCTAAAACTTATATTTTTAATTTGGATCATTAAAAGACTGTTAAAAAAATATTTTAAAATGGGACCTAACACATAAAGGGGACCCATTCATCAATGGGCAAATGGATCCTCACATAAATTTCTAGGACACTCTTAATCCATCATAATTAAAATATTAAATGCATTTATTTAATGTTTGTTCCCTTTTCAGAAAATGATAAAAATAAGGCTTTGGAATGCATATTTTTGAAAATTAGAAGCTCAATTAAGTCCAATAAATCAAGGGACCCAAATATAGTGTGAAATTGTAAAGGTATACAATTTCCTACACTACATTTAGCCCCCACTTTAGTGAGAGTATGAATTTATGTTGGAACTCACATTAAAGTAAATAAATATATGTCAATATAGGTCCAATTGCACAAATGTTAGAGAGATAAGATGAAAAAGGATGGAGAGTGATCAAGCCCCAAGATCTATGGTCTCATGGAAAATCCAACAAAGCCACAAAAGAACACATACATGTGTATAGCAAAAAAACAAGGTACACCAACGTCCAATGTCAAAGTTAATGAATAAAGAAAAGGGATGGATCTATGTCTATAAAATATAATCACAAGGGTTAGTACAGTCTAATATACACTAGGTGAGCCCCAAAGATAAAAGTATGGACTAGCATGCCTATGATGTTTGTCCATAAAATATGCCAACGCTACACTAGGTTCAACACTCATGAACAAAGTGAAGCAAAAATTCCAAGTTCACCTCAGGGGGTGTAAATAAAAGTCACCTCAAGTGATATAAACAAAATTCATCTCAGGGGGTACAAAAAAAATTCATCCCAGGGGGTGGAAACAAAATTTATCTCAGTGGGTGAAAAGAAAATTCTCCTCAAGGGATGCTCACAAAATTCACCTTAGGGTGTGAATATAAAATTCACCTCAAGAGGTGCAAATAAATACTGCCAATGTATGCCCCCATTTTAAATAAATTTCTAAACACCATGTTGTGAGAAATTACTTTAAATTAGAAAATGATTAATTTCATGCAACTAAAGATCAAAAAGGGCTTATTTAGAAATCTCTATGCCAATGATATGTTTCTAAATTTCATCATGATAAGGGGTTTACCCCAGAATATCAATTCCATGAACAAAAAAAAAATGTACATTCAGGGATCCATGGATCTGGGGTTAGCAGATGTCTTTGCTACAACTATATAATAGAGCTCATAACTATCAGTATCCCCTAAATACTAGTAGAATAATGAAAAAAATGAGGAAAGACACATAGAGAGAGAAAAAATAAGATTTTGGGTTAACATGGAAGAGATCTAAATGTCGCAACACCTTGCATTGCCCCTAAAAGGAAAACACAAGACAAAGAAAAGATACATTTTACAATATATAGAAGAATTGAAATACAAATAGAAGAATTATATGAAAGATTTGTTTCCTTTGTATCCTTAAACCAATGGAGAAATCAAGGGTCATCCAAAGAAAACTCAAAAAAATGAAGACATGCCAAGAAACATAGTATGACAAAGTATATTACATGTAAGCAACCACAAATAACATATAAATAAAACATGAAGGATTACATCATATGTGACCCAACCTAAAGGAGTTTTTCTGCATCCCAATCTTGTTCATTATAAATGGAAGATGGATAACTATCTATAGGGACTACAAAAAGTGACATGCTAGGAGCATCACTAGGTTGAGCATGTGGTGGGTCACTCTGATCAGGAGGATCATCATAGTTGCCCCTCATTTAAATTCATAGAAGTGGAAAATAAAAGATCTATCTCATTATGCACTTCTTCATAAATCTGAGCTCAATCTCATCATAATCATCCAAATTAATCACAATAGGAGGTTTTATGATTATTGCTTTTGAATCTTATTACTTTACGTCTTGTTTAAATTCAATGTCTTGTTTTGGTGGAAGTTGGATAGATTCTTGAGTTATTTTCACGGGTGTAGATTATGTTGGTTTATTTTCTTCTTCTAATCAGCAAGTGATAGAACGAAATCTATGACTATGCTATTTAGTATTTCAGTTTCTTTTGGAATGAGTTTCAAGTTGGTATAGTGTAGGTGTAGTCTTATCAAACATTAGTTGACTTTCTTCCTTTAAAGGAGGAACTAAAGTAACCACTGAGGGTTGGGAATCCACTATCACTTTAGGTTTATAAACTTATTTTATCTTTGGGAGCACAAAATGGACCATCTTATTGTCTCTTGGTATCTTGTAGTAAATAGGTGGAGGAACTATGATTAATTTTTCTTGGTTACTTGGAAGGCCTTATGGCTAAATCATAGGTTCATTTATGTTATGTCGAGGAGAAGGGATAACCATGGACCCAAGAATATTTCTAAGAGATAATTATTCTATATTCTTTTCCTTGAATTTTTGATAGCACTTCAAAAATAAATATTCATGTGACTTTATAGGTTCCATAGGTTTGACGAAAAATAAATCCAATATAAAATTCCCATGGGAAGACAAAGGATGAAACCCACTATGATGCACTATAAATATATCATTCCCAATAGGAAACTTTATGCACTTGTGAATAACTGATGGGAAGACATTCATGGAGTGTAACCATGAGTAGCCTAGCTTTATAAAAAAATCATCCAATGACAACATGATGGAGAATGATACATCTAATTGCTTAGGTCCAACTCTTAGTGGAAGAGTGATTGAACCTATCATTGGGAAAGAAAAACTATTATATGTTTTAATCAATTCTTTAGGTTGTTCATAAGTATTTTGATAAATCTCTTGCATAAAAATAATTCCTTGGTGATCACATTCTTTGCATAAATGAGATGAATAAGTATTTTGTGTGCAGGTATGTTATTAATATGACCAAAAATGTAGAGAGGACCATTAGGTAAATGTTTAAGTGCATCATCATTAGTAAAATTAATGTTAGGTATCAAAGGGGTTTGTCCCTTATGAGGTTGAAAATTAATGAGATTGATCATTCCTTTTAGAGGATCATCCTCATTATCACTCTTGTCATCAATCATCATGTCTTCTATTTTATCAACATTCATCACTTCATTCTTATCTTGACTAGATTTTGAAAAAGTGATTGAGTGATTTGGAATTGTTGTAAATTTTGGTTGGGTAGGGAAACAAAATTATTTCCTTGATCATTAACACCACCCAACTGGATGTGATTGGAATTGATGAGGTCTTGCACTAAATGTTTAAGATGCATAGATGTTTTCATATCATGTCCAATTTTTGGATGATAGTGATAAGATTCATTTGGATTATGATTTGGAGGTGAAGGCTTGCTTGGATCAATAGGTTTAATTGGAGGAAAAGTGAGTAAAATATTTTTCATGAGTTGCATCATAATTGAATGAAGGGAATCAGGGAGTGGAGTGAATTACCTACCCTTAGCCTAAAATTGGTATGGGGTTGTTTTTATTGTAGCAAATTGAGGCTCAACATAGATGGTTGATTGAGGTGGATTAATGAAACCTTTGTTTATCTTCTTAAATTATTGAAAGTTATTGTGAGTTATGGATTCAAATTTATCAGCACAACTTAAGGGATTTTTCTCTTCATGTTGACTAGCCAAATTTTGATGATCATGAAGAGCCACAAAAAAATTTAAAAAGGATGAAAAAATTATCATTCCAAGTTTATTTCTTATGTCTTTTTATATTTTATTAATGAACATTCTTTGAAAATACACATCGGGGAGGCTACAATTGATTTGCATGTAAAGATATTGATAACGTGCTATAAAATCTATGACTTTTTCTCCTTGTTGTTGTTTACACCTCATTAAATTAGGTAGATCCATATTAGAACCCATTTGCACTTGGAAATGATCATGAAAGGCATTAACAAGCTCGTTGAATGAGAAGATTGAATTACTTGATAATGAACAAAACTATTCCAAGGCTATGTCTTTCAAGGACCTAGGAAAGAGTTTAGCTAAGAGGTTATCTTCATAAATGAAGTCACAACATAAGGTTGTATATGCTAACACATGATGATTAGGACCTCTTTTACCATCATACTTCTCAAAGAGAGGTATCTCTATACCTTTTGGCACTTGTGTTTTCAATATCTCCAATTATAACGGGTTTCTCTTGACATATTGTGAAGGTTGTCCATTTTGGTTTTGGTTCAATGTTGTTATTTGATATTGAAGGGATGTGAAATTGTGAAAAATTCGGTTTATGATAGAATCCTTGGTTATGTTTTGAGATGGAGGTGAATATGGTGGGGTTGTATATGTGTTAGGTGCCAGGAAACTAGTGTGTAAATTTATGAGGGGTGATGGATTTGGAGAGATTATGTTTGAGTACACAAAAATAAAATGATTCCCAGTGGAAATACCCAAGGTTGGAGCTATATACTAGGTATGTGCAGGATCATAAAGGAAAAAATAGGCCCTTAAGTGGAAAATTTTTTAGAAAAATCAGAGTTAGGCAACTTGACATAAAAATTTGAATAAGTTATCTATATTATTTCAAAAATATGTAAGAATAGAATCTATAGAAAATTGAATTTAGTTTCTAAAATGCTAGGTTAAAAAAAAAAAATCTATTTGGTGAAAATTTAAAATTTCAATGTAGTAGTACTTAAATTTCAGGGAGAAAATAAGAAGTAGGTGTCTATCTGACCACCCTAACCACAATAAAATGATAATATTTTTTTATAATATTTTAGATATAAGTAGAGGACTCATGTCCCGATGTGATGCATATTTTTTTTGTAATTTCTTTCCAAGTAAATAATTAATTATGAATTTTTTATTACAACTTTTAAAAAATATAAAAAACTCGTATGTCTGACAACCTTAACTTGGTCAAAATTTCATGAAATTTAATTTTTCTTTTTTTAATCCTATAGTATGTAAATCATAGAATGTGATGCATGTTTTGGATTCAAAAAATATGATACCATTTGAAAGCTATAGATGTTTTCCAATTAGTCTATCAATTAAGAATTTAGTCATAATTTGAATAGAAAATGAATAATAATTACTTATTAAATTCAAAGTAAAGCATAATTTATATTGGTGGAAAGCTGAGAATATCCTTTAAAAACCCTTTTCATTTTATCAATTTTGGGTAAAAATAAAGTCGTCAGCCACATACCCATCATATTGCCACTTTTTGGCCCACCATGATCTTTCACATACCCTACTATTGTGTGATTCAATTATTTTGGTAATAGTTTTATTTTTATATGTCGGGATAGAGGTTATAGTTGTGGTGGGAGGAATTTGATCTCCTCCTTGTCTTTGAGTGTACCCCAAAGCTTGATCGCAACTATCCATTGTTAGAACATGATGATCAATAATATGGCCTAGGCTACACACAATCTCTAATCCTTGGTCATTTTAAAGAATTTTAATCATGTTATCTATGTGTATAGGAGGGGACTGACTACTTAGGACTCCAAGTCACTGGAGGGTCCAAAACAATAGGTTGCACTGATCTACCTCAAGCTAATGGGATGTTTCGAGAGAGTTTAAAGTTTAAAGGCTGAAAGGAAGAGCAACCAGGTTGCTAATGTCCCTTTACTAACCTGAATGTTATAGGAAGTTACATGAGAAAGTTATCAAAGTTTAGACTGCAACTCAAACATATTGCTACCAAAGGGATACAGTGTGGGACATGGGCTCTAGTGTGGTGCACTGTCATTGAACTGGTGTGATGGTGTTCATATAGAGAGAAAGTGAAAGGTATAGTCTAAAATACCAAAAAACCTACTAAAAACCTAACTGGTAGAGTTTTAAGCTATGAAAAGAACATAAAGATACAAAATAACAATACAAAAAAAGGAAAACTTTAACTAATCTATCTATGAATTAAAAAAGGAGGATGAGGAAAGTGCACCTTCCTACCCACAAGTTGATATCTTCAAGATCTTTACCTCAAGGAGAACCTGCATACAAAAGAAAATAAAGTGTTGGGGTTGTGTTTAGAGGAATGCATCAGTTAGTCCCCCAATTTGATGTTTCAACCTCTATGAATAGCTAGATATCAATAGTTGAAGAAATATGATAAACAAGAACATGTAGAGATAGAGTTACCAAGCAATAAGAAAACACAATATGCTATGATATCATTACGATAATGTAAATTGACTAGGAAATAGAAGGATATCACCTTCTCAACCAAGTTCTCTCAAGGAAAATGAAGGAACAAGTTTACAAGCCTTCAAAGACTAATTTTTCCACAACAACGAAGAGAGTGAAAAAAAAGAACTAACTTGCAGCTCCAATGGAGGTGGTGGAGCTTGAAGGAGCTGAACGTGAGTGTAGAAGTGTCTATATGGTGATAATGATCAAGAAGAATGTCCAAAAGATGAGTTGAATGGAGGAGATAGTAATTTGAAAGAAAAATAGACAAAAATGAGCCATTTGAAGTTGGTTTGAATGGTAGGAGACATTACACTTCATGTCCAATAGAGTAGTGTAATGCCTCTATAGATCCTAGAGGTGGGAATCCTATCAAGACAACATGTCCCACAAATTTTTATACATTGTGCTAGCATCCACAATAGAATATCCCACATTGACATGTAAAGCAGTTATCAAGTGGATAGGGAAAGGTGGCAGAAATATGAATTTCATTATCAAAATTAATTTTATAAGGTAGGAGGTAGCGTAAATGTGGAATTTTCTTAGGGGTGCAAATTCATGCCATTAAATTTTTCCCCCACTTTAGTGAGCATAAGTGTCAGTATGCATGGTCAAGTAGAGTGAAAGCTAAGGAATGTATAATTGATCCATCAAGGAAGCAAACTATAATCTGGAAAACTCAAGTGTAGGAGAGGAATTTGTCTCCATGGATACTTGGTCCTAAGGAGATTTGAACAAAAGCATAACAGGTGCTTCATCCTGTGGAAGGAAAATAAAATCTCTACAAGTACACAGTCCTATAGAATTGACCCCATAGGTGCTCAGTCATGTACGGGATGATCAAAGGGGTTCTATAGGTGCTTGATCTTGTAGAATGAAAATGCTACACAGGTGTTCAGTCCTACAAATGAGGCACCATAGGTGCTCAGTCCTAAGGGAGGCTAGATGTGAAAGGCTCCACACAGTTTGATTTAACCTCACAAGTACTTAGTCCTACAAGGCAACATATTAATCTATAGACAAAACATGTTAGACAAGCAAAGAGTCACACAAATAGATAAATAGTGATATCTTGGAACAAGCAATTGAAGGAGAAGGTTTCAAAGGGGTCCCTCAAGAACCCTTCAAAAGAAAGAGGGGTCCACTTAAGGAATGCTCTTTTTGAAAAGTGATGAACTTTTTTACAAATGATCCTATCATCAAGGAATCCTTTTGAAAGATTATCTTTCATCAAGTAATCCAAAAAAATGGCCTCCTTGAAGGTGAATTCTTAATTCTTTTTACTACAAATTTGATTTTAAAAGAAAATATTGCTAAGGGGATCCATTTTGAAGGATGTGATTTTTGAAAAATGAAAATATTTCTAGCAAGGGATTCATTCAATACCAAATACACCTTATTTAAAATCAGATAAGTAGGATCCCCCCTTAGGATGATGCACACAAACTAAAGGAGCATGTGGCATCCTAAGGAGAGGGAAAAATGTAGAGATTTTGTGGCCCATGATAAATGATGATATGTAGATTTGGGGATGTTATCTCACATGGGAGGGACAATACATAGGAACCACAAGATCAAAAAGAAAGAAAAGAATAGAGAAAGGTGAAAAAGAAAAGAACAACAAAGATGAAGAAATCAAGATATAGGGGGATTTGATAATTTAGGGTTAGAACTGCTCATAGATATAAATAGATAAATATAATATAATATGCATATGAGCCTTCATCAATCCCCTACTATATTAGATCATGAATAAGGGTGTGTGAAAAAAAATTTGTGTCGACATAGAAGGGAGACCTAAATGTTCCCAACACTTTGCATCATCCCCAATTTTCAAAAATAAGGCAAAAAAGAAGAAGAATGATGCAAGAAATAGAGGAGGTTTATGACACAATACACTCCTATATCCAAGAACCTATAAGGCTAACAAGGGTCCTCTAGGAACACATAAAAATAAGCATGGGGGGAAAACAACACACATACAAACCAAATCTATAGATAAAGAAGAGGTTCTCTTCTAATCCTCATCAACCCAGAGGTTGTCATTCTCCCAATCTAGATTAATATAAGTGGAGGGTGGACAAGCCTACAAGGGTGGGATAGCAAGGGGAACACCCTCTAACTCTCCAGTGAAAAGAGCCAAGGAAGAGGGCCCTCAAGTTCTTATTTGCTCAACTCATGTGAGGTAAACATCATTATTCTTGCAAAGATTACTGATAGAGTAAGGACATAATCCACCATTTATGGAACATACACTTGAAAAGAGTGTCATGTTTCAACTAGGCAGGTGAAGAAGGAGGTTCCCAAGATCCAATTTCAACCTCAACAAAATTCTCAAGGAAAGTGAAAAACTTAAGAGACATGGGGGATTCCTCCATCACTAGGATGAATCTAGCCAAAGAAAATCCCTCTCCTAAAGATGGTGATCACTTCTTCCAACCCCCATTATAAGTAGGGTCATCCTCCAACTTGCACTTCATCAAAGAATGTGATATTCCCATAGAAGAAGTGGAAGGTGAGGATGAAGAGGATAGAACCAAAGTGGACAGCACTGAGGTATTCAACATATCCATGGGCTTAGGAAAAGGATAGATATCCAGAAGGGACATTAGGAGAGGAGGCTCGACTAATGGGTTGATGAGCACTTGTACCCTTTTAGGGTGAGGGTATTTCACACTCATAGGGGGATGAAAAAGCAAGACTGAGGTGATGGGAACCAAAGTAGGGGCAGAGGAGGAGGAACAGGAAGAGATGTCGACATAGGAGTTGTTAGTTCCTCTTCTTCCTTCTACAAAGTAGCCTACTCAGTAGCCAAAGCCTTTCTTTGACACTTACGCTCATGCATAATGTGGCTTCTTTAGCTTCGAGAGTTGGAAGTTATGGATTGAGAAAGAGAAAAATGCTCATGTTCTACCATGGGAGTTTCCATCATAGCTAATGCTAGTAGAGGGAGTGACTCTTGGACATAATTAGGAGGAAGGGATGTAGGAATAGAAACAACCATTGGAGAAGTAGACTCAAGCACCTTGGTAGCAAGCCTTGTCCCAATTTTCACCCTAGGGCCAGAGGTAGTAGGAGGCCATGGAGGCCAATACATAGGGGCAACTCCATAGTGACCCTTCCCCTTATAATGGACAATGGGTCGAGGAACCTTGGGAAAGAGAAGAAGGTCAAACACCTATTGCTTGGGATTCTACCAATCAGGCACTATCAGAATCCCCATGTGAGGCATGGGAGCAGAAGCTTTTGGCATAATAGAAGGTGGGAGTCAAGAGAAAATGGAGTTGCAAAATAAGGAGGTTGTTGGGCATGAGCAGACTTCCCCTTCCCCTTTTGGGAGGAAGAGGCTATCTACTACTATGCTATCATGGAATCCTTAATCAAAATAGCATGGGGGGAAGGAGGGTAGGTCACCTTTGCTGCTGTGCCCCTATTCTTGTATTTAATGTAAGTGTGATATAATAGATCCATCCTTGGAGGAAGAAGACCAATAGGGGTAGGCCAAAAGTGATCTAATGAATAGGCTCCACACAAAACTAGGGGTTTATAGTACCTAGTGTTGTTCATGATGTGCACCAAGCACTCATGAGAGAATTTCAAACATTTATAGATCATTGAAGGGATTGCATTCATGGAAACTAGCCATGGGATGCCTAGCTTCACTCTGAACAAGTAAGACTCTAGGATGATATCAAAAAGGGAATTTATAGTCATGGGACCTACTAGGACTGAGAGGATGATGGAACCAATGGTAGGGATGAAAAGCCCATCATGTGTACATATTGTGCTCTTAGATTCATCATAACCTTCCTTATGTAAAAAAACTATTAGCATAATCTCCAGTGTAGTAAAATTAACTCGACATGCAGGATCAACAAGAATGCCAGTCATGATGTTGCTATTGATACAAGTGATAATGTATAGATTAGAGGGTTCTTTATTTGCATTCGTAGGCATGTCCTACCATGTAAAGGTTATAACAGGTGACCCATTTGTAGGTTGCACAAAAGTGATGGGAAAATGCATAAAAGAGGTTATTTATTATGTACTCCAAAATGGACTTCCTTAGGATACCCTAGAGGTTCAACAATTAGATAGTGACCTATTCTAGAATTCATTCCACAATGGTTAGGGATCCTTCTATCTATGTTGCTAGGGGTTGTAGGCTAGGTTGCAAGGATATGAACCTTGCAACACACACACACCTACAACACACTTAGAACACAAGATAAGACTACTTCAAAACTATGAAATAGAACCAAAATAGTTCATGTCAAGCTCACCAAAATGTAGAGGATGGGGTTGACTGCTCAGGACTCCAAGTCATGGGAGAGTCTAGAACAATAGGCTTCCCTGATCTACCTCAAGCTAATGAGATGTTTTGGTAGAGTTTAAAGTTTAAAGGCTAAAAGGAAGATAAATCAGGTTGTTTAATTTTATAATCTCAAATGTTTTAGGAAGTTAGGTGAGCAAGTTTTCAGAGTGTAGACTAAAACTCAGGTAGCTTATTTCCAAAGGACTACAGTGTGGCACACTATCGTCCTAGTGGTACGTTTGCATCAATATGGACATAAAGTGAAAGGTAGAGTCTAGAATACAAAAAAACCTACTAACAAACTAACTGGTAGAGTTTTAAGCCATGAAAAGAATAGAAAGATACAAAATAACAATACAACAAGAGGAACACTTTAACTAATTTATCTATAAATTGATAAAGGAGGATGAGGAAAGCACATCTTTGTACCCACGAGTTGATATCTTCAATATCTTTACCTCAAGGGAAACCTATATATAAAAGATGAGAAAATATTGGGGCTATTTTTAGAGGAATTCATCAGTCAATCCCCCGCTTTGGTGTTTCCATCTCCATGGATAGCAAGATAGAAATGATTAAAGAAATATGTGAAAGAAGAATACGTAGAGATAGAGATACCAAGAAATAAGAAAACACAACATGGTACAATATCAATACGATAATGCAAAATGAGTTGGAAATAGAAGGATATCACCTTCTCAACCAAGTGCTTTCAAGGAAAATGGAGGAAGGAGCAAGCGTGCAAGCCTAAAATTACCAACATTTTCACACAATGAAGAGAGTGAACTAATAAAGCACTAACTTGCAGCTTCAATGGAGGTGGTGGAGCTTGAAGGAGATGAAAGTGAGTGTAGAAGCATGTAGATGGTGATAATGATCAAGAAGAATGTCTAGAAGATGAGTTGAATGGAGGAGATAGTAATTTGAAAAAAAATGGAGGAAAAGGATTTGTTTGAAGTTGGTTCAAATGGTAGGAGATGTTACACTTCATGTTGAATGGAGGAGTGTAACACCTCTTTGGATCTTAGAGGTGAGAATCTTCTCAAGATGGTAGCATGTTGCATATATGTCCATGCATCGTGCTAGCATCCCCTATAGAATATCCCCCACAAACATGTAAAATAGCTGCCAAGTGGATAGGGAAAGGTGACATAAATATGAATTGCATTATCGAACTTAATTTTCTAAAGTAGGAGGTAATGTAAATCTGGAATTTTTCTAGGGGTGAAAATTCACACCATTACACTATGAAATGAACCATAGTACCAACAATAGATTCCATAATTACAAATTCTTGAAGTTTTGTAAAGTTTTGTTCAATTGTTTTAGTCTATCTTAAGGAATGTCGACAACTATGGTTTCAACATGAGTGATAGTGCTTGAGGACAAGGTGGTCAAGGGAAATGTGAGATGAGAGAGGAAGTCTAACATGGGTTGAGTATTATCAACACTTTATGTGAAAGAGTTGGAAAACCCAAGGTCCACAGTGGATGTAACAACATGGGATGCCATTATTCTCGAACCACATCTCACTGGAGTATTTGTAATAAGACACCAAGCTGTAAAAATTATGCAAGTTTTATCACACCAAAAGTACACCCAAGATAAACATTGATATACTAAATAAAGACAACAAACACCCAAAAATACGACATCATGTAGGAAAAAAACAACAAACATAATAGAAAATTTCTCAAAAAGGACAACAAACACCCAAAAATATGACATCATGTAGGAAAAAGCCAACATAGTAGCAAATTTTTCAAGACAAGTAAGACAAGGTCACCCAGTGGTGAATGAGTCCTGGTTAAGGGTTTTGAAAAATGAAAATTTGACTATGATCTATATTGTTTAAAGATCTTGAATCTATTTGTAGATAGTTAAAACAATAACTAAATTTCTAAAATTTGCTTAATGTATTTTGATTTGATTATGAAATGCAAGTATGAAAGAATATAAAAGATGACTGAACAAATTTTAATGCAACTTTCCTCGAACAAAAATATGATAATTGACTGATTTAAGATGTAGAAACCTGGAAATGATGACATTTTAATGCAAATTTTGATTATAAATAATGCACTTTGTTTTCTAAATGAACTAGATGTAAAATTACTTCAGAATATGCATTTTTTGAAATAGAAATAGAGATCTACAAGTACAAGGGAATATGAGCAAACAAACACAAAAATGTGTGCAAAATTTTGTAGAAGCACCTATACAAGGATAGGGTCACCCAGGGGAAAATGAGTCTTTGTACAAGGGTCTGGAAATTTAAAATCTAAGTGTCTGAGTTAATGTTTATGATTACTATTTCTAGTTGCAAAGTGGTTTTACATTGATTGTTTTTTCCAAAATTTTCTAATGAAATGCAAGTGTAAATGTTTGAAAATATGTATTTATAAAAGTAAAAATTTTGAGTGCAATTTTAAATGAGATTCTAATCTAAATGATAGAAACACACACTAATGCACCCTATAATAAAAAATCTATAAAATATTTTTAGATTTTCATGATTTTTAATGATACAAACATGCAAGATCTAACCCTAAATGAAGAATGCAAAATACAATGATGCAAAATATAGATCTCAGGTTTGAAAAAATTCCAAATTAGAAAGTAATGATGTAAGAATGTCGGATTCTCCAAAATGAAATGAAGGGGAGAAGGGAAAAACCAGATAATTACCTTAGGTGTAAAGAGGATTTATGGTTTAAAGTCCCTCTTACCAAACATTTCATTAAGAATGCAAACTAGCAAGGCCAAGAGATGGACTTTAACCCTCAAAGTTGAGTCAATCATAACTAAGTTGGTCATTAGTTAATGAAAAAAATGATTAGGAATGACTTGAAAGGATGCAACTAAATGAACTATATGACCTAAATGTAACTTACAAATTCCTAAATGTACAAACACTAAAATAGAAATTTGTAGGCAGTTCTGAGGAGGGTCTAATAATATGTACCTATCACCAAAAGCTTATTTTGATTAGTGTAGGAGGATTGATTCACCCCTAGGAAAATAGGTCATTGATAGGGATTTTAAAAACACTTTTTATAAACCTCTGATTCTAGATCTGAGATGCTGATTTCCAATTACAAACTTGTCAGAATGTTGGAAATAAATTTTGCAACATAGTTTCCATGGCTTGGTGAGAATGATGACAATAAATGCAACAACTTAAAAAATTTCTTTAATATATTCTTCAATTCTTCTTCAACTTGTAATTTCCACATATACAAAGAAGGAAAAATGTTTTGTTTTGTTTGTATGGGGGTTTTCCTTGGTCAAACCCCAATTTGGTGATTAAACCTTGATAAACAGATAATGAAAGGGGAGAAGATGATGAATGAACACTTATTGCAACTCACCACCCTTCAATGGCTTACTTGAAGGAATAAATTCAAAAACATGTCTTCAAAGGAATTGGATCTTTCTTGCTTGATTTTCTTGAATTCTTGAATGCTTGGATTCTTGATTGTTTGGATGCTTGAGGATCTATAATGCATATTAGCCTTCACAATACAACATGAACACACATAAACTTGGACATGATATTAAGATCTTGATGGATGCTATAAATGACTGATAATTCTTCTCTTTAATGCTCTTGAGAATAATTTTTTCTTCTCAAAAGTTGCTCCTTAAGTGTTAGATTTACAATGATCAAAATATTATGTATTTATAGGTGTTTATCTTATTTCCCAAAAATTAGATTCCACAAGACAACACTTTAAAATTTAAATTTGGATCATTAAAATACCACCAAAAAAATATTTTAAAATGGGTCCTAGCACATAAAGGGGACCCGTTCACCCATGGAAAAATGGGTTCTAGTGTAAATTTCAAGGATACTCATAATCCATGGTAATTAAAATATTAAATATATTAATTTAATGTTGGTTTTCCTTTCAAAAAATGGTAAAAATAAGGCTTTTGAATGTATAATTTGGAAAATTAGAAGGTTAATTAAGTCCAATAAATTAAGGGATGCAAACATAGTGTGAAATTGTAAATTTATATAATCTCCTACACTACAAAAAACAAATAGAGTTATTTGGTGCTTTTCCCTTGACACTTTATTTTCTAGAAAATAGGGCAAGGACAAAGATGCCCTATGGTGACAATGTCCCCCTATATTAGTTAGTCCCAAATTAAATTTTTTTAGTATTGACATTAATCATTTCCAATTCAAGCTACAAATGTTGGCTATCGATATCTAATATGTGGGAAATTGAATAAATGCCTATAAATAACTAGTTATTGCATCATTTTGAAATCTATCTAGCATTAACAAGAGATATAGAAACAAGTGAAAACTAAGAGAAATATCAAGAGTAGTCAAGAGCAACATTTTAGATCTTTATTGTAGCAATTCAAGATCCAAGAATCATGTAAAATCCTATGTGTGTTTATGCATGTTCATTTTAGCATTGTTTGTGAAGGCTAACCCTTTTGTAGGTCTCTAAAAAATTCAAGAAATTCAAGAAAGATCCAAGACCTTGAGGTGATGTTGATGACTTCATTCCTTCAAGGAAGCAATTAAAAGGTGTCGAGTTGTATCACTTTTTTGATTCATCATTCCTTCCTATCATTTATCTTTCCTATCATTGACATTGCCATTGTGGAAGTGGAAACATTAACATAATGTTTGACTATGGCAAGACCCTAAATGGAACAACCCTTCTTCTTTTTTTCAATGTGGAGATTTCAAGTTTGGAAAACATTATAGGAAGCTTGAAGATCCATTTTCCTTTGTTACATTCAAAACCCTACATCTTGTCAATCTATGAAAACACAAAATTATCTGACAATGATATGAAAATATGTAGGCAGAATAAAGAAGCTTAGATCTGACATTAGAGGACTAGAAAAATAGCTCCAAAGTATACCTAAAATGTCATAGACAGCCTTGGTTGTCTTTCTCCTCCTATTCAAACCATCTCTAAATTTATAGGATAGGTGCACAGAGCTCTACCCTTCTTATATTTGCTTGCAAACTTTCGTTATCATTTTTTGATTGTTAGAATATTTCATTTTCATATTAGGTCACACATTCTAATTAGGTTAATCAAATCAAATCAATTTCAATCAATATCCACCCCCCAGACACACAAAAGATGAAAATCTAGGTCTGATTGACTCACGTACAAGGTTGAAAGTCAATCTAATCACCTTGTGGAACTGCATTCTAATGAATCCCTAGAAAAATAAATTGATCCTAGGTTATTTGCATTAGATTTAGGATCAATTTTTCTATGTTTCATTTTGGTGAAACTAACTTGTTAACATTAAATACCTTTTCAAGTTTGAATGCAGACCTATGTTTTGTATTGCATTGTTTTGTATTGTTAACTTAGAGTTTCATTTTTGCATCATATAAAGACAAAATAAATCCTTTTTTCTTGTATATTATATTGCATCATAGGTTGCAAAAGTATTAGTTTCAATCATTTATGTTAGATGTACATTCAAAAATATATTCAAAATTTTCATTTGTTGTTCAAACATCATTACACTTTTGCATTTGAGTCACATGATATTAAATGGAGAAAAATCTATAAAAAATATTCACTTACAGACCTATTTGCACACAAAAATAGAGTCTTTAGTTGGTTTAATAAACATTCAAAATTTAAGTTTTTAGAAACACTATTAAGGACATAGATGCCCTTGGGTGCCTTTGTCCTGCTACACTTGGATCAACAAAATCTTACGTAGATCTTTGTGTCTATGTTCTCAATCTACTTTTGCTAGCTGATTTCTAATTTTCAATTGATAAAATCTATTTAGGAATCTTTCATATAGATCAAAAAGTGAAAAAATGCATTGTTTCGTTTCAAAATTGCATCAAAATCATCATTTCCAAACTTCTACATCTTAGAATTGGTAAATTATGGTATCTTAGGTCTCAAAATTATATTCAATTTTTTTATTTACTATTAAAAACATATTCAACATAGTGCCACACTTGCATTTTGAATCACATCAGCATAAACTGAGTAAATTCTAGAAAAATAACTTATTGTCAAACCTTTCTACAAGCAAGTTTGAGATCCTTAAAAAATATAGCACAGACAAATTTTTTAAATTTGTAAAAAGCTATGAATGACATTGATGCCATATGATGAATTAGTCCACTTATGGAAAATTAGTCCTACCATTTTGAGCTCAAATTTATTGTGCATAATCTTATCTCTGGCCTTTGCCCAATTCTAGCATCAATTTTTGAATATTCCTATAACTGCCTATTTTTCTAAAAATATTTCTAGCTTTATCCATAGGACATAACATCATATTCTAATTGCACAACTCTTATGTTGTCATAATTCATGTTCTATTTAATCTTGTTAAGCATTTCAAGGAATTTTTGTTACAAACATGTCAAAATAAGTTTATTTATCCTCTTTTGTTATTTTTCAATAATCTCTCTCCCACTATCTCTCCTACTTGTGAGGATACATTGGTGCAAAAGAACATAATTGTTGAAAATCATGAAAATCATATTTTTTCATCTCCCAATATCTCTCCTATTTGTGAAGAAGTTATCTTGGTGTTAGAAGATCCAATCTTTAAGTGTCATGAGAATCTTGTTTATTTCTCTTAACCTACCTCTCCTACTTGGGAAGATATTATTGGACAAGAGGATGGCATAATGGACACACCTTTAAAAATACAATAGGATGGGTTATATATGAAGATTCTAAGATGACTTTAGATGACCTCCTCAATAGAAAAACATCAACAAGAAGTTAAGTGCATTGAGACTATGAATACACAATTGACTATTAGGAAACCTCTAATTATTGGACCTCCTAAAACTCGTTTAATTATTAAAACTCCTAAAATTATTCTAAATATTGGACCTCTTAAATCGGATGGCCATATCGTAAACTTCACAAAATACCTCACTAGTAGTCATGTCTTGAAGAAACCAAGTTAGCATACTATTTGTAGCCTAGAAAAATGGATCTTTGGACATTTTCACGCTCATTTGGGTCTTTCTT
Organism: Sequoia sempervirens; assembly: GCA_007258455.2. Lineage (NCBI taxonomy): Eukaryota > Viridiplantae > Streptophyta > Pinopsida > Cupressales > Cupressaceae > Sequoia > Sequoia sempervirens. The sequence continues at coordinate 30,045,953 of VDFB02274714.1, read as the reverse complement.
GTGGATGTTGGCCTAGGTTTTCCTTGATTTAATGTTGTAATGTAAATAACACATTCACACTAGGTGTTGGGCCCTTGTGAATTAATAATAATTTTATGATTCCTTGCAAAAGTGTTGTGAAGTTTTGTAACACACTTTCACACTTTTCTAGGATCTTATTATTATATTTCACCTAAATAACATCTTTTTATCATTTACCAAGCCTTATTTCAAAGTGTTATAAAGTGTTGTAACAAATTTTCACACTTTTCTAGGCTTGTCATTAATAATTTGACCTTTCTTATGCTTTAATTGGTCCCATTTTACATCTACGGGCCTTAAGTATATTTTTTAGAATAAACTTGATAAACATCATTTAAAATATCTAAATTCTAGAACCCACTTTAGATGCCTTCAGTGGGACCCATTCACCATTAGGGGTGAATGAGTCCCCTTTGGCTCAAAAATCAAAATGAATTCAAAATTATAGAGGTTTTTAATTTTCTAAGTTCTAAGGTTAGCCTATGATGTAGTATTGTCGGGAATCAAGGAATAATTGTGTATAAATATAAGGTTTTTCTACTCATTTCACCACCAATAATTCAATCAAAATCATTAATCAATCATTCAATCATTTTCAAGTCTACATCTATTGGAGCTATTACTTGCATATCTGCAGCATTCCACTTCAAGGGTTTGGTGAGTTGTAGAATTGCATGTTGTTTATTCATCATTATCTTTTTCATTTCATTTAATTTTTAAGGGTTTGATTACCAACAAGGGGTTTGACCAAGGAAATCCCCTATTCTCTAAACCTACAACCATTTTCCCTCTCTTTGCATGTGATTTTGTAGTCCTAGGTTGTAGATTTTTCAAAGAGCAAGAATGGAAAAGTTGTCAACAAATTTATCAAAGCTATTCAAAGTTTTCAAAAACCTAAGAGAAGCTTGGAGAGCACCTACAGGTCAAGTTCTATAGTTTTAGACTTGGATCTAAACCAGTAGCAGAAGGGAAAATTGAAGGCTACAGTTTCCTAGTATGAATTTCTAGAAATCCAGAGGTAGGTTGATTCACCATTAGTGGCGAATGAGTCCCACTGCCTAGGCTAAAAATAGGAATTTTGTAGATCTAAGTTCCCAGTTTTTTGAAACATGTTCCGATAAAGTCTTACTGAAACTAGACTAATTCACCCAGCTTGGTGGTTGAGTTCTAGTTGGCATAAAAAATTAATTTTCCATAATTATAGAGCTCTATTCCATCCATCTCGAGTCTCTAGGTGTACAATTTCAATTTCATAAGTTTCGGTTACAGTTTACTTGCATTTTTAGGGCTTTCTGCATATCACAGTGTGCTTTCAAACATTTTGTATTTCCTTAGTTTACATTTAGTAGTTAATCTCTTTTATCAGTTTTTAACATTTAGGACAATCCCATTTGATAGATTTCAATCACCTTTGCATTGGAATCTCAAGAGATTATTCTTGAGTGAGCCATTAAGATTTTTAGTACCTCTCTCCTTTTAGGTGCAAAACCCTAGAATTGCAAGAGACCCTCACATACTTCAAAATATTTGGTTCATTTTCATGAACCTACATTTAGAGCATCATATTTCTGATTTGGAGCACATTTACATCCTAGGAATATCTTGCATTTTCATTGCATTAGGTTTTGTATTGTTTAATTAGAATTCTAGGGTTTTCAAATTTGAATTAGTGAAAAGTTCATTTACCTTGCATTATTGCACTTCATTTAATTGAAAACCAGTAAACTTCTACATTTGCATCAAATATTTGCATCAGAAAACATAAAAAGCACAAAATTCATTTTAAAAAGATCTAAAAATTTTCAAAAAAATCATTATCTGGACTCATTCGCTACTCAGGGTGAATTAGTTCAGTTGCATATTTTGCACTGCATTTTATGTCATCTACTATTCATTTTCTAATTTTCTAATTTTTGTTGTTACATTTCTATTTTTGTTCCTAGACTTGCTATTTCATTCAATTTCTTGCATCTAGTTTAATTCCAATCATCTTTTGTTTGCATCATGGATATGTGTTTTAATAAGATTTGGATGCCAATAAAATCCTTAGTGGATGTGTCCAATTGTGCCTTTGTTACTAATCCTAATGACCTTGAACCCACTCCTGCTCCTTCAACTCCTAATGCATGTCCTCCTCGTGATGTTGACATCATTGGAGAAGATGATGAAAACATGAATAGGTTCCTAAACCATTTCCTTGACAGCCTTGAAGATAATACATCCTTTTGTCCATCCATGAAACAACAAGACGTTCCTACCATACCACCTCTTGAGATGTTTGGTTACAACCTAAAACAAAATTTGAACCTAAGTTCCATATACAAGGTGAACCTAGTTCCTCTAAATGAGCAAACACTCAACCATTCTATGATAACAAAGTAACAAACACTCCTATCAACCTCCGAGACACATATGGAAAAGGTTTCACTATGTTAAGCAAACAAGGATGTAACACAACAAGTGAACATGAAATACATAAAACTGGTGAAAATACCAAGGGGATAGGCTATCAAGGTCCCCATCATAATAGCAAGCCTCCCAAGGAATATCTAAGGCTTCGTGATGATGGCACAATGATCTTTGATTCTCCCCCTGATTTGAATATCCTTCTTCCTTGAGAGCAACCCTTAGCCGATAAGAATGATAAGGACGAAAGGATCCCTGTGGGTCCTCCTCCTTCAATTAGAGAAAAGGGTGAATCTAGCAAACACAAGATGCCTTACAAGTTACAAAAACTAAAGTTTCCTCTTCGCCCACCACCTGAAAGTGAAAGGAAATTACAAATACTTTTAAACAAAGAACACATAATATTACCACCTATGAATAGGTTGGTGATATATCCTAAAGATGCCAAAGTTCCACATTGTGCATATCATTATGTTCTTGGACATAGTAGTGATGAGTGTCATACATTGAAGGAAATATTGAGCAAGTATCACTTTGATGGTAATGATTGTTATCTAGTGATCATATAATATGCTCTTCTACTCCTTGTCATGAAATAGTTGTAGAATCTTCCATTCTCACTATTTCATAACCTTTCCCATCACCTCCCTCTACTCATTCTCCTCTCATACTTAGTGGAGGAAAGAAGTTGTTAGCATTTTCCTAGTAATGCAATTGTCGTTGTCCCTTAAGCTTTGTTTTTCACCTTCCGCTTATACTAGCTAAGATTGGGAAGCAGATGATTTGCTAGACGGTTGACTTGCATTTTCCTTACTAGTCTTTTGCATTTTCTTTTTCTTTCATTATTTTTTTTGTGTGATTTCATGTGTGTAATATGATCCCCCATGATGTTTTTTTTTATGTTCTCTCTCTTTGTGGCATTCTTCTATTTGTACCTTCATTCCTCTCTATGTCATGTATCTCTTTCACTTTCTATCTTCTCGCTTTTGTTTTATGTCTTCCTTTTGGGGATGATGAAATGCATTGAGACATTCATGTCTATTTCATGTTGACCCAAAAGGATTTCTTTTTTATTTTTCATTTTTCTCTTTTCACTTTTTTTTTATGTCTTCCTTTTGGGGATGACGCAAGGCATTGAGACATTCATGTCTCTTTGATGTTGACCCAAAAGGATTTCTTTTTTATTTTTCCTTTTTCTCTTTTCACTTTTGTTTTATGTTTCCCTTTTGGGGATGATTCAAGGTGTTGAGACACCCTATGTCTCTTTCCTGTAGACACAAAATGCTTTCTTTTACATTTCCGCCTTTTCATTTTCTCTTTTTGTTTTTTTCTTGTACTTTCCTTTTGGGGATGACACAAAGAATTGAGACACCCTATGTCTCTTCCATGTTGACCCAAAAGGATATTTTTCTTTGTTTTCGCTCTCTTTGTGTCATTCTTCTAGTTCTATGTGTATTTGGGGGATGATGACAATTCCAAACTCCTTATAAAACATTGTAGCAAAGAACATATTGACCCCAAATCCATAGATCACTTATGTGTTTGGTGTTTTCCATTTTGAGGGAAAACCCTTTCTTTTTCCTTCCTCTTGCTTGACATAGCTTTACTCAAAAATATATGGCTTGGCATAGGGCTTTCCAAGTTGGCTCTCATGTCTTCTTTCTTTTTTGCATTTTTCATTTGCTACTTTAAAGTAATTTCTCACAGTACAATGTTGGCAATTTCTTTAAAGTGGGGACATACATTGGCATTATTATTTTGCATTTTTCCTTTTTCTTGGTTCTTAGTGTAGCCTTCTTAATTCATATGATGTGTTTGTCACTTTGTGGATGACATTGGGTATGATGTCTTTCATGACTTTGATCTCTCCTAGCATATTACATTCCTCTTAGTGGCTTGATGTGATGCATTGCATCCCACAAGTTGAAAAATTAATATTCTTTGATCAGTCCTCTCTTGGAGACATTAGGCACATTTTTCCCTAAGTTAAAGACCTCGCATGAAATAAGCAAGAATCCTTTGAAAATTTCCAATTTTTCATTTTGCATTTGTTATATGGCCACCTTGCATAACACAGCTTGCATGCCTATGGTGTCATTGAATTTGTTCATGAGCTCCAAGCATATGAAGTTTTGCTTGTCTCATGAAGCTCAAAAAGTCATTTTCTTTTGTGGCACCTTATTAAAGTTATTAGGAGGTATAACATTGGTATGGTTGAGCGGGAAGCCTATTTTGAGGCATGACTTTCCCCATACCCACCTGCGTGTGTGTGAGTGCATACCAACCATGAGTGTGTGTTTATCACCTCTAAGGACTTCTCACCTAGCAGAAAACCATGAGTTTCGTTTCCTCAGAGTGAGTATGCACTTTTCAAAAAACAACCTAGATATGATGTACATCGAGATGGAAAAATTATTGAAACTTGATCTAATTCTCTCTTTTCTTTTTCTTTCTTTCTTTTCCCCCCTTTCATGTGTGTTCCTTTGTGCTTATGTTCAGTTTGCTATGGGATCTTGATCCTATGGGCTTGATCCCACCTCTTGATTTTTGTTGTCTAATCTTTCCATCATAGGTGCATTCAAATCCCTCTTGATGTGTGTGTTTGGCTACTTTAGTGTGAGTTTGAAGCAGGTTTACCCTCTCACTAAAGTGGGAACTAAATGTAGCATAGAAAAAAGGATTTTTGGACATTTTTGCGCTCATTTGGGTCTTTATTGTGCATGTTGTCATAGATTTACCTTGATTTAATGTTGTAATGTAAATAACACATTCACATTAGATCTTGGGCCCTTTTGAATTAATAAGAATTTTATGATGCCTTGCAAAAGTATTGTGAAGTGTTGTAACACACTTTCACACTTTTCTAGGATCTTATTATTATATTTCACCTAAATAACCTCTTTTTATCATTTACCAAGCCTTACTTCAAAGTGTTATAAAGTGTTGTAACAAACTTTCACATTTTTCTAGGCTTTTATCTAATAATTTTACCTTTCTTATGCTTTAATTGGACCCATTTTATGTCTCCAAGCCTTACTTCAGTGTATTTTTGAGAATAAACCTGATAAACATCATTTAAAATATCTAAGTTTTGGAACCAATTTTAAATTCCTTGAGTGGGACCCATTCTCCATTAGGATTCAATGAGTTCCCTTTGGCTCAAAAATTAAAATGAATTCAAAATTTTGGTGGGTTCTTATTTTCTAAGATCTAAGGTCAGCCTATCATGTAGTATTTTTAGGAATTAGGGCATAATTTTGTATAAATATAAGGGTTTTCTACTCATTTCACCCCCAATCATTCAATCAAATCATCAATCAATCATTCAAGCATTGTAATAATTTCAAACATTTTCAAGTCTACATCCATTGGAGCTATTACTTGCATATATGTAGCATTCCATTTCAAGGGTTTTGCGAGTTGTAGCATTGAATGTTGTTCATTCATCATTCTCTTTCCATATTTCATTTAATTTTCAAGGGTTTGATTATCAACAAGGGGTTTGAACAAGCAAAACCCTTATTCTCTAACCCTACAACAATTTTTCCATCTCTTTGCATGTGATTTTTTAGGTCTAGGTTGAAGATTTGTCAAAGAGAAAGATTGGAAAATTTGTCAAAAAATTTATCAAATCCATTCAAAGTTGTCAAAACCTCGAGAGAAGCTTGGAGAACACCTATAGGTCGAATTTTGCAGTTTCAGACCTAGATATGAACTAGGAGCAGAAGGGCAGATTGAAGGCTATTGTTTCCTATTCTAAATTTATAGAAATCCAAAGGTGGATTGATTCACCATTAGTTGCAAATGAGTCCCACTACCTAGGCTAAAAATAGGAATTTTGCAGATATGAGTTCCCAGTTGTCTAAAACCTATTCCAACAAAGTCTTCTTAAAACTGGACTAATTCACCCAACTTGGCGTATGAGTCCTAGCTAGCATCAACAATGAACTTTCTAGAATTCTAGAGCTCCATTCCATCCTTCTCTAGTATTCAGGTGTACACTTTCAATTTCATAAGTTTATGTTACAGTTTACTTGCATTTTTAGGTATTTCTTCATATCATAGTGTGCTTTCAAATATCTTCCATTTCCTTAGTTTACATTTAGGACAATCCCCTTTGATAGATTTTAGTCACCTTTGCATTGGAATCTCAAGGGCTTATTCTTGTGTGAGCCATTAAGATTTTTGGTACCTCTCTCCTTTTAGGTGGAAAACCCTAGAAGTGTAAGAGAGCCTCACTTAAAAATCTTTGGTTCACTATTTCTCACACATAAAACACTAGAAATCAAAGGAAGCCAAAAAAGCCAACATGTATCCCATTTCCTCAAGAATACCTCCCACTTGCACCTAACATTCCATAACATAGTAGTAATGAATATGATCTTGTTGAGAAACTTTGTAATAGTCTTGCTAATATCTCCTTATGGGATTTGATTCAAACATCACATGTCTATCATGGAATGCTTTAGAATTCTTTGCAAAAAAATTTGGTTCCTCCTAGTCTGCAACAAAATACTATAGCAATCTTAATTGAGGGTATGAATTTAGCTAATTTGGACATGGTCTTTCATCAAAGTGATTTACCCCCTTTGGAAACACAAAATTGAAATAATGCTTTGATGATAATGTCTATTATTAATAATTTTGGGATTAGGTAGTACAGTTATTGACAATGGTTTGAGGCTTAATGTCTATATTTTTAATCTTTTGGATAGAATTGGGGTACATAAGACAAAAAATCAACTAGTGGATTTTTCTATCCCTAGTTTTGATAATCTGGGAAGACAACCACTTGGTGTAATAATATTACTTGTCAAAGTTGGTAAGGTTGTGTTGCAAACTCCCATCCATGTCACTCATGATTTTTCATATAATCTTCTCTTGGGTAGACCATAGATTCAAGAGATTAATGGAGTTCCTTCAACACTTCATCGTTTAATGAAATACATATACAAAATATTTTACACGATAAAAGATGATCCTAAATCTATTTTTTTTTACAAACTAAAACAAGAATAGAGAGTCCTTCTAGAACATTCATCCCAACTTCAAAATTGGAACCTTTACAAATTGAATAAAAATATCAGTGTCTTTCATCCATGTCAAAGATATTAGATGATGATTGGGGATCATTAGATTTTACACCTACATTCATGGGAAATACAAGATTACACAATCAAAATCAATAAAATAAAAATAAGTTGCAAACATATCAACACAATCTATCACTGAATCATCAAAAACATCTACAACTTCTAGTATATAGGAAAACACAAATTACACATCTACATATGATGAAAGTGATTATGTAAAACCACCTTCTTCGAAAGAAATGGAAGCAATTTATGGAAGAGGTTATGAACTATTTAAACAATCTGGCTATAATTGAAAATAATGTGGTGTAAAAGATCAATGCATTCATGTCCCCGTAGAGGTCAATATGTAAGAAACAACAAAAGGTCTTGGCTATTATCCTTCAAAAATAATGAAAAATATCAAAAAGGCCTTCACTTAATCATAGTAGAGGCAAATAGCATCAGTTGTTGCTCCTTTCCATATGGTAGTTGTAGTGTCATAACATACTCACTACCATGCATGGGGGTATAATGTAGGCTTTGTACAATCATATTGCATTTAGCAAGGAGAAACACATCATAATCCATTTTGGGCTCATCTTTGTGCTTAAACATAGGGGGAAAGGGGTTAGATAGCCTTGTGTTAGGTGAATTCTTTCTAGCAAAGGATCCCTTTGTATCTCCTTAAAAAAATTGTTTAGCAAGTACACTAACATTTTAAGGGAGGGCTAATGGTCCTCTACTCATTTTTTGCATAAGAAATGGTCCCTTTTTAGTGATGATAGCATACATATCCTAGGAAGTGTGAGCTTCTCAATGCAAGTGTGGCCTTCTCATTCTATGTTGTGTGTCCTTTGTGGTGACATTGGCCTTGATGCCCTCTAAGAGTGTGATCTCTCTTAGCATATGACATTTCCCTTAGTGGTAATGCTATGGTTAATATTTCCTAATGATGAAAGCCACACCGCCCAAAACCCACACAAATCATAACAATAGATACCAACATAAAAGATGCAAAATAGAAAAATAAATCACTTTCAATTATTTTTATAAAATGAAATTATAGGTTCAAAACTTGCATGCTACAACCTCATGGGCTTGATTCATTACAACAAAATCAACTCATAAAACAAAATATACTATTCGGAGCCACAATTTGCACTAATGAAGCCACCTTGAACAACCCCCACTTAGTTCTTTTATCTTACCCAATAACCACCCTAGAATGTTCTAGAAATTGTAACTTTCCCTTTTTTTTTGGCTCCAAAAGTCTTATCGTTTGATTTCTTACCTAGGAAGATATTTTAATGAAATTTACTTTTTAGTGGGGTAGCTTCTCGGGGCAATAACTTTTGATCCAACTTTCAGATTTTTTAGTTGTAAGATATCATTGGAAAGCTTGTGAAGAGATCTACAACAATATTTTTCCAAATCTAAGAGATTAGAGATTTTGCACCTTGTTTCGGGGCTCCAAAGGGCCACAAATTTTAGTTTAAATGTCATTAGAGAAATTCCTTGGGATGAAAATTTAATATCCTCCAAACGGTACAAGATTTAGAGATGATTCTTTTGCCAAAAATATTATTTTATGATTTCACTCCTTGGGGTAAATTTTTCGTGTCGATACGACCTGAATAGGTTGACTTAATAAAAATAGTAGGTGACTATTTTTGGATGTTTCAAACTTCTAACTATCCTAAAGAATACATGAGTCATTATGGGCCCCAAGACAACTAAGGAAACTGCAAACAAATGAAAATGCAATATTTTTGGGTGATGCAAGATTGCCCTTACACCACTGGAAGCTCTTTCATCACATAAGGCATGAATTTCTATTCAACAACTTGTCCTCTCTTGGTGGTGATGTCATGTGTGATATTCCCTAAGTAGTGACCTTTCATATATTGAGAAAATCCCTTTGTTATTTTTTCAAATGACTTTTATGGTGGTATTGTTATAACACTCCTTGAGGTTTTGGCCTTATCTTGTCATAATTTATGCACCTTGAGTTTTTGCACCTTCTTTGGTTAGTTTTTCATTTTTTTAACCTTTTTTCACACACGTTTGACTTAGTGGTCTATAACTAACATTGGCATTTTTTATTCTTCACTTTGTTCATGTGCATTAAACTTAGTGTTCATTGGCATGACATCTTGATCATTTTTTGGCACCTTATCAGGGTTATCAAGGAATATAACTCTTGGCATGGTTGTTAATGGGTACACAAATAGTGAATATCAAAATTCACTATACATTATGTGTTTCTCATTTTTCTAGGTTGTCTTTGGGCCTCACCTAGTGAATATCATACTTCATCAGCCTATGTTGCCTTCAATTTTTGATTCACTTAGAAAATATCAGACTTTTCTATTATGTGACTTATTAATGCCTTAACATGGCTACTGAGAATAGCAAACCTTTCTTGTTAGTAGATCTATGTGTTGTATGAGTTTCTAGCATAACACAACTTTCTATCCATGTGAAACCCATCATATTGCATGGACACCTAGCATAATGTAGCTTGCTAGCTAGTAGATCCATGTGCCTCATGAGCCATTTGAAATAACACAACTTGCTAATCCTCATAGGAGCATTCCTTTATTCAATGGATGACGTTTGGTATTTGAGACAATTTAAGACTAAGGTCTCTTTACCTTACTGCCTCAAATCCTTTTAGTACTAACTTTTTTTTATTATGTGTCTTTTTTATGTTTTCTTCATATTTTCATCATTTTTAAATCGTGTATGTTTATTTCATTTATATCTATATGTTATGCTATGTCATGTATTTTCATTTTGTATGTTTCATGTTTTCTGACATATGTTTGTGTATGTTGTCTTGCTACATTTCATACATGTGCGAGTTCCTTTTTTCTTATGTTGTATTTCCATGGGATCTTAGATCACGGGGGCTTTTACTCCCCCCTCGATCCTTTGTCATCCTGTCTCTTCAACATTTGGACAATCAAAACCCTCTCGACATAGGTTTTCTACTTTTGTGTGATTCTGAGCATAAGTTCAAACTCTTAATAAAGTGGGGGATAAATGTATTATAAAAAAATGTCACCCTTGATGATTTCACTCAATTTTTTTCTCCCCTTAATTTACTAGACCTAATTGAATCCCTAATTTTCCAAATTATGTATTTTATGATCTATTTTTAACAATTACCAGTTGATAAATTGTAAGCATGAAATAAATGCATTCTTCTAGTACTTTTCCCCCAACACCTTATATTCTAGAAAATCAAGGACAAAGATTCCCTATGGTGATAGTGTCTCCCTATTTTTCCTGCTCTCAAATTTGAATGTCAGTGTCAGTATTTTATCATTTCAAATTCAATTTGTAAATGTTTTCTATTTGGATCTAATTTATGAGAAATTGAATAAATGCCTATAAATGTTATAAATCAAGGTGAAATTTGTAGCAATATGAACTTAAATAAGTGGTTACAAATCTGAAATTATATATTCAAGATTACCATTAAGTTATTATGTGATTAAAAGTTCAAAACATAAAAGAAAATCAGTAATACCACAAGTTGAGAAACACAAGTGACACAAGATATACATGGAGAAAACCTTGTGGGAAAAAAATTCACACCAAATAGATCCAATTTTTGTATTAATATTCAAATGAGATACAACAATACAACACTCCTCTTTGAATTTCATTAGCACTCTGTTACTCTAAAAACTTGCAAAAAAAACTCTAAAAACCACCATCTCAATGCTCCAATATATAGAAGTTTATAGGAGAGAATACCACAAATGGTATCCCAAAGAAATAAGAAAACCCACCTAGAAAACCCATTCCCCCCTTAGTGGACAACCCATCAATATGGTGAAAATTATTAAATGATCACATGGCCTTCACATGGGCACCTAACCCATAACCAAAAAAAATTGGTCAATAACGAGTGCTCCATAAATCTCTAACAACTCCAATGAATTCATGAAAGAATATGCACCAACATGCAAAATTTGGCATGAAACCATGAAAACATGCAAGGACATACATTACAAAGTGGTCCCCACCTAGAAGTTGATGCCAAAAGGGAATATGCTTATGGGATGCCCTATAACAATCACTATAGTGGCTCTACCTCTTAGAATGAAATTACAATTTTTCATAGGAAAATAAACACTAAATTTTTTTTTTCCTCATGTCATCTACAATACTTTCCAAAGAATTTGGATACACACAATTATCAACTTAGGATAGACATTATAATTTCACATATCCTAACATTCTCCCACTTGATGTTATTAATGAAACATAAGAAAATGTTGTGTTATCAATAATGATGGAAAAGGGGGGTATGATGCACCTACACTTTCCTTATTTCATTAGGAAAAAGAGATCCCCTAGGGAAAGATTGAATTTTAACCCTTAGGTGAGTCAACCATTGTGGAGATCTTGTTGTTTTCCTTATGGTCTAGGATGGTGTAAATTAGCTTGAAATGAACTTTTGGGAGATGAATGAAAAATACAAAATGAATGCAATTATGTAATGTAACACATGAAACCTCTAAACCTTAATCTAATAAAATCCACAAAGAAATTATAGATTTGAGAAGGGCTTATTTTTTGCAACTATCACAAAAAGGTTGTGTGGAGTGTCCTCCTTGGACACATCTTCCCAAGTGTGAATGGGTCATGCTATATGGATTGAAAATTACTTTCATAATCCTTTGGTCCTTGGTCTACACTCCTGATTCCTCTGGGTTTCATAGTCAAAATTTGAGAATTTATAAGTTCTAAAAGTGAGTTTTCGTGGCTTGATGAAAATGTTGACAACTTTTACAACTTTGAAAACTTTTGTAATTTTTCTGTTTTGATAGATATTCAATCATTCTTCAACCTTATAATTGCAAAACACACAAGAGGGAAATTTTTTTTCCTTTCGGTGAATGGGGATTTGACTTGGTCAAACCCTGTTTTGGTAATTAAAACTTGAATTAAAACAATGAAACATGAAAGGAATGATGAATGAACAAGTTCTATGTTGCAACTCACCAAACCCTTGGTTTGAAACCCTTGAAGGACTAAAACTTACTAGATCTCTCCAAGGTATTCATCTTGCATGAAATGGCTTGATTGATGATATGATATTGATGCTTAAATCTTAATTTAAAACTTGAAACCTAAATCACAATGTTAGCTCCAAAAACATGCATGATGCATGAAAACTTTGACATGATGCTTGAGATCTTGAATGCTGCAATAAATGATTCAAAAATATTCTCTTGAATACCTTTGACAATAATCATAGTTTTAGGAATTGATCTCTTGAAAATCTAGCTTGCTTCTAGGATTTGAATTAAAAAAAAAAAGACTTTTCTTTTATAGGTAATTTTCTAATTTCCTAAAAATTAAATATTACAATTTGATATTTGAATTTGAATTTGGGATCATAAAAAGACCATCAAAAAAATACTTAAAATTTGAAATTACCAACTAAAGGGAACCCATTACCCATTCACCCAAGGGTGAATGGATCCTAACCTAAATTTCTAGGACCTATTCATTTTGAGGGTTTTAAAATGATAATTGTATTAATTAAATCATAATTCCTCTTTCAAAATTACAACTAATTAGGCTCATAGATTCATAATAAGGACAATTAGAGGCTTCATTAAGTCCAATTAATTAAGGGATGCAAACATAGTGTGAAAATGTAAAGGAGGTATATTTTTGACACTACATTTAGCCCCCACTTTAGTGAGAGGATGAGCTTGTGCTCAAACTCACACTAAAAAAACAAACATCAGAGAGGTATAATTGTACAAGTATTGGAAGATAAGATAAAAAAGTTCAAGGAGGATGATCAAGCCTCGATGATCTAAGATCTCGTGACAAACCTAGTAAACCCTCATTGTGAAGTTAATATTTACTATTACTACATAGGTTAAAATGAATGTAATGTGAATTATGGAGATGAATAAATTATTTTTGTACCTTTTAATCAATATGGATGTTATTTTAGTTGATGTTATTCATGGTGAAATCTTGAATATAAGTGCATAAATGGTTATTGAAATATTATTATTCTAACTTTGGAAAATGCTTATATATCATATGTTGTGAACAATTGACTATCATGTACATTTGTTAGTGGATCTTGGTATGTGTTCATTCTCCAAGTGGAGTGAATATCACTCGGGGAAAGATCTTGATTAAATGTAGATAAAGTAAAACTATTTGATCATATAAACACACCACATTAGAATGATTGAGATGAGTAGTTGTGGGTAGTAGGTAAGTCATCAGCTAAGCTAATATGTCTACATTTGAGAGTCTTTTACTACCACATGCATTAATGGATGATTGGAACATTAGCCCGATCTGCTCGATGGCGGGCCCCGGCTGCTGCGATACCGGTTCCCCACCCGGAATAGGCTCTGCTCCCCCCGATGAACCCTGGTACCGAGCCTCCGCTACTAATGAAACTCCTGCCTCTTCCGCGATCTATCATTGCCGCTCGATCCGGAACTGGCATGGATGCGAGAACCAACAAGCTCTTGCCCCTACAGGGCGCCCCGGTTCCCAAGGGAGCACCACTATATGTAACAGCTCCATCCACGTTCCGGGGGTGTGGATCGAGCAGATCCAGTTAGAACTCCGAAAACAAACTCTTGGCACAGGTGTAGATGGGGCTCATCAGTCCCGGGCTATTGTTCAGTCTCTCCCTACCAGGTCCGGATTGGAATCACATCCGATCCGGAGGAAGGCTAGGGTGGGGTATGTATGGTGGCCCATATGCGCCCCTGCCTAGATGAATCAGAGTAAACTGATTGCAAGGGCAGTGGTAACGAGTCGACAGGGAATCTGAATCCCTGCTCTTGTGCGCCCACCACCCGATCCTGGGACGGATACTGATCGCTATTACCATCCATTGATCACGGATACTGATACAGCAGCTTGAGAAGATATGGTGATTCGAGTAAGGCCGGGTAGGCCCCTAAGGGGTAAGGAACACGAATGAATAACTACTGCCCGTCTCTGTCCGGATGTGTCTGGGACCAGGCCTTCCGGGCCTGTTGAGGGAGGAGTTCGGAGCTAACTAGGGATGAGAGAGGGGATCAGACATGGGTTCTAGGGCAGCACTGGGAGGAGACCCTAACTCCTTCCCCTACCACTTATGAATAGATCTAGATATAGATATAGAGGGGGTCGACATCATCATGATTCTACATCGTGTTATATACGTGATACGACTGATGGCCTATCTATATCTATGCTGGAGCCGGAACAACTAATCTACTGAAGCGGGGGGGCTCCCACCCGCCCCCAAGCCCCATTATAGCCCGGCCTCGGTTGCTGACTCAACGGATAGGTTTACTCACCCTGTATCCCTATAACTCACGTAGGTAGGTTGCTGCCCTCGGGTTCGAAGTCATCTAGGATATATAACTGGCACTCGACTGCAAGACCCCACCATCCAAGGCGGACCCCACTATCCGCCGGCGCACCGTCTCGGGCTTCGCCCACCGTGAACCCTAGCTTCTAACCGGGGGGGTGGGAGGATATAGAGATGTAGCGGACCCCACCAGAGCTTCGCTCACCGACCATATGTGTCTTACCCACCGACCATACTCGCCCAGGGGTGGGTGGCAACCCCTTTTGTCCCCCCACCCGCAACAATCACCCTCCCACCCATCCCAGAAAGGGCCTCCCACCCCCCCCGAAACCCACATAGAATTGTAGGGGCCTCCCACCCGCCCGCTCCATAGAATAGTAGGGCCGACCCTGCCCTAAGGCGAATGGGTCGGTGGGGTCAGGACCGACCATACTCGCATATAATTTGGAATAAGCTGACCCCATAGAATAGTAGGGCTAGTTACAGACGTTTCTATGAAATCATTTATGCGCTCGCAACCAATAGTAGGGGCCCTACTCTCTACTATATATAGCCCTACTCGATAAAGGTGGGGCTTGACTGGGATTTCTTCTATACGTGATATGGATGCATCGATATTACGTCCATAGAGATAGAGGGTTCGAACTAAGATTCCCCTTGCCGGGTGGTGCATAGGGCCCCTACTATTCTATGGTAGTCGGTAGATTATTGTAGGGCCTGGCGTACTCTATATCCTCCCACCCCCCCCAGGGGGCCCACCCTGCTTCCCAATCGGCTAGCCTCCCACCCACCCCTATAGTTGGGTGGGGAACTATTGCTGGTCGAGGGCGAGAAATCGACCTGGGAGATAGCATTGATTGCGCTCAACCTGCTGTTCTCGGGGATAAGAAATTCATTCCGGCTGGTTGCACCTCATTTGCAAGTTCCTTAGGTACGTGGGCTTCTTCGGGAGCATAGCATCATTGGAGAGAGGGCTTGAGAGCGAAGCTCCGGGCACCCTATGGACGAACCCCTATCAATCATTGGCGGGTGCCTGTTGTCGAACCCCCTACTCTAGATAGGGCAAGGAGTCTTGTAATAGCATTCTCGTATTCCGAGCATTCCTCCATCTACAGTAGTCGAGGGAGCGCAGCATTCTTGATTCGCATTCCTCTCTCTAGCATTCTGCCCTACGGGCCGAGCTCGCAGCCCTTTTGTTTCTTTAATCGCTTGCTTCAAGGCCCATTAGAATAGTAGGGCAACCGCAGAAGAGTATTCGTTTTATTCGTCCGGCCAGTAGCAGGAAGTACTCATCGGTCGCGACGGTGGGCATCAGTAGAGAGGGGGGTGAGGGCGGGTGGGATGGGCTTGCATTGGATGGAATTCATTTGGGGTGGGAGGAGATAGATGGGCGGAATGACTGGGATGGGATAAGGCCACTAATGAATAAGTGAATGTTCCTTCGACCAATGCTGCTGTAGCCGAGGCTCCTATACAAAAAGAGGTAGTGCCCTTCAATCCGGCGGTCTGGAATCTCTACATTGATAAGTGGTGGGTACCAAGAAGATGGAATAACCGAGAAAGCCCGGAGCCGAACCTGCTTGTGTCCTATCCTCCATCACTGCTGTTCCAGCTGTAACGAACGGGTCACCCTACCATACTCTATTCAACGTGCCTAAGCCTCGCCCGCGCGTCTGGAATGGATGAAAGAAAGGGCCTCATGCCCTTAGAATAGTAGGGGCGGGTGGGTGGGAAACTATAGTTGCTCCACCCATAATTAATGAGTCGATCAATCTCCTTCGTCATCAGCGGGGCGCTGAAAGGAAGAATCTCCATTTCATCCATAATGCACACTTCTCGGCGGATTCAACGTCTCGTGTCCCGTAGGGATGGGTGGGAGGAAACAATCCTAGATATTTCTTTTCTACTCATTGCAACCGCGATCTATCATTCATCTTGATTTTATAATCATTGCAATTCCGGGTTATATCTATTGCCGGGTAGGGATGTAGTATATTGTTTGGAACGGACATTAAAATATTGCCAATTATTTACCAGGGAGGGTTATATCTATTGCCGGGCATAGAGATGTGGCAATAACATGCCCACTTTGCAAAATTTGCAAGAACAGGAACAATGGATAATAAGTTGCATCTATAACATGGGTAGCAGGATTCATCTCAAGTGACTGAACGGAGAGAAAGGGATCCCTCCTCGGTACGGATAGTCTGTACAATGGATTAGCAATCCACCGCCCATAGAATTGTAGGGGCCCCTCTTCTCCATAGTCTTTTAATTGGAATGTCAGATCATGAATATGTAGTACGAATTTTGGGACGTGTAAGATATGGGGATGAGATATTTTGAAAGGTCAGATTACAATTCTTGAACGTGGAAACCAAGGATGGAGCGAAGGATGAAGGAAGCAACCAATAGTGTATGGGAAAAACTGATGTGCTGCCCTGATCTTCCTTCGTCTCGAACCCCAAACCCCTATAGTGATAGGAGAGTAGGGGGTAGCCCCAGAGCCGTCGATAAACTCAACTATAGTTAGTCAGGCCCTACTAATCTCAAGGCGGAGCCACCTTCCTAACCCTAAGAAACTATAGTCAAGAAAAGCTCCAGTGGGTAGCCACTCCCTTCTCATAGAACCGTACGTGATACTTCCGCATCATACGGCTCCGTCCCGGGATGCGCGTCGTCGGCCATCCCACTATCCGAAAATGCATGTACTCCCCGTCTTCACTCCGTCTCTTGCTCCGAACAGAAAGGCCTTCATCTAGTCATCCCAGGGGACCAACTGTTCTTAATTAATTAGCCTGCTAGAACTTCGGGGGAATTCTAGTTGCAATAGTTCGGGTGGGGGGGAATTAATTTGCGTAGGAGGGCGGCTTCTGAGTTGTCGAAGGAGAAAGCGTTCCATCGCCACATTATCTCCTCCAACGGGAACCCTATAGTACCCCCCCACCCGGAAATAGGAGCCGGCCGGGGGCCCCTAAGGCCCCTTAGAATAGTAGGGGGTCGGTCCCGAAGGGCTGGGCAATTTACCCCCGAATAGCTCGAACGCAAGACCCCACCACAAAGTAACCCAACCCCCCCGGGTGGGTGGGTGGGAGCCCGTAGGGGGCGTGAGGTAGATTATAGAAGTGGGAGGCTATAGAGTTGCCCCAACCCCACCGACCTTTGGAGAGCATGGATGGTGGGGTTGGGGCCTTTGGTCGGTGGGTAAGGCCATATGGTCGGTGAGCGAAGCTCTGGTGGGTTGCCGAATAGGTCGGTCCCGATGAAAGCAGGGCTGGTCGGCCCTACTATTCTATGGAGGGTTATGCCTTAGGTCGGTTAGAAGCGACTCTATAGCCTCCCACCCTCTCACCCCGGCTATCCTCCCACGAATATAATCTACCTCACGCCCCCTACGGGCTCCCACCCAAGGCCAATAGGTCGGTGGGGTTTGTGGTGGGGTTTGTGGTGGCGGAGCCTTGGTCGGTGGGCTGGTTCGAGGAACACGTGGCCGGATCAACGAGGTTTGATCAGCCCCTGTCTCTCCGGGCATTAATAGAATAGCCATTTCCGGACTCCTTTCTCTTCAACCCTTCTGCTTCTCCCGGGTCCCGG
Source organism: Sequoia sempervirens (assembly GCA_007258455.2). NCBI lineage: Eukaryota > Viridiplantae > Streptophyta > Pinopsida > Cupressales > Cupressaceae > Sequoia > Sequoia sempervirens. The sequence goes on along the minus strand of VDFB02274714.1, from coordinate 30,027,494 downwards.
TTGATCCATCCGACTAACTAAAGGCTTTCGATCGAGTGCCTGTATCCGCGGAGGCGGTGATCTAGTTGTTGGCGTTTCGATCACGTTCTCCGCAGGTCACTCGATTCATTTCTGATAGGGGCGATTGATTGCGAGCGCAAGACCCCACCTAATTATGCAGACCCCAGATCTCGGGCTTAAGCCACCACTTTCTCGAGGCCCTTAGAATAATAGAGTGGTGGGGAGTTGCGGGGAGTTAGTGGGACAGAAGTTCTGGGCCCTTATAATATAGAGTCGGTGGCGGGCATGGTCTTCCAGTGGGGTCACTCCCCACCATCCAGGAAGACCCCACCACCTGGGGACCCACCACCCAAGCTTCGCTACCCCCCTGCAGAGGCTCCGCCACCGACCATATATTCCTTAACCCCACCGACCTGCAGAGGCGTATCTATATCCTCCCCCCCCCCCCCCCGGTGGGCGAAGCCCTGGTGGCGAAGCGCCGGCCTAGAAATATATGGGCGGTGGGCGACGCCCGGATGGTGGGGTCGGGGCCTTGGATGGTGGGGTCTTACTGGGTGGGGGGGGCCGCTATGGGTGGGAGGATATAGTAGGGGCCCACCCACAACAACCATTCCCAAGGCAGACCCCACCACCCTGCAGAGGCCTGCCTTCGGCACCGACCAAAGGAGAGCATGGGTGGTGGGGTTGGGGGCCTTTGGTGGGGGTGGGCCTTGGGTGGTGGGGTCTTGCCCGGGCATGTTACGTCTAGAATCAACTATCGGGCCCCAAACGCCAATTATCTACGTAACATGCCTCAACCTTCTTCAACCAACCCCCCTATCCAGGGCGGGGATGGTCGGTGGGGTCGGCCAATGCAGGGTGGGAGGAGATGATTCTATACGTAACATGCCTCAACCTTATTCGGGGGGGAATTCTATTCTATTGTTGCGCTTCTAGAGATCGCCATAAGAAACTATAGGCTTGACTGGAGTAGCTCAAGAATGTGAGATCGATCACCCACAGCAGTTCCCCATTTCTCGGTTGAGGGGACGAGCCCTATTGT
>VDFB02274714.1:29785800-30026352 GCA_007258455.2 Sequoia sempervirens | reverse complement strand
GAAACACAAAACCATTCTCATGTATTCGCACCTTGTTATAGCAGCAAATGTTATGTTGTTTAGGCATCATGCTAGACTAAAGACAAAACAACTATGGACACTTAGTAATGTTGATCATGAAGCAATATTTGATACTCTTAAGCAAAGAGAGACCCTTCAGCACACTTGAATAGCATTTTCAAGAAATGGAAGGTAAAATGCTTAGGTTCATTATGGTTAAGTTCATTATAATTTAATATAGATTTGTTAGTCTAACCATCTTTTTCTATTGTGACAATATAGATTTCTCATTTGACAAATTTTGTGATATTTTGGACTGATTGATCATGGACCGCTGCTACAATAGCCACCATCCTTTTAGAGAGGTATAAAGATTACAGTAATATAGATTGGTTATTCTAAGAATTTTTTATAGTTTGCATTACCAATTCATCATCATTCAGGTTGTTTAGATTAATATAGATTTGTTAGTCTAACCATCTTTTCTATTATGACAATATAGATTTCTCATTTGAAAAATTTTGCAATATTTTTGGAATGATTGATCATGGACCTGCTACTACAATAGCCAGCTTCGATCCTTTCGGAGAGGTATGCGAAAGATTATAGTAATATAGATTGGTTATTCTAAGAATTTTTTATAGTTTGAATTACCAATTCATCATCATTCAGGTTGTTTAGATTAATATAGATTTGTTAGTCTAACCATTTTTTCTACTGTGACAATATAGATTTCTCATTTGACAAATATTGTGATATTTTTGGCACGATTGATCATGGACCTACTGCTACAATAGCCAGCTTCGATCCTTTCGAAGAGGTATGCAAAAGATTACAGTAATATAGATTGGTTATTCTAAGCATTTTTTATAGTTTGCATTACCAATTCATCATCATTCAGGTTGTTTAGATTAATATAGATTTGTTAGTCTAACCATCTTTTTCTATTGTGACAATATATTTCATTTGACAAATTTTGCAATATTTTTGCACGATTGATCATGGACCTGCTGCTACAATAGCCTTTGATCCTTTCAGAGAGGTATGCAAAAGATTACAATAATATAGATTAGTTATTCTAAGCATCTTTTCTATTGTATGTATTTTAACCGCTAGCTTGATGGTTTGTACAGGTGCTTGTCAGTCCAAAACGTGAATGTACTACTCTTATGGAAGACTGTGCCCTGAATGCCTCCAATAGGAAAATTTTGTAAAATTTCAATTTTGAAATGTGAAACAATGTAAGAAGGGCATAACTGTGTAATGAGACAATTCTATAGTAACTTATTGTAATTAATCGAGCTACAAACAGAGGTTTTCTTCCTGGTTCTTTTCCCTACCCAGATGCTCATTTGAACCAAGTTTTGTAATATCTCCTATTTATATATAATAAATTACATTCATTAAGTTCATATATAACTTTGACATCTACTATGCTCTTTTGTTCATGAAGAGTGCACCATACATGTTATAATTTGATAATATAATATCCCCTGATGCTATCTAAATGTATTAGAAAACACAAATCATTAAAAATTAGGTTATAATATTATCTTAGTCATCTAGTCAAGGTATTAAATTTACCAAGGCTTCCTAAAGTTACAGGGAAAGAAGTTTAAACTGCAAGATATAATGTTATTCAAACCTCTTTAACTCTTGTGATTACTCAATAGTAAGGTTTATAGGTGTGAATGATAATAGCATTTGGCATAAACATATTGAAAAGAGTTGATCTCAACATAATGAATAAAACTAGATTCTTTATCATACTTAACCTATCACTTTGATGGTAGTTTTTTAGAACATGGTTTTATTATTATTGTTATATTGTAATACTATTTAAGATGACAATTACAATTAAAGATGACGCTTTGTTATAACTTTGCACAACACAATTACAATTAAAGATGCATACGGCACTTTAATGTGCTTGATCCAACCTTTAGCACTTACAATTACAAGAGGATCATCCCTAGCATAAACGTATTCCATACATGTGTTGGAACAACCGCTTGGTTATATGAGTTGCGTATCGAAAGTTGCACCACTTGCAGCTTTACACTACTTGCATCTAGCAACTTTTCTCATCTCAAAAAGTCATCACCATTGAAAACGCCAGATAGCGCAAAACCGAGAGAGGTTTTCGAGATGGTCCCAACATGATCATGTATCCTTCGACGGCGTTTGTATGCACCTACGCTGAAATAGCCCTTCAAATATTAAGCGTTTTAGCACTTTGGACTCTTAAGGAAATCGCCGGTCCAATGTAGCTCGAGGATCTGTAATATTTGGGTGCAAAAGAGGACCATCCCTACGTAACCGCACTCCATACGCACGCAGTTGGAATAGTCCTGCTTGGTTGTAATGAAGTTAAAAAGGAATGAAAGTTGCACCACTTTTGCAACTTTACACTGCTTGCATCTAGCAACTTTTCCCCATTTGAAAAGTCATCACCATTGGAAAACGCCCCAGATAGCAAAATCGAAGCCAGAGATGGTCCCAACAAAATCACGTAGCCTTTGATGGAGTGTCTGTATGCCCCACGGTCTCCGAGAAATAGCCCTTCAAATATTGCTGCCTTTTAGCACTTTGGACTCTTAAGGGAAATTGCAGGTCCAATTTAGCTCGGAGTGATTCGGCGTATTTGGGTGCAAAAGAGGACCATCCCTAGCGTAAATGTACCCATACGGACACGTTGGAACAGTCTGTTTGTTCGTACGAGTTGTGAAATGAATGTTGCACCACTTTGCAACTTTAATTCCTTGAAGATTGCAATGGCTTTGCGTAGTTGGCTCAATTCCTGCGTGGCGAAACAAAGTTTGGTTTCATTTCACCAAGTCAATACCGTCTCTTGAATTCTTAGGAAGTAGATTAGAACTTCTAACCCCTTGTCTCTTTTTTTAGTTTGTTTGATCTGCAACCCAAATAAAAGAGCTTCATTGTCCAAACCTTCATTGTGAATTGAAAAAATTCAATGCTTTAGCTGTGATAAGTTTGATCACTTTTCCAAACATTGTTTAGATAGACCTAAGCATCAAGCCTCCGTTGCAAATGTAGATGATGTCTCTCTAGGGAAGAATGAAGAGCCTTGTTACCATGCAATATAATAAGATCCTTGAAGCCTTATGCTTACAATAATTATAAGATCAATATAAGAAGAGCCTTGTTACTATGCAATATAATAAGATCCTTGACTTATTGATGCTTTACTTTTTTCATGATATTATAGAACATTTTTATGGGTTGTTGGAAAGTATTCCCTTGGGCTACTGAGTTTGGTTACAAGTTATTCATCCAAGTTATTAATCTCTATCTTGTTCTTATTAGATATAGTCCTCCTTTAATATATTTTATACTGGACTCCAATTGAAGTAGATTATTATATTGTATGAAGCAGAGATTCATTTTCATGCCACATTGTACTATACCATATACGCTACATTTTGAATAATGTTTTAGTCCAATTTGAAAGTAGTAACTAGGGTAATGAAATAAATAAAGGAAGGAAAGATTGCAAATTATATTTGTTTACTTGCTCCTCTTGTTCAACCTAATAGTGAATATAGAATCAGAAGCTATGCTAGTAAAAGCAATGGGAAAGAAAGGGGTTAAAAGAGGGAGGCCAACTACATCAAAGAAGGAACCATCACCCTCTCTGGAAAATAATGAAAATACAAGTAACAACATACACAATAAGAACCTAGAAGATCAAAATTAAACAAAAAGGGGTAGAGCAAAGGGGTTGAAAAGAGAACCATATCCTGTTATGGAATATGAAGAAAAGGGAAAGAATGATGGAAACTCTAGTGAATTGGTGGATCAAAAACAACTTTTTGAGTTAAATCACTATGAAGGTTTTCTTATTACACCTATTTTATTGAATCACATAAGCTAGCTTGGTTACAGTTTGTGTGTGAGTGACTAATTTTTGTGCTCTTGAGATCTTGTGATTTTGTTTTTGCATGGGTTAATTAATTTAATTTGAAAGTCTAGGTATGTGTTAGTGTATATATAAAGATTATTCCATTATATGTGTCACGTGCCTTTGTCATTTTGTTGGAATGTTTCAACATGTTGTGTTTTGCTTGGCAGTGAAAGAAAAAATTATTTGTAGCATTGGTATTCATGTTTCCAACCTGCTAAAGTATCTTCAAAGGAGAGGTCTTTTATAGAGCATCAGCCAAAACATGCACCTAACTGGAAGGTGAGTTAGGGACATGAGGCTTTTGAAAGTGTGCCTAGCAGTCATGAAGCAGTGAGCAGCAGGTAAAAATGGTGCCTGAGAGGATCTAAAATGATGTTTTGAGTGGCATGATGGATGAGAATAGGCATCTAGACTGACAAGACTAATTGAAATTGGTGCCTAGCATTTATTTGACTAAGGTAAAAGGCAGGTAGATGAAGGATAGGTGCTTGGAGTGGATGTTTATTCAATGTGAAGTAATGGTTTGAGTTTGAAAGATGTGTAATGCAATGTAATCAGTAATATGAATAAATTTTTAATTATTAGTTATGTATTGTGAAGTAATTGCATAATTGCTTAGGTTGAATTTGTAAAAACTATATTGTAATTGAAATTTTTTCATCTATCAGCATCTAGTTGTTACTTATGCAATGTGAGGTAATGCTTTGAGTTTGAAAGATGTGCAATGCAATGTAATCAGCAACATGAATAAACTACATAATATAACCATTCTTTTTATGCTATTGTACATCAAGATATTTAACCATTGCTCACTTGATTAAAATTTCAAAGAGCTTAATTATGCACATGAGGAGGCAATTAAATTTCAATTGTCAACTTCTATATATGAAATTATCCAATAATCAAGTGTATGTCCATATACAAAAAATGGCATTAATGCCAACTCAAACAAAATTTGCATAATATGTGGCATATGCCATCTCTCAAGATCTATTCAATATTTACATGCCAAAATGTCTATCTCATTCTAAACTACTGGTGGATCATCAAAATGGAGCCTCTTTGAAGCACTCGTTGCCTCTGAAGGTAGCTGCACAAGAAAAAGTCAAACCACAATTGAGATTAGTTATACCATATAATTTAAAATCGAATAATTAACATCAAAATCAATATACATTAAATTATAATTGAACTCTAAAATTGTAATCTTGATTACTTGAAATATCCATCTCTTCAAAGGGTCAGAAGTCCTAGAATATGCCCCTCTCAAAGAACCAACCAAACCATCTTTTGTAATTTCAATCTATATGGGTGAAAAATAAAATAAAAGTGATCCAAGTTAGCATACAATTGTCAGTAATAGGAACATATAAATACCAAACACAAAATAAAATGAACACATACTTCTTTAGGTTGATCTTTTTCTTTATCTCCTTTAGGTGTTTCAACACCTCCTCCTTGAGGTGCTTCAAAACCTACTCCTTCAAGTGTTCCAATATGTATTGCTTTGGGCATTGTGTCACTTGTCAACAAGGATGTATAGCTCATAATTCCCTACACATAAAAATGACAAGTACATATGAAACTACCAATCTATGTCAATATATGTATAATCAATATAAGATCTTAAAATTCTTAATTCAATCAAATTTGAGTTCAATTACCTTGCCCTTATCCAACATTACACTTCCATAATCTGGACAAGGCTACACCTCACTTGCATAAGGTATTTCCTACAAGAGAAAAATAAGATAAACATATAAGTTATTATATAATTTCATTTTAATGACAATTCAAAGGACAAGAAAGTATATAATAAATAAATGTAAATGAGTGAGTGCAAAAATATATACTCAGGTATGCAGTTCAGGGCTAAATGAAATGGCCTCGTGGTGCTATCTCACACATTTGTCACCGCTTCCCACATCAACTGTTAAATAGACCATGTAAATAAATATTAGTACATTAATTATCTCTTATTAATATTCATTTAAAACAAATGCAAGTTATGAATTCACAACTTAAATTTCTTACCTGTAAGTTACTATTCCAATGCCCCCTCTCTGTGCTGTGAGAGGACTCTACCTGCGGTGATCCACTCCCAAGATCCGATCTATAATGTCCACATCATGGAAGCCATAATCGAAGTGTCTAGGGATGCCTACAGTCGCATAAGAGGACCTGCCATTTGGTGGCACATGGAGCAAGTATGGTACACAACATGTGGACCTCGACGAGGATGATGCAAGATCACTGAGCCATCACCAACATCACCGTATCGTGGCCGAAGCACACAAGCATGTGAAACCAAAAAGACCACTCAAAGAGTGAATAGCATCGATAGTCTATGTGGCCGCATCCTGCATAATATCTGGATGGTATACTGGAGGTGGCGGAGGAAGGGGAGGGAGGGGAACATGTGGGTGGGGTATTACTCTAACTGCCCCTTCTCTATCTTGGGGCATACCTCCACCAACGCCCTGGAAGGGTCTAATGTCAAAGTAATTGACATGATGCCCTAACACAAACTCAGCATATAATTTTTTTATAAAGTGGTACATCCAAATTGTTGTTCGGGCCGGGTTTCAAAACCATAGCTGACTAACAATCCTGAAAAAGTTTCTACAATGTCTCCTATGAGTGCACCATTTTTATAGAAAAAATTTTATTTTATTAACATTAACCTGAAAACCAAAGTAAGCGGGGGTTAACAACAAAGAGTATTATTTGGGCTTTGGTTATTCCGAGATCTTTCACATCATCATAGGACAATCCACATGCATAATATTCTCTCATGTCTTCTCGCCACTAATGAAAGGCATTATGTTGCGAGGAGAGGGTTTCTATGTTTTTAATTATTTCTTTCATTGTGTTTGACATCTCAGATAATCGAGGGACTCTCATATAAACTTTAGAAATGCCCCTTAATTGTTGCAATTTTTCAGAAATTAATTCTTGAATTGATGGCTCTGGAGGTGGTGGAGGTGGTGGTGGTGGAGGTGGTGGAGGTGGGAGGAGGTGGAGGTGGAGGGAGGTGGAGGTGGTGGAGCATTTGGAATTTGTGTATTTTCATTGTCAGCAGCCATAATGCCCGATTAAAGTTAAAAACAAATTAATCTAATTAAAATTAGACAATATAAATGAAAATATTATAAAAATACCCTAGTTGTTAAAAAAAATCCAACAAAACCCTAGTTTTTAACAAAAATCTATAAAATTCTCTAATTTTAATCCAAATACATAAAAAACACTATTTTAAGTCAAAATCCATTGCAAACATTCAATTTTCATCAAAATCCATGCTAAACTCAAATTTTTCATAAAAAATCTATCAAAACCACCCAACTATTTAGGTCCAACCTTTACTGGGAGAGTTATCAAACCAATTATAGGGAAACCATAACCATCATGAGCTTTTAATCATGCTTTTGATTGTTCATAATCATTTGCATAAAGTTCATGTACATACAATAACTCTTTTTTGATCATATTCACTATGTACATGGGATCAATGAGTATTCCCCTTTTCGGGTTTCTGCAAACTTGATATAAAGAAGACCATCGAGTGTAGTTATAGAAGAATCAATATATGCAAAATAAATGTCAAACAGAATATTGGTTTTTCCTTTATGATTTTGAATATTAATAATGTTTATAAAGATGGAAAAATAATTATCATTGTATTGAACAAAGCTTGTTGAATGAATTGGCAATGGGCTTGTAAATACTTGTAAGTATTGATTAGGTGAAAAAACCAATTTATTTCCTTTTTCATTAATAGGTCATCCAACTGGATTTGATTAGAATGAGGTCTTGCACTTGGTTATAAATATGCTTACATCTTTCCATATCATGTCGAGGTGTACGATGATATTGAAAAAATGTTTTTGCATTAAAGTTTGGTGGTAAAGGTTTAATTGTTTGAATATGACTAATTGGAGGAAGTTGAATCATATTCTTGTTTAAAAATTGCAACATGATCACATGGAGAGAATCAAACAACTATGAAAATTTCCTATCTCATGGCCTAAATTTATATCTAGAGTTATGTTTACAGTAGTTACTTCTGTCTCAATATTATTAGCAGTTTGACATGAATGTTTATCAAGTAATGAATTTTTTGTTTTTATTTTTTAAATGATTGATAGTTGTTTTGAGGCATGACTTATATGATTGACCAATAGGAGCCTATGAAGGGTACCTTCATACCAACTAATCGATATTCGATAATCATGAAGGGTTATACAAAAACGTGTTAAGGATGGATATTTCATTAGCAATTTCTTATCTTGAATATTAGGTTGTAAGTTACCTATAAACACCCTTTGAATGTCAACATCTTGAAGACTATAGAGAATTTCAAATAAGGGATTAGTATCATTTCATAAAGTTTTTTATTTCTCTTTAGGTCCTTGATTACAATGAACTAAATTTGTTAATGTAACTTGAGGACTGATGTTCACTTGAAAGTGTTGGAGGAAATCACTAATGAGTTGTGTAAAGGAGGTAATTGATTGTTTGACAATGAACAAAACCAATCCAAGGCCATATCTTTAAATGATCTAGAAAAAGAGTTTCACTATGAGTGAATCTTCAAAAATAAAGTCTCTACACAAGGTAGTAAAAACTAACAAATGGTTATTAGGATATTTTTACCATTGTACTTTCCAAAGTGAGGTATTTCAATGTTTTGTAGTATAGGTGTATTTAAAATAGTGAACATTAATGAACTATGTGTAAGGTATTTTGGATGTTTACTATTGGTTTGATTTTGGTTTAAGTTTGAAATTTGTTGTTGTAATAGTGTCATGCTTTTAAAAAGTTGATTTATCACAAAATCATTGGGCCACATGTTGTGAGAGTTTTTCAAGTATGGTGAACTATTATGGAGGAATGGTGGGATATTATATTTCATGTTTAGGAGGGGTGATGAATATGGAGGTGTTATATGTGAAGGGACAAAACTATTATAATTTCCACTAGAAATTCCTAAGCTTGAGTTTAAACCATTGTTATATTCCATCATTGATGCTATGACTGGAGGTGTAAAGTTGGGAATATAAGGCATTATTGTGGAAGAGGAAACTTATTTTCCAAAAGGATTTTGAGCATTAGTCAAAAATTTCATGAAACTAGCTACCGAAGGAATATTAGAATCTACTATATTAGCTAGGCTACGTAACACTTCTATCCCTTCCTAATCATTTACCAACTTCCCAATGCTATCCAAAAGAGGGATTGCTTCTCCATCCAAAGGTTCAATGCTTAAGAATTGTTGAATTCATTGTAGGTCTTTATCCAATTATTCTAGATTATCATTGGGGACCTTAGAAATAACATATGCCAAGTCCACATAAATGTTAGGTTACAAAAAAGACATGGGTAATGTAGGACTAGGGAGGGAATATAAGATGGATTGGGTAGACATAATACGTTGAGTGAAAGAGTTATAAGAATCAAGCTCAACATTGGCTATGATTGCAACATAGGAAGCCATAAGTCTACAACTACATCTCACGTGGGTATTAGTGAAGTGACACAAGGTCATGAAGCTCATAAATTTTCTACAAGATTCAAAACAATTTAATGCTCATACAATGAAGGGAAAACACAAAATAGTCACAAAAACTAAAATAATTTGCACACACAAAACCCAAAACAACATAAGAATCATAGAGATAGAACTATGATCCAAATCTTTGTCAAAACTGATTGGACAGGGAATTGGCACCCTAGACTGATGAGGTTGATTTTTGTTAAATTTAAAATCTAAAAATGAGATATAGTATCTGAGGATCCTAATTGAAGATGTTTAGGTCTGCCAATAGGAATACTTTTAGAAATGCACAAAATTTTAATTTTATATACATGCAGCCATAATGCCTGATTAAATATAAAAACAAATCAATCTAATTAAAATCAGACAATATAAATGAAAATAGTATAAAAATACCCTAGTTTTTTTAAAATCCAACAAAAACCCTAGTTTTTAACAAAAATCTATAAAATTCTCTAATTTTTAATCCAAATACATAAAAAACACTATTTTTAAGTGAAAATCCATTGCAAACATTCAATTTTCATCAAAATCCATTGCAAACATTCAATTTTCATCAAAATCCATGCTAAACTCAAAATTTTCATAAAAAATCTATCAAAAAACCCTATTTTGAAAAAAATCAACAAAAATTAAACAAATCTAATTGAAAATTTGATTATAGCAAATAAAAATCAAGAATCTAACTTGTTGCAGATGGATTTGAAATTGGATATCTGATTTGTGCTTTCCACTGTGCGCCCGCCGCTGTTAAGTCGAATGAAAATGAGTTTTAGTCGGCCTGAAATATATATATATATATATATATATATATGTCTATAAAATTGGATATCCAATTTAGATCGGATATCCGATTTTTAAATCTAGGTTTGGGCTTTGCTTCGGTAGTCACCCAAGCCACATAAAGTCAACTTGGCATTTTCGTGTTTTTGAGTCGTAGAAACACATATTTTTTTCTCCATTGCCACTTTTTGGCATACCATGATCCTGCACATGCCCACCAACTAAAGGGAACCCATTCACCCATTCACCCAAGGGTGAATGGATCCTAACCTAAATTTCTAGGACCTATTCATTTTGAGGTTTTAAAAATGATAATTGTATTAATTAAATCATAATTCCCCTTTCAAAAATTACAACTAATTAGGCTCATAGATTCATAATAAGGACAATTAGAGGCTTCATTAAGTCCAATTAATTAAGGGATGCAAACATAGTGTGAAAATGTAAAGGAGTGTATTTTTTGACACTACATTTAGCCCCCACTTTAGTGAGAGGATGAGCTTGTGCTCAAACTCACACTAAAGTAGAAAAAAAAGCATCAAGAGAGGTATAATTGTACAAGTATTGGGAAGATAAGATAAAAAAGTTCAAGGAGGATGATCTAAGATCTTGTGACAAACCTGTTACACCCTCATTGTGAAGTTACTATTTACTATTACTACATAGGTTAAATATGAATGTAATGTGAATTATGGAGATAAATAAATTATTTTTGTACCTTTTAACCAATATGGATGTTATCTCAGTTGGTGTTATTCGTGGTGAAATACTGAATATAAGTGCATAAATGGTTATTGAAATATTATTATCTAACTTTGGAAAAATGGTCATATATACTACATATGTTGTGAACAATTGACTATCCTGTACATGTGTTAGTGGATGCAAGTATGTGTTCATTTCTCCAAGTGGAGGTGAATATCACTCAGGAGAAGACCTTGATTAAGTAATTGATAAAAGTAAACTATCTGATCATATAAACACACCACATTAGAATGATTGAGTTGAGTCAGTTGTGGGTAGTAGGTAAGTCATCCTGAGCTATTATGTCTACATTTGAGAGTCCTTTTTACTACCACATGCATTAATGGGTGATGTTTATCTATTTAAGCTTTTGAGATCTTTCTTGTACTATTACGATTGTATTGACAAGTGGGATTTATGTGGAAGTATGTGTATATATATGAAAATGCATGTTAATGGGATCTAATGACATGTATATGAACATGTATAGATGCAACACACGTAAATATTTATCAATATGATGGTAATCATGAATGGCTATATGTGAATCAGATGTGAACATATATACATATATGTATAGTATATACACGTATCCATATGTATATGTATATCAATACATGAATACATTGGTTAATGGACACGCTCATACGAATGGAGTGACATAGATATACCTACACATATGTGTACATAGAGGTATATACATTTATACATATATATATATATATGTATACAATCAATATAATGTGTTTATTATATACTATCTTTCATGTACTCATATATATATATGTGTATATATATATATGTAAATATATAATAATGGTTATATATATACATATATAAATACATGATAGTATTTAAATATATATATATGGGTATGTGTAGGATCATCATGGAAAAAGTAGGCCCTTAAGTGGCAAAAAAATCAAGAAAATTAAAGTTAGGGAACTTGATGTAAAAATTTGAATAAGTCATCTATATTTTTTCAAAAATATGTAAGAATAGAATCTGTAGCAAATTGAATTTAGTTTCTAAATTACTAGGTTTGTTTTAAAAAAAAAAATCTATTTGGTGAAAATTTGAAATTTGAATGCAATGGTACTTAAATTTTAGGGAAAAAATAAGAAGTAGGTGTCTGTCTAACCACCCTAACCACAATAAAATGGTATTTTTATTATTATAATATTTTAGATATAAGTAGAGGACTCATGCCTCGATGTATCGTGATATTTTTTTGTAATTTTTTTCCAAGTAAATAATTAAATATGATTTTTTTATTACAACTTTTCAAAAAATATAAAACTGTGAGAGGTAATTAATCTTTAACTTGGTCAAAACTTTAATGAAATTTATTTTTATTTTGTAATCCTATAGTATGTGAAGCATAGAATGTGACACATGTTTTGGATTCAAAAATGTGATACCATTTGAAAGTTATAGATGTTTTTCTATAAGCCTATCACTTAGGACTTTAGTCATAATTTGAATAGAAAATGAATAATAATTACTTATAAAATTCAAAGAAAAGCATAATTTATATTAGTGGAAAGCTGAGAATCTCCTTTAAAAACCCTTTTCATTTCATCAATTTTGGGTAAAAAAATAGTCATCAGCCACATACCCATAATATTGCCACTTTTTGGCCCCTCATGATCCTGCACATACCCATATATATATGTATATAATATATATTATATATATAATAATAATATAAATTTAACATAATATAAATGATTATTAGACTTTGACTCTCTTATTCAATAGAAGCCAATTTATAAAGGTTGTTATAGTTGATAGAGACTATGTGAATGAATGCCGATAATAGTCATTATTGACTATGTCTAATGAGGGTGATTTAATTGCTTATAACTATTTGAGGAAAAAAATTATCATTCAAGAAGACACGAGATTTATCACATTGTATTCCTATCAATGAAAAGCATGACTTGGTTGACACTAGTAGTAAGACCAACCTTGAATTTTTCTAATGTATTTAACTTGTCAAGTCGATTATGTTAGAAACCAAGATTAGATTTGCAAACCAAAAAGACCTTCCACAGAAGAGAAAATCAGAAAAAGTAGAGAGGTTGCAAAATATTGTGCAACATAATATTATTCGAGAATTCAATACTTACAAGATAATGTTTTGCTTTATAAAAGCAAAGATGCATAAACCTAATCTTATCTTGAGCAACAAGATAGCTCAAAAGATAAAGATAAGATCCTATAACTTAGGAACTAAATAAAGCCTAACTAAACTTATGCAAATGTGTAATTAAATATTAATTACACCAAAACCCCCCCATAAGTGCAATTTAGGGAGAAGCAAATTATTATGCAAAGATGAGTCCCAGCAACAAGGCCTGATCAGGTACTCATTTACAAATGCAACGATGAGGCAGAGAAGGAAAATCCAGTGGGACAAAACCCCCCTACAATGAGATGATTGTTGCAAGAAGCACTGGAAGAACATTGTGGAGTAACACTGGAACCGCAATCTGACAAGTAAGGAAAGATACTTCTATCTACAACTGAAATCAAAACCAGAATCAAAATAATGTGACAGTAGACCTGATGCCACAGAACACTCGAAAACTCACAAATTGGAACAACCCTGGAATCTGTGAAGCAATAGTAGATGAGATGATGATAGAATCTGGAAGCTGTGTATCTTGATGCCGATGCGAAACTGTGACTAAAACTCTTCCATGGGAAGGAGTACCAAAAATAGACTCTGGAACATTAACCATCAAAAAATGGCCCTCAAATTGAGAAGAATCTGAACCAATGAGGATCAAGAAACATAATCTCAAAACTGAAGTGTGAACAGATGAATCTGATATGTGTCAAGCTAAAGAAAAAAATGTGGCCAAAAGAAACTAATAGACCAGATAACCCATATGAGTTGCCATCAAAACAAAATGGATATGGAGATCAAAGTGAAAACTACACTCTAATTAGATTATTATGCAAGAAACCCCCCTAAATGAAACATTATCATAGTTCATTTATTACAATAACTTGATGATTGTAAAAGGAGAGAATATAAACATTCATAGATAGAAAATAGAAATAGACCTCATATATGTGTAGAGGACTGAATTAGCTTTCCAACACTGCAAGAATGACAAAAAACGAAGCACCGAGTCAAAAGATATGCCCTCTGAAGTGAAATTTGAACATCTAACTTCAACTAGAAAAATATCCCATCAAACAAAAAAATATCTAAAAAAAAACTACACCATCAGAAAATTGGTCTCACCAGCTTTCCGTCAATATCTCATTTCAAAAAATCTTCCTTTGAGATCAAAAGTTATGCCAAAATGAAAAAAACAGTTGTATGGGGGAAAATCAGGGTTTTCAAAGACTAATAGGGCGCAAAAGTTAAGCACCTTTCAGCTTGGCCCCTAGTTCACCATATGACCGTGGATAGGGCTGGTGCAAAAAAGAAACCCACCACCAGGCAGGTGGTGGGTGGGCGAGGCTGAGGTGGTGCTGCTCCGGGCGTTGCCGATGGGAAAGCCCCCCACAAGATAGCCCATGGACGGTAATGTGACTGGGGCTAAAGGAAGAAGGGGCGTTGGGTTTAGAAGCTAGTTGCCAACGCAGATGGAGATGGCACCGGAGAATGGATCCAGCGGAAGAAGAAAAGCCGACGATAGTGGAAAAATAACCAACGGAGAATGTTGTGGGAGTACAGGCTGACAGGGGTTTGCAAAAATGTAGACTATGGTACGATGGTACCAAAAATAACAGTCTGCAAAATACATATATATATATATTTTTTTAAAAAGACCCCAATAATATTTAATCCACTAGAATTTTAATACACCCACATAAATTTAAAATCCCATGAACAATATTTTGTAGAACATATAAAATATGTATTTTTTATTCTGCAATCGTACCCTGTACGTGGTGGGCCGTACGGCCTGCTGGGTAAAAAAAAATTTCCTCGCAAACAGCTGACACCAAAATAGGGTGAGTTATATGTTGTTTTTCATCTTTCAGATGCTCTGGATCTGATGGCGAGGTTCAATCTACCTGAAAATGCACCAGAAGCTTCGCAACTCCTAGATCTGATAGATCTTCAAACCCTCATAACTCTAGCATAAAATGTCAGAATTAGGCGAAACAAAAGTCAATCTTGACTTTTTTGATAGCCCTGGACTTGAAAATGAGCTTAGATTTCCTCCAATGTGAACTGAAAGTAACCATGCTAGAGCACCCAAATAGAGAGACAAAACTGAGGTATGAAAACCTTGAGGAATCCCAAACAAACTCTGCAATGGATCTCTCGAGAAATTTGAGAAGGGGCTACAAATCAAGGCTCTGGTACCAAGATAATGATTTGCTTTATAAAAGCAAAGATGCATAAACCTAATCTTATCTTGAGCAACAAGATAGCTCAAAAGATAAAGATAAGATCCTATAACTTAGGAATTAAATAAAGCCTAACTAAACTTATGCAAATGTGTAATTAAATATTAATTACACCAACAGATTCATCCACTAAATGGATCGATAGAAGCTTGTTGTCATAAAATGAATGTTTACTAATTATTTTGGTAGTTTAACCACATCAAATATGATGGAAATGGAAATGAAAATGGTGCCACCTTTGAATATAAGTTGTTTTAGATGTCTTTTCTTTTTGTCAATTCGAATTAAGAATATGTTGTTTGAATAATTCTTTTGATTGATGTCATAAAAGAAGTCAACCTGTAAGTGATTATGTTGAGTATTAGCTTGTGAAGTCGTCACCTTTCTGATATGTTTCATGTGTTGTTTTGCATGAAGCTTGTTGTCCATTAACATGCCTAAACTGTAGGATTTTAGGTTGCTTGGTTGCTCTATAAATAGCTGAAACTTTTCATTTAGAAGGGACACATTCGTCCATAAGATAATACATCTTTTTTAATTCATAATTTTGTAATTTTCCAATCATACTTTGCATTGCTTAGAGAGAAAGAAAGGAAGTAAGTTCATATAGTTTGTGAGAAGGTTATATTTTGAGAGAAGGATATATTTTGAGAGGAGTAAGCTATCAACTTGAGAGGTAGAAGTTATAGTGACATTCTTGAGAAGCTGATTATCAAGCTATTTGCTACTAGAGAGGGCTACATAGCTATCTTCTAATTGGATAGGTGATAACAAGAATGGGGATATCTTCTTCTTTGTTATTATACTTTTTGAATGGTATGTCTTGCATGCATGGTTGAGATATCTTTTCCAGTATGTGCATTACAGGAATTAGATTATTTTGAAAAGGAAATAGAAGATTTTATGTTGTTTTCATAGTGTGTTTTTAAGTACTCCATAGTAAAAGATGGGTGTTTATCATAATTATTATATACTAGGTATGATTGAACTTGAAAGGCACATACTGAATACTTAGATAAGTTGTTTATTTAACAAGGAAAGATTTTATTTACACATAGGATAGATAATCTAGTTTGGGAGGGAGTTTGTGCACTTATGTGTAAGTAGGGTTTGGTCCTATTTTGCATCCACAAGCCTTATTTAATGAATCTTTCCGAGGATATTATTGACACATATGAAATAGCCAATCATAATTTAATTGTTTTGGATTGTATGGCCTATATTTAGAGATATGGGACTCATACACCACCTTGGGTGCATGGGTCCCACCTAAGTTTCAGGGCCTAGTCTTGAATTTTGCATTAAACTTAACCTTTCTTGAAATTTTTATCCTAAGCTTATCCTATTGGGACTCATATGCCTCAACTAGTGTATGAGTCCTACTTAGCTTGGACCTAATTTTGAATTTAATTATTGGTCAGATTTTATTCTTCTAGATCTACTGTTAGCTTGTAGTGTTGTAATTTCAAGAAATTTGGCATAAACAAGTATAAATACAAGGTTATTTCACATATTTTCTCCTAGTAAGTTTACAAATCATCTAGAATTTTTATGCAATCATTCCTTTAGCAAGTTTATGTGATCAAGAGCATTCAAGAGCATTCAAGAGTTGATTATCAAGCATTTGAAGCATCAATTCAATAATCAAGCATCATGTCAAAGTCATCATGCATCATGTTTGTTTTTGAGCTAACATTTGTGATGTTTTTATGATTCAAGCAAGTATTCAAGCCAAGATACATAACATATAAGAAAGAGTCAAGATCTACATTCATGCTAGCCATTACATACAAGATTGTAGCCTTTGTTACAAGGGTTTGGCGAGTTGCAACATTGTATATTTGTTCATTTATCATTGCTTCATTTTGTTTCGTTTTATTTCAAGGTTTGATTACCAAAATGGTGTTTGACCAAGGAAAACCACTATCCACTAATGAAGCAACATTTTTACCTCTCTTTGATGTGTGATTGGTAGATCTAGGTTGAAGATCCATTGAAGAGCAAGTTTGGAGAAAGTTGTCAAAGTTGTCATCTACATTACAAGATCACAAAAAGTCATCTACAAAGAAGAATTTAGTGTTTTAGACTAAAAGATCGAGAGGGAAAGAAGCTACATGAATTCATTAGAGGATATCATAATTTTAGATAAACCCTGATACTGGGACTAAATTTCCACTTATGACATATGAGTCTCAGTATACTAGATTTCAAGTATTTTATGTAGATCTTGGTTTACCAGTTTCAGATTCCAGTTTCAGCCTGAAAACTAAAGTAGTACTAAATTGCTCCTATTGGCATATGATTCCCAGCATGCATTAAAATTCATCTTTTTCAGAGTGCAGACCTTATTTCAAGATTCTTCAATTTTCCAGGTCCTTCTCTATCCTTTCTTAGTTTATTAATCTGGTTTTCAGCTTCATATCTTTAGTTTCATAGCTAGATTTGCATATCATTTTCATCTTCTTCTTTCCAAGCCATTGCTTGGTGGTGAACCCCCTTTTTTCTTTAATCACATCCTAGGACACCCTATAGTAGATCTATTTTCCTAATTCCATACCTAGATTGAGATCTCTAAGGTTTGCTTGAATGAAATGAGAGTGAAATAGGACCCCCCTTGTATGTTCCATCTCCCAAAAGATAGACAACACCCCCCACCTATTTCCTTAGTTTCACTCTTAAAAATCCCAAAAGGGTTAGATCCCAAATTGACCAACTAGGATGTCAACTCACATCCTAGCGGCCTAAGACAAGACAAAAATTCAGAAAGAAAACATTCATAATTTTGCATATCACAAAATTTCACGTTAAAACCTCATTTATACACAATAGAAAACCTTAGTCTCTCCAAATAGACAAGATTGGCACAAATATTTATACACAATAGGGTTACCATGTGGTCTACTCAATTCCATTGGCTATGGAAATCTTACACACTCAATTTCAATCATTAGTTTTTCATAACAAAATCCATAGTCAAAGCAATAAGACATTGAAATAATATGTTCACATATGAAATTCTATACTAAACATTTATATTGTATGCATCCATGATAATATTATATTTACCATATGAACAATATTTATAGGGTACAAGGTCATAAATTCATAACATAGGAAATGCATCATATCATGTGAGTTATAGAATTAAACCATATATTGAAATAGAAGGTATATTATTTCCTTTGATTAATTATTGACCATTCATATAGCATTACTATCGTATAATCAATGTGACCCATGCATAAAACACATAAATGTATAATGGAACCAAAACTAATGATAAAATCAAGATTCTATAGTGCAATAATATAACATGCATGTCTCATGGTAATAACAAAATATTCATGATAAAAGCATACAAGTCTATCATTGGAAGGTGGGTCTCACATTGTATCACTAGAGTTCTTAAATTCCTAGGTAAGAATTACATATGTTTTTTTAGAAAACCTCACTGGTATTCCCGCTTCTTTGCTATTTATTTAGGCTTTAAGGAACCCCAAGTTATTTATATATATTTTTAATGAAGTTTTGAAGCTCCATGGACTACACAAGAGTATTATGAGTGATAGAGATAGAACTCTTTCTTTTGGAAAGAATCAAACTCACACCCAACAATAGCTACCATCCACAAAAATATGGTTGAACTAAGATCATGAATAAATGGATGGAAGGTTATTGATGATCTATTTTTTTTATCAACATAAGACATGGATCAAATGGATCCATCTAGGTGAGAACTATTATAACAACATTTATCAAATTTTAATTAATCTGAGGTTATTTAAGTCTTTGTACAAGTTTGAAATATTAAGCTTTTTTTACTTAATTTTATCATAAAAAGGTTCTAGGAGAAAGTGATTTGATGAAATAGATCCAATACATTATAAACTAACTTATGAACAATTTACAATATAATCAAAATTAATAGAACATGTATGTAGACCACTATAGGATGAAGAGAGAATTTGAGGTTAGGGATATGGTGTTCATTATATTGTAATCATACACAGGATATTATTTCAGGGAAAGTGGGTGTAAAAATATTAATCCACAATTTTATGAACCTTAGAAAATTTTGAGAAATATCTATGAAGTCACCTAGGAGTTGGAGTTACTAAAGGGAAGTAAGAGTCACAATGTATTCAATGTGTCTTATATCAAAGGAGCACTTGGACAACATATTATACCTTTATATTAGTTACCTCCATCAAATAATGAAGGAAAACTAATTTTCATTCCCAAAGTAATCAGATATATGAGAGAGAAAGATGAGAAGCAAAGAACCAAGGAATATCTGGCTTAATGGGAACATATACTTGTAGAACATGAAATGTGGAAAGACTCTTAGATATTGGAGCATTTGAATCTACAATTGCTCGAGGAAAAATAAATTTCAGTGGAGTATAGTTTTCATGTCTTATTTTTAATTACATTAATTCTATGGATAGTAGGTCTATTATTTCATTCATGTGTTCTGATTTCATATTTTTATATGCATTATTTCCATTCTTTTTTGACATGTCGTTTTGATGTCTAGTTTATATATTTTTGTTGTTTAATAGAGTTCCCCTTTAAGTATGACTTTCCTTCCAACTTAATTTTTCTTTCCAGGGTGCTACCACAATAGTGGTTTACACTTTCTTGGAGATCTTGATTTTTGTTGAAATCACATATTTTTAGAAAATATAATGATTTAAGCCTTGAAAAGTTCCATTCAATGGATTCCAATTGAAGAGGGTTTCATCAAACTGCCTTAGAGCAAGCCCACTTGGATAGAATCCCACTAGTTTTAAACCATACCTATAATGAAGTCTCCTTTACACGTATCGAAATGTTGATAAAAAACCACTTGTGATTTACCTTTTGGGGGATCAAATGAATTCATTTAAAATTTATTTTTTGTAAGTATGTACTCCTTATTATAAGCTTCCAAAAAAGTATAATTTTAATTAAATTAAATTTTATTATTATATTTATTTTTTTATTTCTTGTGAATGTAGGTTTTTCACCGAAAATCAAGCTCTTTGTTCTACACATGTGGAAAAAAAGAAGATTATCAGCTTTTTTTTTTTTGAAAAATATGAGTGTACCATATATTGAAGTCCTTGATCCAATAAAAAAATAGAAAATGAATTTCAATACATACAAAAAAGTTAATGTGTTATATCGTCTGCCTATGTCTGAATTGTAATTGGTTTGACTTCAAAACTTGATTAAGGAAAAAATATTCAATAAAACACTATGAAACCAATTGGAAGTACTAGATATCGTGGTTACAAATATATAAATTTGAAAAAAATAGAATTTTATCTTACATGAAAAAAAAGTTGTTTTATACGATGAGTGTCACTACTTAAAAATGTGTTTACTAAAAAAAAAAAACTAGTTTTTTAAGGAGATAGAAAAAGAAGTGCAATCTGATTCTAAAAATTTTGAAAAAAATATATTTAGAATCTACAAACAAAATTTCAAAAATTACTAATTTGCATCATCTTCAAATTCCTCATAGATTAGTTGCTATAGGTGTCTGAAAGTGAAGATCTAGTTAGAAAAAATCAATTTAGTGTCTAGTTTGGCCAAAAATTATAAACTAGTATTGTGGGATCACCCCTTTTTTTTCTCAAATTTTTATATTTCTCTATCCTATCATTCCCTCCATCCTCCCCCTATTATTTCATTGTATTTATTACACTTTTGGATCTATCCTTACTACCATGGCCATTGCTCAAACCCCAACACCCCAAAATAAGGTTTGATTCTTGGGATATTATCAACCCTTAAACTATAATATTTCTTTCTTTGGTTTATATTCTCTTTCTTGATGCCCAACACATATCATAATATCATTTAATGGTATATTTTGGCATCACAATTTTTAATGGCGGACTTTTGTGACACATTATTATTATTGAAATTAAAATATGTGGACTTACATTATGGGTAACCTATGTTTGTTGTGATGTTTTTCTTACAAGATAGACCATCTATTAATTTACACAAACTCATCTTCTAAAAATTTATCTAGAAATTTTTTTTGTGTAGATGATCAAATGATAAAAAACATATTATTTCAAAATTTAGTGGAAAAAATACCATTGGATGGAGATAAATTTCATTAAAGGATTGCATCAAAGCTTCATCTATCATGGATTTCAACCACTTTGTATTTCCCCGGTTTGTTGTTTCTAAGGGTATGAATATGACAGCTAAATTTTGTTGTAATCGCTTAATTTACATACTCTTTGAAGGCAATCTAATTTTAATTTTTTGTAAGAGAAATATTTGGCTATGGTATCTATTATTTGTTGTTAGTTATGTGGTGACAATAAAGTGTGAATAGTGAATTAAATTTGAGTTATTTACGATTTAATTTGAATATTAGAATATGATATTATTATCCCAAATAATAAGTTTTGTAGAAGGTCAAAAATTAGATTTTCATAAATATTTTTGACTTCCCTCGTCTGTCTTTATCTTTCCCTTGAGTACTACTTCTATACCTTCCTCTTTCTCTTATCCCATAAATGTATTCCCTCCAAAAAAAAATTCTATCCCATTGTACGCTCGTGTGCCACCTCTACCCTTTTGCTACCTCTTTTGCTCTTCATCTCTCTCACCTGTTCTACTTGAGTTTTTCTTTTTTGCTAACCTTTTCTTGTTTTTATTATAATATATAAAATTACATGAAATTTTAATATTATTAATACACTATTGAACTAAATTAATAATTTATATTTTATTAGTATATCCTATGATATATGTATGAAAATTATACTATTACATATTTTCCAATTTACTTATATATTTTAATATAATTGATTCCAACTATAAGAACATTAACAAATATAATTACCCATTAAAATCAAAATCTTGCCATATAATTAATGGCAAGATACTCATATTAGGTAGATTGTATTATAACTAACTAAAATAAAAGTCTTCTTATATGTGAGATACTAATATTAGATAGTCTATATTATAATTAACTAAAATGAAAGTCTTCTTATATTCCAGAGTATTAAAATTGATTCCAAATATAAGAACATATCTTAACCCAAGAATAAAATATTATAATTCATCTTCCTCACCGACCCCAAAGCTTCTCTGTTTGTTTTCAAATTCCTACTTGAATACCATAGAAAAACGTCATTGCATAACAATTCAGACAGTTTTAAAAGGTTTGACAAGTTTAAGTAAATTCAAACATGTGTTAGTTGATTATGGCAATGTCTATCTAGCCATTAGGGTTCACATTTGACTGTATTTATAAATTAATTGAAAATAAAAAACACATTATATTCTGATTTCAAATGTACAATCAGATGACTGCATAGACAATTCGGTCGATTCTTAAGCCTATATAGAAATTCCAAAAAATCATACAATAATAAAATAAATGTGCTGACAGAAGCAAGAGCATCACCCTCATAATGACAGTTGATAAGGGTTGACAAATTCTGAGTTGGAATAAGCGAGTTTTAAAACAGGGTTGACAATTTCGGTAGGATATATTTGTAAAAAAACATCAATTTCGAATGTCAGCATGCAGTTGTTACAAATTCGACTAGACCAGAGAAACGTGTTTATGAGTTTGAATTTTTCTATGACATCAGCAATAACTTATTGATGTTATGATCCTCTTCTATCATCTATAAAAAGCTGCAAGTACATCAACAAATATTCATCTCAGTTTCAAATCTAGAAGAGGAATTGGAATGATTAATGAGTATGGAGATAGTGTTCCTTGTGATTTCATGTTTACTGATGTTTACAAATCACCTCCATCAATTCTGTTCAGAAGCAACGACATCGAAACTGGGTCGGTACAAACTTTCGCGCTTTTGTTTCGAATATTTTTTTCTTGGAGAGGTTCACATACATTTTTTTCTTAGTCTAAGGATGGTCTGTGACATTGATAAGTAATTCTCTGTGCTTGATGTTTGCAGAGTACCCATATCCGTTTATGACAGCAGATGCTCAAAAGGCAGCTGAAAAGTCATATGATTACATTGTGGTTGGAGGAGGTACAGCGGGTTGTCCCCTCGCAGCAACTCTCTCACAGCACTACTCTGTTTTGCTATTGGAGAGGGGAGACTCTCCTTACGGAAATCCCGATGTTGAGGACTTCAAAGGCTTTTTCAAGGTTTTGGGGGATCCCAAAAACTATCCCTATGTAATGGAGGGTTTTGTCTCACAAGATGGAGTGCAGTTGGCTAGGGGGAGAGTCCTAGGAGGCTCATCAGCTATCAACGCTGGCTTCTACAGCAGGGCGAGCTCTGAATATGTTCGGAAAATGAAGTGGGATGAGAAACTTGTAAATGAGTCGTATGAATGGGTAGAAAAGTTGAATGCCTTCAAACAATACAAGCTTTTCACTTGGAATTCTGCTTTCAAGAATGGGCTTCTTGAAGCAGGAGTTGTTCCTTACAATGGATATACTTTGGAACATTTGGAGGGCACCAAGATCGGTGCTTCAACTTTTGACAAGCATGGAAGGAGACATTCAGCCGCAGATCTTCTCCAGTATGCAAATCCAGAAAATATTGTTGTTCTTCTCAATGCTACTGCCAGTAGAATCCTCTTCAATTTGGCATCAGGTTCGTATAAATCATTTATTTTCGAAACTCCCCTGTTCTCAAATAGTATAAACTGTATTTAGATTAACAGTTGAATAATTTTATATTTTGCTTATACGTATAGTCCTGCTTTTATTTACAGAAAAATATTTTTCATTTTAGAAGTTTTTCATATTTGAAAACAATAACAGTTAGATTAAACGATTACAAGATATAGATTAGTTTCATACTCTAGTATTTTATCTTCATAGATCTGTCTATGTATGTGATATTGTTCCGAATTTATATTGCAGGAAAGTTAAAGGCTAGTGGAGTGGAGTTAATAAGTCGTACTAATGGTTTGCATTATCAAGTATCACTTGGCCAATTGTCAGTCAATAATGAGCTTATTTTGTCAGCAGGAACTATAGGTAGCACTCAACTTCTCCTCTTAAGTGGAATTGGCCCAACACAACAACTTAAAAAATTGAATATTACTGTTGTTTTAGATTCACCCTCAGTAGGGAAAGAAGTTCAAGATAATCCTAATATAAAATTCATATTAGAATCATCAAAACCCCTTGAATTTAGTTATATACAGGTAGTGGGAATTTTAGACAATTCACAACTATACATTGAGTCTATTAGCTTTTTCCAGAAAAACAATACCACAAATACACAATATTTGGGTCTTGTTGCAGGTAAGGTGGCATTTCCCTTATCAAGGGGTGAGCTTTGGCTTCAAAGCACAAATCCTCAAGATAACCCCTATGTTTGTTACAATTACTATTCACACCCTCTTGACTTAAAAAAATGTATGCTTTGTGTGAAAGTAATGGTTAATCTAAGTATGACTTCTTCTATTCAAGAGTTTGCCTTTACTAATAATGGACATTCTAAAATGCTTCGATTTCTTGGGACTGCATTACCAAATAATGTATCCAATGATGATGCATTGGCCAAGTTTTGTAAAGATTCACTAGCAACATATTACCATTACCATGGAGGATGTCAAGTTGATTTGGTGGTTGACAAAAGATATCGAGTGAAAGGTGTCGATAATCTAAGAGTTGTGGATGGCTCAATTTACAAGGATTCTCCTGGTACCAATCCACAAGCCACTACCATGATGCTTGGAAGGTATTTGTATTATTAACAATTAATCTACATTATTTGGGTTCCAAGGATTTCAAGTTACAACATTAACAAAAATATTCAATTATTCAACATATGCAGGTATATGGGAGTTAATATCATTCAAGAGCGTATGGATGCCTAAAGATATTCCAAGATCTTGCTAAAATCATTTAGAAACTCAATGTATTTCCTTTAAATGGTAATATAAATAAATAATACCATTTAAAATAATGTTATTGATATCATTTATAATTTTCATTGTCATCTTACCTCTTTTTTCACATGAATATATATACTATCAAGTTTCATACAAAAGACACTTGCTATTTAAAATCTATAATATTATTTTCAATAATGGAATTGGTTATATATAGAATTGTCATTTCCATCTTGTCTCTTCTTTATAGTAACATAAATATTATAAATTACATATAAAAGAATAGCTTCTATTTAAATTTAATTGATGCTCTAAAAAGTAATATTTGTTGCAAGATTCTATAACTAGTTGTATAAGTTTGATTATGAATTTTGATTATATGATGTTTTAAATAGAGGTAGTCTTTAATTATTCAATTTCTCTTTCTTCGGACCACATGATACTTATTTTTTTTTTCTAAAAAATGTTTTCATTTTAACCCCTTCTCTAATAATGTACATATGTATATACCTAACTCATTGATTATATTAAATATTTTGAATAAATTAATATGTGAAAATGATAACTTTGACACTATCAACTCCAAGTCAAGATATACTGGTAACTTATTTTTGAAATGTTACTATACAATATTATAATGGTGAAATCTACATAATCAGACCATTTCTTATTTAATTTTCTACTTATACTAAAGTAATTTATTAATACATATGCATAATGATAAGTATCATGATATTGTATGAATTTGGGCTTGTTCTCTTAGCCTCTTTAACATTTTACACATACACATATTTCTATAAAATTATTCATACTATAATAATTTATGCATATTCCTATAACTTTATCTTAGTTGGTTTATGATCCTCATTTCTGTCAATTTCCTCCTATGGATTTCTTTCTACTCTCATGTGTTCATCATGTTTGCTTTCACATGTTATTGGTGATATTATTGTTGTTTGGCCAAATAGGTATGTCAGCCTCTCATTTCACTATAGTCATTGGAGAGATTGTGAAAATTAAAATCACAAAATTTAGGTTGGCCTTTCTTCAATCTCAAAACAAGAT
Source organism: Sequoia sempervirens (assembly GCA_007258455.2). NCBI lineage: Eukaryota > Viridiplantae > Streptophyta > Pinopsida > Cupressales > Cupressaceae > Sequoia > Sequoia sempervirens. The sequence goes on along the minus strand of VDFB02274714.1, from coordinate 30,000,049 downwards.
TTTCTATTTAAGTATGATGCCCTAGGACTATGTATTGAAAACATGTAAAGGGAAAGGGAAAAATGTTGTTACCTTTATCTACGATCTAACATAGATTCCTGAGGTTATTTTGGTGACTCATGCCTAAGATTTTGATATATTTCTACCACAGTAGACCTTCATGAGGGAAAAGTGGCTATGGATTAAAGGTTTCAACTTGTTGGGTTAATAATGAAAACCCTCTCCAAGTCTTGATGCCATTATTATTAGGGTTAAAATCGTTGGTGGGCAATGCCTCATGGGATTCTCTGTGGTCAGAGATCCAAATTTTATTGTCTTAGAGCTTTCCATCAAATCACTTCTTGTTGTGAACTTAATTTTTTTCATTTCTATCTCATCCACCATTTGACCTCTATATTATCGTCACTTAGAGATTTCCATCAAATCACTTCTCATTTCTACATAAATTTTTCCATTTCTATCTCATCGGCTATGACCTTCATAGCATTGCCAGGCATTCCATTTTAATTGCCTAGTGAAAATTTGGTTAGGATATGGATGTATCCTATAGACCTTAGTATTCTAGCCATGTCCATTCATCTCCTATTTATTTGCAAGGTTCTCTTTTGTAAAGGTTCAATCACCTTTAGGATTCTTCACTATTTCCCTTCCAGACTAAAATCCCCACTACATCCTAATGTATTTGAAGTCTTGTCCTAGGGGGAAATCCACCTAATCTACACTGTTTCACCTAGAACTAGGATATATCCATGAGGTCGTTCGATTCTTATGACATCCCTAACCTCACAAAGTTTTGTTCAGGGAAGTAACTTGCAATATTTGTAATAGTTTGATTTAAATCTCAATATGCCATATGCTTCCCCAAACTATTGTGACACCTTCTATCCCTTTAAATTGTAATTGAATCTTCTAATTATTTCTGCAGTTTTCTTTTATTTATCTATTATTATTTAGATAAATTAAAATAATTTTAAATATGAAATATCTTCAATTTTAGATACTTGATATTTAAATGTTTGATATAGAATAATATAAAACATATTTATATTATTTCATTTTATTTAATTATATTGAAAGCTACCAAATGTTAATTCCACCAATTTTTTTTTTTTTTAGATATATATTTTCTATGAATTGGTTTGTTAGATTAGTTGAAATTTATTACATTAATTCTAAAAATATGATATAATTCTTTTATATATTTTTTAAGTTCATGCCTATCTGAATTTTTACCTTTTCTCTTCTCAGTGATGGATCACTGAATACAGTGAAAAATATTAATTAAAAATCATAACATAAATCTAAAATCAATATTATATTGAAGACTAATTCAAAACAATTCCGACCGTTGCGAAGGGTTTGACAATTGTAACTAAATCCAAGCATCTGTTACTTGATTATTAATCCTATATATGAATTCTAAATAAACAATTACAATAATAAAAACTGTGGTGATATATCCGCATCCTCATAATAAGAAAATTAAATCTCGTTGACAAATTCTGAGTTGGAATGGCCGAGTTCTCTTACAGTGTTGGCAATCTTATTAAGAACTTTTTATTTTAAATTTCTATTTTTTTATGTCAACGTTGAGTGCTATAAATTCGACAAGATGAGAGAAACGTGTATATGAATTTGAATATTTGTATGACATCAGCAATAACGTATTGATATGACAAATTGTATTTTAACTTATCAGTTCAATAATTTAATATTTTAAAATTATTTTATTTATACGTAATTGTCTTGCTTTTATTCATAGAAAAATATTTTTTATTTTACATGTTTCGATATTTGAAAATAATAATAGTGGTCAATGGGCCCTTGGTCTACTGGTGAAGTTGAAAGGTTCTAAATGAGCCCATTAGAGATCAAGTCTCGTTGAGTGCAAAGGCTTCGACACCAAAAAGGGGATGAGGCTGAGATTGTGCCCCGGGCGATTTTGGTGGAATGGATACCCCTTAGTCTATGGCTCTTACCCGAAGAGGTTCAACCCAAGAAGGCTCATGCTCCTGTATCGGGTAGCAAAAAAGAATTTGTGGATGACCTCCATCAAAAAGAAATAATAATAATAATAATGGAATTAAACTATTATATTAATATTCAAATTTGTATTTCTTTTATAAAGTATAGACAAATTAGAAGCTAAAACCATTATAAGTTATATGCTAGTTTCACAGTATAGTATTTGATAGGTTATCTTGACATAATTAACCAAAAGGAAGCCTTATCTAAAAATATTTGCTACACATGCACAGGCATGCAACAATCAGCTCATAGGGTGAACTGTGAATGTGTTTCACTGAGTGGGAGTTTTTTTTTATAGGATGCAATCGGTGGGGTAAAGAGCTAATATGAAACAATGTGAACCTAGTTCATATTGGAAGGAAGATTATATGAATTTGAACTCAATGTACAATTAACTTTCACTTAAAAATTATTTTTCCTATATATATTGATTCAATATGAGTAAAGTATTATAAACTCAAATCTCACATGAAGAACTATTTGCATGACATGTTTTGGAATGAAAATCCATTAGTTGGCAATTGGCTATCAAATTCTCGAATAAAATTATATGCCATGTTGAATGAAGGGTTTTAAATTTTAAATTTATTAAAGGGTTTTTCTTTTTTAAAGACTTATTAGGTATGTGTTTTATTGCTGAGATTGAATTAACAGGAGTGCTTTTTGAAAAGTGGTCCCATTAGTAGGGGAGCAGTATTCTTTCAAAAAATTATTTTGTTATTGTTTTTATTAGTTATAATGCTCATAATAAATGAGTTTTCGAAACAGGAAAGATGTTACAAATAGTATTTACTTTGTAATTTTGTGAATGCAATGAAAGGAAGCACATACTTTGTAGTGTAATTTTAATTGAATTAGAAGGTACACATTGTTTTCAAGGAAGATGAGAAAGTTGTTACCAAACTTATACAACAATTTGTACACAATAGAGAATTTGTAAGGTGGTCCCATTAGTAGGGGAAAAGTATTCTTTTAAAAAGTTATTTTGTTATTGTTTTTATTAGTTATAATGGTCATGATAAATGAGTTTTTGAAACAGGAAAGATGTTACAAATAGTATTTACTTTGTAATTTTGTGAATGCGATGAAAGGAAACACATACTCTATAGTGTAATTTTAATTGAATTAGAAGGTAACCATTGTTACACATACTCTGTAGTGTAATTTTAATTGAATTAGAAAGTACACATTATTTTCAGGGAAGATGAGAAAGATGCCACCAAATTTATACAATGATTTGTGCACAATAGAGAATTTGTAAAAGAGCTATTACATGACAGATCCTCTCTACAGTTTAGTCGACGAAGAACCCGTTAAAAACTTTAAATAGATAAATTGAACAGATAGAAGGGATATTAGAAACAATAACATTAGAAGGTGGATGTTATGAATTTTAAATCTATGTATAATTGAAGGTTATAAACAAAATAATTTTCACACAGATTATTTTTTGTATATATATATTCATTGAATATGAGTATAGTAAAGTATTATAAACTCAAATCTAACGTGAAGAACTATTTGCATGACATGGGTAAATCTTTTTTGTGTTTTGGAATGAAAATCAATTAGTTGGAAATTGGCTATCAAAATCTAGAATAAAATTATATGCCATGTTTAAGGAATGATTTTAAATTTATTAAAGGATTTTGTTTTTTTTTAAAGAGTTATTAGTCATGTGTTTTATTGTTGAGATTGAATTAACAAGAGTGATTTTGGAAAAGTGGTCCCATTGGTATAGTTATGTCTTGTATTAGCAAAATTTGGGAAAAAAGTATTCTTTTAAAAAGTCATTTTGTTTTTGTTTTTATTAGTTACAATGGTTATGAGAAATGAGTTTTCCAAATAGGAAAGATGTTATAAATACTATCTACTTTGTAATTTTGTGAATGCGATAAAAGGAAACACATACTTTGTATTGTGATTTTAATTGAATTACACTGATTTGTGTACACATGTATATATGTAATAATAGATATTGAGGAGATTAATCATACATTATTATTTTACTTGAATTAAAAGGCACACCTTTTTTTGAAGCAACATGAATAACATGATACTAAATCTATACAAGAATTTGTGCATAGATGTATGTCTATAAGAACACATATATGATGTGATATGTAAAACCACAAAACCCATGCTCATTTTCCTCTATTGGCATCACAGAGCCCTATGGACTCTAGTCAAACCCCCAAGCAAGACAAGGATGAAACATGCATGGGAGATCTCGTGTAGTTCCATCATACATCACACAATAGAAATCTTGTGTAAAATCAAGTGTTTCCATATATAATACATGATATTGTTGTGTTTTGATTGATGTTGCAACTTGGAAGCAGGAATGTATTTAGGTTTTGAATCCCTTTGCATGCTTAAACCTAGTTCGTGCAAATGGAATATAAGGGTATGTTAGTGGAGAAGGAAAGAAAATAAAAAAGGAAGGATAAAAAGCAAGTATATAGGTAAAATAAGTATTTACAATGTGAGTCTAAAACTAATGAATATTTTTTACAACTAGTTACTTGGAGCTATCTAGCAAGAATGGGAAAGTGTCATATGTACATTGTTGATCATCTTCAATGAGGATGAGTTGCAATGGAAATTCAATGTGTATTATACTTGTGGTGGAATATGAATAAAATAATATACATGTACAATCAAATAGGTTAGCACCACTCACTAAAAAATAGGAACATGTAAAGATGAATATTTTGAATGCATGGCATCTTGGCAAGGGATTGTCTATAAGAAATGTATTGGAGAAGTTAAAAAAGGAGCTATGGAAACAATGAGAAATGCAACGATGGGTTTGATGGGATTTGAAGGAAATAAAAAAAAGTCACATACAAAATGAAAACCAATTCAACCATGACATTGTAAATGTTTTAGTTGAAAGGAGCAATAAACATCATTCTCATGTGCTTTCAAGGATAAACAATGTGACAATCTCAACAAATTGTTCATTCAAGCAAAAGTAGATGAGGGAAGGGTTTTGTTGCTGTCCACAAACACATAAACCAACACTTGTTGTCCTCCCTTCTATATTGGCATCATGAAGCCTCGTGGGCTCTAGCCAAACACTCGAGAAAAAAAGGAGTTAATGTCTGTGTAGAATCCCATGGACACTTATCCTATACTAGAAAAAAAGAGACTTGGTGAAGGATGAGTGTTTTCAATCAAATTTTTTAATATTTTAGTGTTTTCTTCTAGCTTGAGAAGTTCATTAAGAGCGGATATCCTAGGAAACAATTAGCATAATGGGGTTTGAAGGCCACTAGAGGAAGATGGATAAAAGCAATATATAGAACAATGCACAATAAGTAAAAAGCTCCATCTAAGTTCATAATGGAAGTTTAAATCTACCTATATTAAAAATACAACACCAATGTAAGGAAGAATATAGTACAAATAGTCAACAAATTGACACATCAATTGTTATATAGATTGGCTATTGATACATATGGTTTTTGAATGCCTTTACATTGTTAAGCCTAGTTCCTGCAAATGCAATATAAGGGTATGTTAGTGGACAAGCATGGAAAATAAAGAAGAAAGGATAAAAAGTAAGTACATGGGTAAAATTAATATATACAATGTGAGCCTAAAAACAATGAATAATTTTAATAATTAGGAAACCAAATCTATCTATTTACAGTGGGAGAGTTTCACACTTACAAACACTATTGAGCATATTCAAGAACGGTGAGCTACATTGGACTAACTCACAAGAGCAAGAAAGAATTTGAAATAGAGAGTGCACAAAACACTAATTTTCTTGAATGCGTATTATATTTTTGCAATAATCTAAAACAAAATAATATACATATAGAATAAAAGAGGTTAAACCTATTCAGTGTAAATAGAAATGGGTAAAGTGGAATATTTTGAATGCACTAGATCTTGGTTAGGAATTATCTATAAGTAACATATTGGAGAAGTCTAAAAGAGAGTTGTGGAAACAATAACAAGTAGAATGATTAGGTTCATGGGGTTTGAAGGTAGGGAATGCAATCATGTACAAAATGAAAACCAATCCAACCATGATAGTGCAAATGGTTTAGTGGAATAGAGCAACAGACACCACTCTCATGTACTTCTAGGGATAAATAGCGTGATGCTATCAATAGTTTGTTTTTCTGCCTAGAAGCACATGAGAGCAGTGTTAGGTTGCTATTCATAACCACATAAATTGATGTCCATTTTACTCCCTACCATATTGGCATCATGAAGCCTTATGGGTGCTAGCCAAACCCTCAAACCAAAGGAGTTAAGGTGCATGGAAAATCCCATGGAGTCTTACCATACAACACAAGGAAAAGGAACTTGTGGAAAGATGGGTGTTTCAAACCAAATTCTATAACATTGAAGTATTTTTTTATGGGTTAAGAAGTACCTAAAGAACAAATATCCTAGTAAAGAAGAAGCATAATGGGATTTGAAGACAGTTAGAAGAAAATTGGTAAGTGGAATATACAGAAGAATGGACAATAAAGGAAAGAATAGCATAAAACATATTCACACAACACAAGTAATGTATGTAACAGTTCGCTAAATGGGCTTGTAGCTTTAACTACAAAAGATAGCGATAGTTGCATTCTCTTTTATCTATTCAACTTTATATCTTTAGCTAATAGGCCATTTGTTTGAAGTTGCTATTTCTTGAGAAGCCAACATTTAATCATGTATTATGTGTAAAACTTCAAACAAATGAGAGAAAAAGAATATCATGAAACATGTTGATATAAGATTCAAGCTACATTGTTTTGTAGTAGATATTGAAAAAATATATATAGAGGAATTATATAACAACCATTAGAATAATACTTGTTTGGTAGTAAATATCGCACACAAAGAGGAAAATTGTATTGAGTGCCCTAAAAGATAGAGATACATATGCACATATATATATGTACTCAATTTCTTGATTGATATATATAAAAATACCAATATAGGAAAATATACATATGCATATTTTTAGACAAAGATATGCATACATATGTATATCTAAACAGGTTTGTATATTATGTTTATGCATATTTATGTAGACTGCAAGTTTAAGTAGAGTTTAAAGTAGCATGTATAAGTATTGCCTATGTCAAGTAAAAATCACCACTATATAGTTATAGCATTGAATCATATAGTATTGAGATGTTGATAAGAACAAAGAATTTAATTCTATAGTATGTGTAACATATCCATAATGCCAAAATGGTTCTTTGGGAAATGCAACTAAATAAATATATTTTCTTGCATATTTTGCAGTATACTTTCCCACACTATAACATTGAATATTTCATTTACTTCTTGTTGTGCAATTGCACCACAATACATATATATATATAGATATACATATATGAAAATATATATATACATGTACATATATATACATATACATCTATACACATACACACACACACATATACATGCATATATTGTAAAGTTGGGGTCCACTATTTTCCATAAATATTATAGAGAAATAGGAAAATTGTAAAAGAACTATTAGGGAAACACTATTGGATGTTGTGTTTGTCTGGATGATATGTGGTTGTCATTGATGTCAACACTATTATCATTTCATGTATTGAAGGTTGTATATGTTGAGGATATTGAGAAAATTGTAAAAGAAAGTGTTCTAGGTTCCCAGTGGAACTATGAAGGTCATGAAGGTGTCTTGTTCTATACATAGAAGATAATTTTTTGTGGATTAAAGAGTTTATTGTTGAGTGTATCTAGTCCATCCTTCAAAATTTTTAGAGGTCCACATGAAGATTTGTTCAAATTATGAAGATCTATGTTCTGATAGTGTTTTTGTGGTCTCTATCAATGTTCTTGATTAAAGTTGGTATAATTTTGCTAATTCTAGTTGTTGTGGATGTTTATCTATTGTTTCTTGGTGTTCTTGGATGATTCAAGATCATGATCTATCTCTGTGGTATGTCCACATTGATCGATGTGCTCATGCTCAAAGATTTTTTCTAGCTGTATGTTCAATTTTTCATGTTCTTGGCTGACATGATGGGTGCAATGTGTTGTGGATCTTTGAAGAGAAATTGATTGAATTCCTTTTGTGTTGGAGTTGTTAATTTGGGTCTCCACTATGTTGTGGCCAACCTTGGTGGATACGCATTGAAAATTTATTTGTAAATTTGGGCCGATATTGAAAATATGTTTTATATTTCTAGCTAACTAAGTGGTTGATGTAATCTCATGTTATTGATATATAAGAGCGATTATTTCATTGGTGTAAATTTTGCTCCATGTTCTCCCATGTATGTACGTGTGAATATCATCCAATTGCAAAGTAGAGTGTGAAGAACTTTGAGCAAAGAGTGAAGAAGGTTTTTCTATGCTTAACTAGAACTATAATCAGGCTTGTGTAGAAGCTATTATCTTAGTTCACACCCTGTGGATCTAATCCAAATTGCTTTGTATTTTTGGGTAGTGACCCCTCTTGTATTTGAGTAGTGAGCTCTAGGCAATGTTCTTGAATGCATGTGCATTCCCATAATTTATCATTATACTTTTAATAGGGTATAATATTGTGGACTAACCTCCACCATGGTTTCTTCCCTACCAGGGTTTCCACATAAAAAATATTGGTGTTCTCTATGTTTTTGATGTGTTGAATATTTATGGTTTATTGTTTATTCATCAGATCTGAGATTGAGTTAATTAAAATTTGGAAAGATTTAAGTATTTTGTGACAATTGATTCACCCCCCTCTTAGTTGCCTGTCCTTGTTTTTCCAACAACTAGCATCAAAGTGGGTTCCTTTGAAGAATTTTAAAAGCTTGAGGCAATCAAAGATGGCATCATACAAGAAGGAAAGTCCTAGATTTGATGGAACAAACTACTCATTGTGGAAAGCTCAGATGGAGTGTCATTTGAAGTGTATTGGTGAACCCTTCTAGAAACTTACAAAGAATCAATATGTTATTCCTCAAAATGGTCCCTCCACTGCTGATGAGATTAAAGAGGTTGAGAATAGTGTCAAGGCTATGGAGCTTTGTTGAGTGCTTTAAAAAATTTGTAAATGACAAATGTGTTAGGTTTAAAGACAAGTCATGAGATGTGGATGAAGCTAGAAACTTTGTATGAAGGAGTTGTACATGTGATGATGGCTAAGCTATAGATTTTGAAAGGTAAGTATGAAAATTTGAATATGGGTGAAGATGAAAATAATTCTTCTTTCATGCAAAGAGTAAATGAACTAGTGATGCGTATTAGATGTGTTGGTGGTAAGCTACATGAAGAAGAAATTATGGCTAAGGTGCTCAGATCATTGCTTCTCCTACAAAGCTAAGGCTCATGCTATTGAAGAAACCAAATCATTGACAAATATGAAAAGGGATATAGTGGTTGGTAAACTTGCTACCTTTGAGTTGAGTGAATTTGGTGATTCTATTCCTAAGACTGAAATTGCATTCAAGGCTAATGTATCTAGAAGAAATAAGAAAAGATATGATCTAGGAGAAAGTTCTAGAAAGACATCCAAATATGATGAAGAATTGAAACAACTTGAACATAAAGAAAGAGAGGTAGAAGAATTGGAAGCACTAATTGTAAAGAAAGAATGTGGAGGAAAAGGTAAGTATGAAGGAGTGTTGCCTATTAATTTTTTTTCTTGTATTAAAATAGGTCATTTTGCATCAAGGTGTCTTAAAAGAGTTCCTAGATCCAAGCCTAAAAAATCTAGAATCCAAAAGAAATGTTACTTTGTTGAAGAAGAAATGATTGATGATGAGTGTAATAAAGATAATGGAAATGAAGATGATTGGGTTTTCATTGCTATTAAGGAAAATAGTCATGTGGCTACTGAATCTACTAAAGCTGAGAAAGCTCTTACAACCCAAATTGAATAAAAAATGAGTGGGTCATTGATAGAGTATGATCACATCATATGATTGGTGACAAAAGAAAATTTGTAAGTTTAAAGAAGTATGACAGTGGGGTTGTAAGATTTATAGATAACAATGCTTGTGTGATTCGTGGCAGAGGATCTATGTGTCTTGGTGGTAAGCATAACATTGATGATGTTCTTTATGTTGAAGGCTTGAAGTACAACCTATTGAGTGTTGGACAGATGGTAGACAGAGGTTATGATCTTTATTTGAAAGATGGAAGATGTAGGATAAATGGAAGCTCTAGAAATGTAATTTCCTTAGGTAAACAAACAAAAGGTAACATTTTTCACCTGAATGCTAGTAGGGAAAGTTGTTTAATTGCTCAAGTAGATGAAGGTTGGTTGTGGCATAGAAGGTTGTGTCATGTGAATTTTGATAAAATTGTAATAATAAGTTCCACTCAAGCAATAAGAGATCTATCTAAGCTAGCGAAGCCTACTAGCACCATTTGCAAAGAGTGTCAGATGAGAAAATAGACTAGAGTTTCTTTTTAGAGAAAACAACATAACTCAAATGGATTACTGGAACTTGTACATACTAATCTATGTGGTCCCTTAAGAGTTAGAAGTCTCCATGGTGAAAGGTACTTTATGTTGATTATTGATGACTATTCTAGAATGATATGGGTTGCTTTCTTAAGAGAAAAATGTGAAGCATTAGAAAAGTTCAAAAGTTTCAAAGCTATGGTAGAAAATGAGAAAGGTCTAAAAATAAAATGCCTAAGGTCAGACAGAGATGGTGAGTTCACCTCCAGGGAGTTTAATTATTTCTGTGAAGAGCATGGAATTAGAAGACAAATATCTGCTCCCCGGACCCCTCAACAAAATGGTGTTGTTGAGAAAAAGAATAGAACAATTATGGATGTTGCTAGAACAATGATGATTGAAGGAAATGTGCCTCAAATCTATTGGAGTGAAGCAGTAAGAACTCTTGTGTATACTTTGAACTTGGTAAATGTAAATGGTAATTCTAGTAAGACTCCTTTTGAATTATGGTTTGGTTATAAGCCTACTATTAAATATTTCAAGATCTTTGGAAGAAAATGCTACATCAAGAGAGATGATGATATAGGCAAGTTTGATGCAAGAATCAATGAAGGAATCTTTCTAGGTTACTCTATTAGAAGCAAGGCCTATTGGTGCTATAACAAAAGATTAAGAAAAATGGTTGAGAGTGCAAATGTCAAAGTTGATGAAGATTTTGCTAAATCATCTAGATATTGTGGGTATGATTCAAATGAAGACAATACAAATAAAGGGAAGAATGTTCAGACATAAAATCAACTTCACATTGTTCCATATGTTCCAGTATGACAACTTCAATTTGTTTTGATAAATCAAGATAGGGTATGTGCAAGATCATCATGGAAAAAATAGGCCCTTAAGTGGCAAAAAATTCAAAAAAAATAGTGTTAGGCATCTTGACGTAAAAATTTGAATAAGTTATCTATATTATTTCAAAAATATGTAAGAATAGAATTTGTAGAAAATTGAATGCAGTTTCTAAACTACTAGGTTTATTTAAAAATAAATAAAATCTACTTGGTGAAAACTCAAAATTTCAATGCAGTAGTACTTAAATTTAGGGAAAAAATAAGTAGGTGTCTGTCTAACCACCCTAACCATAATAAAATGATAATACTTTTTTTATAATATTTTATATATAAGTAGAGGACTCATGTCTAGATGTGATGCATATTTTTTTATAATTTTTTCCAAGTAAATAATTACTTATGAATTTTTTATTACAACTTTAAAAAAAATAAAAACTTGTATGTCTAACCACCTTAATTTTGTCAAAACTTCATGAAATTTAATTTAATTTTTTTTAATCCTATAGTATGTGAGCATAGAATGTGACGCATGTTTAAGATTCAAAAAATGTGATACCATTTGAAAGTTATATATGTTTTTGAATCAACCTATTGATTAGGACTTTAGTTGTAATTCTAATAGAAAATGAATAATAATTATTTATTACATTCAAATTAAAGCATAATTTATATTGGTGGAAAGTTGAGAATCTCCTCTTAAAACCCTTTTCGTTTCATCAATTTTGGGTAAAAAAAGTCATCATCCACATACCCTACAAATACCCATAATAGTGCCACTTTTGGGGCCATCATGATCCTGCACATACTCGATAGTTAGAAAGAAGAGACAAGTGCAAGTGCAGAAGAAAGAACAGAAGGATAAAAAGTTCAAGAAAATCCTAAAACTCCAAGGTATGTAAAGCTAAATCATTTTGAAAACCAAATTATATGAGATAAGAATAAAGGTGTGCAAACTAGAAGAAAGATTGCATAAGAGTATTCCCTGATTTCCAAGATTGAACCTAAAGATGTCAAAGAAGCTTGCAATGATGAACACTGGATGGAAGCTATGAAGGAAGAACTAATGTAGATTGAAAATAATGATACATGGATACTAGTTCCCAAACCAAAATATAAAAATGTAATTGGTACCAAATGGGTCTTTCAGAATAAACTAAACGAACAAGGTGAAGTAGTCCAAAATAAAGCAAGATTGGTATGTAAAGGGTACTCACAAATGGAAGGTATTGACTTTGAAGAAACCTTTTCCCCTATTGCTAGAATTGAAGTTGTAAGGTTATTTTGTGCTTATGTTGCATACAAAAATTAAAAATTCTATCAAATGGATGTGAAGTCATCTTTTCTAAATTGTGAGTTAGAAGAAGTATACATTGAATAGCTAGATGGATTTCAACTGACTGATGAGGAAAACATGGTTTTCTAATTAAAGAAATCTTTGTATGGACTCAAGCAAACCCCCAAAGCCTGGTATGATAGATTAGACAAATAATCACTAAAGCTTGGATTCAATAAAGGTACTGATAACAACAACTTATACTTCAATTTGGATCATGATAAAGAATTGATTATTGAAGTCTTTGTTGATGACATTATTTTTGGAGGAGATGATAATCTATGTATGAAGTTTGCTGATGAAATGAAGAGTGAATTTGAGATGAGTAGGATTGGAGAAATGAAGTTACTTCTGGGATTGTAAGTCACTCAGTTAGACAAGGGGATATTTGAATATCTCAGTCCAAATATGTGAGAGAACTATTAAAGAAGTTTGGCATGGATGATTCAAAACCTGTTGGTACTCCCATGGTAACCAAATGCAAGTTGACATAGAATGATGATTCTCCTAAGGAAAAGAAAATAAGATATAGATCAATGATTGGTGGATTGCTCTACTTAACTCAGGCTAGACCAAAAATTATGAATATTGTATGTATGGTTCCTAGATTTTAGGCTGATCCAAAAGAATCTCATGTGACTATTTTTAAGAGAATATTCAGGTATCTAAAAGGAACAACTAATTTTGGGCTTTGGTGCCTTAGGATGATGATCTTACTTTAAATGCATATACTGATGTGGATTGGGTAGGAGATGTAGATGACAACAAGAGTACTAGTGGTGGTACTTTCTTCCTAGGGAAGAAGATGGTGTCTTGGTTGAGCAAAAAGAAAAATTCCATTTCTCTATCTATTACTGAAGTAGAGTATATTTTTGTTGCGAACAACTGTACTCAAGTGATTTGGATGAAATAGATGCTAAAAGATATCAGAGTGGTATATGATGAACCTATTTCCATATACTATGACTACTCAAGTACAATCAACATATTAAAGAATCTAGTGCTACAATCTAAGACCAAACATATATCAATCAAGTTTCACTTTCTAAGGGAGAAAGTAAGTGAAAAACAAGTTAGACTGGAGTATGTGCCTACCAAAAAACATATTACAGATATTTTCACTAAGCCATTACCGAAGGATACTTTTGGGTATCTCAAAGAGATGCTAGGGGTGATTACCCCTCATAATATGAACTAGGATGCATTAACCTGCATCAATCCATGCATTTCATGATCATATTCTGACTTGGATTGATGTTTCCATGGTTGCTACTCAGGGGGAGTAGTAAAATGTGTAGATATGTGGTTTAGAGCTTGCATGTGGAAATATAATTTTTATCTTTTCTATTGATGTCAAAGGGGGTGAAGAGTAATGTGAAAAACTATTTCTTATCGGGAGTGAAGAGTCTTGTGGGGAGATATTATAGAAGAAGCCAAGGAAGAAGAGTCAAAACCTAAGGAGGAGAAAGTGTTGATTGAAAGTTGGGTTGATGGTGTTTTTCACATCATGTGTTGCCAACAATACCAAAGGAGGAGATTTTTGGATGTTGTGGTTGTGTGGCTAATATGTGGCTATCATTGATGTCAACACTATTGTAATTTAATGTATTTAAGGTTGTATATGCCAAGGATATTGATAAAATTGTAAAATAAAGTGTTCCAGGTTCCCAATGGAACTATGAAGGTCATGAAAGTGTCTTGTTATATACATTGAAGATCAACTGTTGTGGATTAAAGGGTTTAATTTTAAGTGTATCTAGTCCATCCTTCAAAAGTTTCTGAGGTTTACATGAAGATTTGTTCAAATTATGAAGATTTGTGTTCTAACAATGTTTTTATGGTCTTTGTTAGTGTTCTTGATTAAATTTGGTATAATTCTGGTAATTCTACTTGTTGTGAATGTTTCTCTATTGTTTCTTGGTGTTCTTGGATGTTTCTGGATCATGCTTTATCTCTGTAGTACATCCACATTGATTGATGTGCTCGTGATCAAAGATTTTTTCTCTATATTTTTAGTTTTTCATGTTCTTGGTTGGCATGATGGGTGTAACAGGTTGTGGATCTTTGAGGAGAAATTAATTGAATTCCTTTTGTATTGGAGTTGTTAACTTGGGTCTCCACTATGTAGTGGCTGACCTTGGTGGATACACATTGAAAATTTATTTGTAAATTTGGGCCGACATTGAAAATATGTTTAATATTTTTGGATGACTAAGTGGTTGATGTAATCTCATGTTGTGGATATCTAAGAGTGATTTTTTCATCGGTGGAAAGTGTTCTTTGTGTGCTCCCATGTTTGTATTTCTAAATATCATTCAATTGTAGACCAGAGTGTGAAGAAGACTAAGCAAAGTGTGAAGAAGTTTGAGTGAAGAGTGAAGAAGTTTTTTTTGTGCTTAACTAGAATTGTAATAAGGCTTGTGTAGAAGCTATTTTCTCATATCACACCCTGTGGATCTAATCAAAATTGCTTTGTATTGTTGGGTAGTGAGCCCTCTTGTATTTGAGCAATGAGCTCTAGGTAGTATGCCTAAATGCATGTGCATTTCCATTATTTCTCATTATACTTTTAACAGAGTATAATATTGTGGACTAACCTCCACCATGGTGTTTCCCCTAATAGGTTTTCCACCTAAAAATTATTGGTGTTCTTGGTGTTTCTAATGTGTTGAATGTTTATAGTCTATTGTTTATTCATAAAATTTGAGATTGAGTTAATTAAAGTTCAAAAATATTTAAGTATTATGTGACAATTAATTCACCCCCCCTCTTAGTTGTTTGTCCTTGTTTTTCTAGAAAACACTAGAGAGCAACATACATATGATTCTTAGGTATCATCTGAATACCTCTTACAACTATTACATAGACTACTTGGCTTCTACCAATATGTTGCATGATACTCTTTTTCTATCATCTATTCAAAGCTTCCTATAGCAAACTATTATTTGTCACTCTTCTTTTTCTTTGTAAGGAAAGAAAATTTATTGGTTAAGTTGCATTTTTGAAAGAGCCATTGTGGTGTTGCTTGTGTATGAGGCTATTGTAAGAGTATTCATCCTTAGGTCTATTCTATAACAAATTTGAGAGTTTGGAAACTGTTGCACTATGAATTATGTAAGTCATTTTACATGGACTGTATTTTGTATAAATGTTTTGCCCATAATATTGAATACCAAACAATGTAGCTTCAATTTCCAATTAATCCTATCGTGCTATAAGCATGTTGGATAGATCATTGCATCATATAATTGTTGCCATAACATAGAGAAAATAGGTGCTACCTTGGAGAACTGGGTTTGAGTAATTGATTTGGCATGTTGGAAGGATAAAAACATTTTTCGACATTTATAAAGTTTTGTTACAATTTCCCTACTTCTATATATGTAACCATGGGTTGGGGGTGGTGGAGTTGGTGTCCTTAATATGTGGAAGCTGAGTGGTAAGTATTTTTTTGCATGAGGGTGGAGCTTAGCAATTACATAGGTTGGGGGTGGTGGAGCTGGTATCCTCAAACAAGGTAAATACGATATTCAATGTTGTAATATGGGAAAGTATGCTTTGATGAAGTTATACTCTTGAAACAACCATCGCAGTGTTGGCTTGGTAGCAGACTATTGTTAAAATCATCACATTTAGTTCCATTTTTAGGAGATTGTAGGGTTTTGAAAGTGTGGTGGTGCAGAATTTGTATGTGATTTCACATGGGTATTTTTAAAAATGATTGATGATCACTTAATTGAGATTAGAAATAACATGATACAATGTAAATAACTATTTAACTACAATGCCTCCACCCATACAGAGCCATAATCTCTTTGACGTCTCCAAGATGGGTATAACATCAAAGAGAAAAATATGTAACAAGAAGACACTAACAATAAATTAATCATCTATGCAAAACACCCATGTAAAAAAGAGTAGAAGGCCACAAAATTTATTAAAAATTCTAGTTGCATCACCTCATACTAAATACTATAGAGAAATAGAGAAATTGTAAAAGAGGTATTAGAATAACACTAATGTAGCTTGATTTCTTGATTAAGTCTATATATATATATACATATGTACATATGTATATATCCTTGGCTGGTTTGGCATAAGAGTATTGTAAATATCATCGAATTTGGCTTTGTTTCCTAGTAGGTTGCAGGGTTTCAAAACTATTGCCCTCCTAAGTCTATAACTGAGTATACATGGGTGTTTTGCAAAAATGATTTATTTATTTGTTTATGTTAAAACAGTTGTTGTGTGGAATCTCCAAGTCATTTTGCATGGGTGCCTGGTGTTATGGTTTTATATGGATGAAGAAATTGTAGTTAAATCTTGTTTCTTTTTCCAAAAAAATATATGTTCCCAGGAAGACAAAAAGATAATTGTAGAAACATGGAAAAATGTACTATGTAGAGTAGACTATAGTTATTGAAGTGAAGTGTATTTAAGTATGTGGGTGAAGTTTTCACCAAGATTTCTGTTAGGCCATCGGTGAATTAGATTTTTGATGTCAGTAATTCCTTCATTGATGGGAACTTGTGTAGTTTTTTTTTTGTGGCAATGTGGAGCTTGGTAATTACATGGGTTGTCAATGGTGCATTTGGTCAACTCAATACAAAAGAATTGAATTATTTTGTATAATATTTAGTAGCAAATAAGTGTTATTCTAATACCTTTCATATAATTCCTCTATTACATTGAATATATATATATATATATATATATATTTGTATATGTACCTTTCTATGCTTTGAAGCATTTATTTCTAGATATAGTTCACATTGTATATATGTATATATATGCCTAATATGAGAGGGAAAGGAATAAGTGAAAATTGCATGTTTTCTCACATTCCCACGACATTGTCATCATGAAGCCTCATGGGCCCCTGGAAAACTATGAGCCAGGTAAAGCATGAAACACTGACCACAAATGTGATGGAGTTTCATTATATATTAGAGAATAGTGAAGTTGCTAAAAAAATTCTATGTTCTTACATATGTATTCATTTTCCTAAAGTTTTTTTTCTCCAATCACTTTCTAGGCAAAGAGAATGCTTGATAAAGAAGCATATAAGATGGAATTCCGTAGATGAAATATGAAAATATTGTTTAAAGGAAGACACCAAAGAAATATAAAAGGTTTGTTTCAAAGCATACAATGTATAGGAATAACTTTATAGGCATACCTAATTTTGGTATGTTTTGGAATGCATCTAACCATGCAAAAAGAAAAGGGGTGAGTGTATAATTTTGCTATGTGTTGAAGGATGTCTAGCCCTGCAATAAGAGGAGGGGTAAATCTATAAGCTAGTAAATTATATAAATTTACAAAACAAAACTATCATTGAAATATATATCTATGGTTAGGTGTGTATGAAATAGCCAAAAAGATAGGGGAAAAACAACTTGCAACAATAATACATCTATGAGATAGTGCAGATTATAGAACACAACACTTGTTAAACATCCAATCTAGGAACTAGTGGAAGTGCATGGTAGGTTTTGACCATTCTGCACCCATCGAGCAATGCAACTAGCTCCACAACCACCAACCCACCCATTCAACAAAGTCAACCATTGTTGTGAAGAGGTTTAGGCAAGGCCTCACAAATTGCATGGACTGTTATTATATATTAAGCAAAAAATGGAATATACAAAAGACTATTTTTGAAAGCAATACAGAGGAAGGCAAAAACACTAAAATTTTGAATAGATAATTCTATACATCAACATTATACATATAGATATACACATACATATACATATGCATATACATATACATACATATAAATATACATATACATACAAATACACCTATACATACAAATACACATATATATACATATACATACATGTACATATACATATAAATATACATATAAAGATATATAGCTACAAACATACTTTTCGACTTCTGTTTACCATTTATCGCTTGTAGTTATCTATGTGTAGCATTGGTGTTATACTCATTGCCTTATGACCAGTTCTAGTTAAATGTTCTTTCTTTCATCAAAAAAATATGGTGAGTGTCACTAATCTTTTCATCCCTTCTAGTCTTCATGTACTTGGCACTAAATATTATAGAAAAATAGAGAAAACTTGTGCAAGGATTTTACTGATAGTGTGGAGCTTACCTCTTAAACAAAGGATCTACCTAAATGTTCCTCACTGGTCAATAAGCTTTGAAAAGAAATCGTAAATTTACAATTGTCAAGGAAACTATTATATAGTAAATGTATTTTTAATAGCTTGAATTTTGAGTTGACAAGCAAACTACTATATAGATTGGTTTAGGCATTATATAAGTTTATCTCTAGCCTATTTTTGATATTCATTAGACCTGGAAGCACACACATACACACACACAAATATATATATATATATATATATATATATATATATATATATATATATATATATATATCATTAAATTTGTAGGTGAATAATGACCAAGAACCAAGAGTGATTAGCATTCAAAGAAAGTTTAAATTGAATACAATCTCATTAAAATGATGGAATAAATAATTTATGACTCCTAATTTTTGAATAATGGAAAAAATTATAACATTCATGCAGATTTTAAATGTGACATCATGTTTTCAACAAAAAGGAGAAAGTATATCAAATAAATATAATCTACTATAAATTCTATAATGGGAATTTTAATCTACAAATATCACAATTACTGTTTTTTAACAATAGAAAAACAAAACTACTTATATTCAAATTTGATAACTCTTCAACAATACGTTTCAACTATTAGCCATATACAAGATATTTCAAATCTATATGATAATAAATTCTCAATTATTAGCCATATACAAAATATTTAATATATATATATATATTGTCAACTATTACCTATATAGAAAATACTTGCAATATATATGGAAATAAATTGTTCAGATGTCTTTGAAATTGTAATATGTGTAAACATATCATATAACTATCCAACTGATTTGAAATATTTGAAAGCAAAAATGAAAGGAAAATTGATGCACCATGCTATAATAAAAAGGACGACGGGTCAATAAATGTGCAAATATGTAGATACAAATATAGGTATAAATTATGTCCTTATTTCTTAAACAATGTCTTAGCATCCCATAGTCAAAATTTAAAAGTCAAAGCTATGAGAAATTATCAGAATTGCAAAAGAGCAATCAAAGAGTAGGCTGGCTAGTGGAGCCTTTTTTTGGAGCAGTACATATATCTTCATTATTTCTACAAGCAATAGTTTACACTCTGCTTCAAAATCAACTTTTGTTGCTTTGACAATTGTTGTTTTCAACCAGTCCTCAAAATTATAAGTTTTTGTTCTAATCAAAGCAATAAAGATGTATGGTTTACAAACAAGGCCTTTAATAATAGCAACATGATCTATTGTAGAGTCAGAGCTATCTTGCAATGTGTAGAGGTCTTTTGCTAGAATTTGCAACAAAATAGTCATAGCTTCATAAAAAAAAATACACCAAAGGATACCTAAATGGTCTTGCAACTTTAACTACAAAAGATCTAGCAATAGTTGCATTCCTCAATTTCCATCTGGAAACAATCACAAAACCAAACATCAGCATGGGGCCCTGCGCATTTCCTTTTGCATTCTTTACCATTAACCAACAAGGGGAAAATAGGGTAACAAAAAGACTTATTTTTTGCAATTTGAATGGTTGCTTTAAAAATGGCGTCAATAGTTTTTGGCAAACAGAGGCAGTTGTTCAAGATAAATGCAATAGTAATTCTATCATTTGAAGGATGCAACCTACGAGGTGTAGTAGAAGTTGAAGCCACTTGGTCTACTTTAATTGGGCCCTTGGATCTAAGAGTGTTTTCCTTAAGAATAGAAGGGTTAATCTTAGGGACTGTTCCTATTGATGTGTTGATAACTTTGCTATTAAAGTAGCCTACACAACCACTATGCACAACAACAATGATTATTTCACCAGAAAGGTACATCTGCTCCAAGGTATCACCTTTTTCTTGCCAACTTGGTGCCCACAAATTAAGATCAATGAAATAAGTAGAGATATCATATAGTTTAATGATTCGTTGGATTGTTTCAGTTCCATTTCTCCTATGGATAGTTGAAATGTGCCCAACATGCACTACAATTCCAATATTGTCAATGAAGTTGTTATCACTATAGTTGCTTATGTCACTAACCAGTGCAAAAGTAGAAATTTTTTTTGGGATAGGAATCTCATCTTCACATCATTTTCTTTTGATTTTTCATCCAATTTTTTTTAAGATTACCATTTAATTAATTGAATATTTTATTGGCTTCCTTGACCAATCTCCTCAATATTAAATAAGTTAACCCTGCCCAACTCAAATGTAATGCAATTCAACAATATCATCAAAACAAGTAATATGTATTTTTGTCCCCTCCATATATATAATTTCAAAACTAAATAGTTTCCCTTCACCTCTTTATTTCTAGAAATGATGCATCTCCCTAATATGTGTTACACACCCTTTCACTATCTAAACATTTTTATAAATTTTCAAAGCTTTAATAGGGTTGACCTTTGGAGGGTTGTTTTGTTTTTTAGGGGACAGTTGCAAACCAAATTCAGGGGCACATTTAGAAGAAGAAGGTGAGTTAGGCACCAACATTTTCTCTTCTTGTTGCTTGAACAAATACCTAGGAATCCCAATAATTTGACAATCAGGCATAATTACAACTAAGTTGGATATGATTAAGGCCCTAGAAAAGAAGAAAAACAATATATTAGACAAATTATATGAGGCAGAAACAAAAGAGAGGGACTTTTTTAAGATATACAACAAACAACACAACCTACCTTGAATCTTGGATATTACTACAAACATAGTCTTTTAAACATATGGTGCAGGAGCACCTAGGCCAAACCCCAATTTGGTTTGCACAATTTTGGCTTGTACTTGATTTTGACCAAATCAAAATGTTTGTATGTGTGATTTGGACCTTAGAAATTCTTGAGTGGGTGTGTTGATTTAATCTTTAGCATAGATGTCATCCTAGGATAGTCATGTTTTTAAATTTTGGCTTTAATGAGTTTTGGACAGTTTGGATGAACCTTAAATGTTTAACCACTACATCATCATTGTTGGAATATGCCATGGGACAGTTAAAGTGTTGTTGGCTCAAGATCAAGGAGATAATGATCCTACAATGAAGGATAATGGCAGAGTTACAACCTTGCATGGTGAATTTGGGTATTTGCATTCACTTTATTTGGCATTAGGAATCCCTTGAAATCAGGGAAATACTCGAGCAACTGCCCTTGAATGGTGGAAAAGGCATCAAAATTTGAGGATGTGGCTCGTAGAGAGAAATTAGAACATTGTAAACAAAATTTGTTGTGAAAGGATAGAAAACGGTTAGCATTTTTCTGTAGTTTTTCTGTGTTTACTGAAAACCCCATGTGTTTTCAGAATAGTGTTGTAAATGAACTATGTGCATTTATTTGGTGTTGGATCAGAGTTTATTTAAGATATTCTAGCTCTTTACTATTGAAAATAGTTCTTTGAATAATAATATTTGCAGTGTGGTTGAGTTTTGTATTGCAAGGAATAGCTAAAATCTACATTTTCTGGATCTGCCCGTGCATGTTGAGAAACAGTGGACTTGATGGCACCGTGTAGGATGATATAACACTGTATTTATGTTTTTTAAATAGTATAGAGAAATTTTCATCTATTAACCAAGCCCCTGAGTGTAGACTTACTGTTTCAAGTTCATAGTTTAGAGTTGCAGAGTGGTTATCTTAAAATCCCTGTGTGTTTTGCAATAGAGTTCTAATAGGCGTAGAATAGACATATTTCACATTGCATTCATGCTAATAGAGTAGAATTGATAAATTTTCATTGTGTATCCAAGTGGAGTAGTGTAGAGTTCTTGTATTGAATCTTTAGATAAGCATTTAGAGAGTTTGAAAGTTCAATTTTGAATAGTTAGTCAAAACATGGCTTCCCCATGAAATCTTCCTGCGGAGTTTTCCTGAGGTTGATGGAAATGATAGGGGAGCCATGCTTCTATAAATATTTAGTCATAGGAGACTTTGTGAGCCAAGCAAGAAATGATAACACCAAACCCTAGGCGAGTGTAGACAACCCAGTTAGGAGTTTGGAACAGTAAAGTTGAGAACTCGGGCAGGGGCAGAAGGTACTATATAGTACCAGTACGGTATCATGAAGGTTTTGGTCATACTTTGACAGGTTAAAGTGAGTTTATGCTTGAACAATCCAATAGTGTGAGGAGACAGCAGGAATTTCCTAAAACCCTAGCTATTAGGCTTAATAGCCCTAACACTCCATGAATGCAGACTTTGCATGTACGGTGAGGATAGAGCCCTGAGACCTAGTACAAGATTTAAAGCCCTAAAAAGGGTGCTTGAAAGTGCCTATTTACTAATAGGTTGTTTGCTAAGTTAGAGAGAAAAAGTCAGAAAACTGACTAGTAAAGGCTAGTAGGGTTTTAGGCCTCCTCAAAGAAACTTCAAGAAAACGGGTAGATGGAAGGTTGAACATCCAGCAAGATGGATCAATTTCAATGCAGAAAGCATGGAGACAGTATCATCAACTCCCCTACAAGTATTTCTAGGATGATGAATAAGTTGGTACTTAGATCCTTCTATGTCCAAGGAAGAGCCATTGATTACAAAAGGTGTTGAATCTTCAAGGGTAAAGTACAAGGTTGAAAGCTCTCTAAGAAGAGTTGGAGCAGGACTAGAGCAATCTTTTAAGATCAAAAAGGAACTCTTGATAGCAGGTTTCAGGCAGGAGACAGTGGAAAGTCTTCTAGAAGGCAGTACAAGCAACCCTTGGAGAAGATATACACCATATTGGTATCAGAGCTTGGTCAGATTCAAGGCATGTGATTAATGAGCCAATCCATTGAGTCAGTAGGAGAGAATACACCAGAGGAAGGAACCATGGTGACAAATGCAGAACTAGCGAAAAAGGTAGAAGAGCAAGAGGAAGATAACCGGTTGCTCAGAGTAAGGATGTCTCAGATGGAGAAACTCCTTGATGAAGTCCAAGAAACAACATATACTATGAAGGAAAATATAAAGAAGAAGGAAGAGCAGGAAGCCAAGGAAAAAGAAGTGGAATTGAAGGAGGAAGCTCCAAAGCCTGATCTTGTTCTTGCAAAGGAACCATTCTTGAAGGCATTGTAGGCCTTGAGTGGTAAAGTATTGGATGGTGTGCCACTTTTCAGTGGACAAATGGACCCAGATTCAGTAGAAGATTGGATTGAGAGCATTGAGAATCACTTTGAGTGTGATGGCATAACAGAGGCCCAAAAGGTAAAGGTGGCCAAGTCAAGGTTGAGAGGAGCAGCTCTCACATGGTGGAAGTTTGTGCAATCTGAAAGAGAGAAAGAAGGAAAAGGTCCCATAGTTTCATGGAAAGGAATGGTGACTAAGATAAGGTAGACCTATCTCCCTAATGATTATGAAGTCTAGTTGCATAGGAGAAGACACAATCTGAGGTAAAAAGACATGGATGTCCAAACATATACAGAGGAGTTTCAAAAATTGTGCCTTAGATAAAAAGTGGTTGAAGATGAGAGTATCAGGTTAGCAAGGTACCTAAATGGACTCAAGTGGTCTATTCAAGAAGATATGAGTTTGGTAAATTTCAAAACAGTCCGCCAATGCTATCAAATGGCTTTGAAAATAGAAGAGAAAGGCAAAAAGAAGCAGGAACAAAACCCCAAGAGCAGAGGTAAAGGGAAAGACAGTAGAGGACAAAGAGGAAGCTATAGTGGAAGAAGCTCAAAATCAAGAGCCCAAGGAGAAGTCAGATTTTCTGAACAACAAGAAGGAAGTTCCAGTAGAGGTGCTAGAGGAAGAGGTTTTAGCTCCAGAGGAAGAAGTGGCGGACAAGGAAGAGGTAGTTACTTCACCAACATGAAATTATATCATTGCAACCAATTGGGACACCCAGCCTATAGATTTCCTGAGAAAGGTAGCACTTCTCATGGAGGAGATAAGAGAACCAATCTGATTCAAGATGAAATAGCTGCAGAAAATAAACAATTAGAAGTACCTTTGAACTCAGAGGAAGGTGAGAATCTCATGATGAGAAGGACCTTAATCAAAGAACTGGTCAAAGAAGAGCCAAGCCAAATAAGGTCCTTGTTTAGGATAAAATGCAAAATGATGGGGAAGGTATGTAAGGTCATCATAGACTCAGGTTCAACTAAAAATATTGTGTCAGAGGAGGTAGTCAGCAAACTGAAATTGACAAGGATACCTCACAAGAATCCTTACAAGGTCACATGGCTCAATAAGGGTCAGCATGTCTTGGTGAATGAACAAGCATGGGTGGAGATTTCAATTGGAAAGTATAAAGATAAGGTATTGTGTGATGTATTACCTATGGATGCATGCCACTTGCTCCTAGGTAGGCCATGGCAATTTGACCATCAAGCTGTGCATGATGGAGCCAAGAATTCATATACCTTCAAGAAGGACAATGTAACCTACAAAATTCAATCTTTGTTGGAAGATGCTGAGGTGCAGACAACAGGTTCTAAGTTGCTATTAGTTGGTGAAAAAGAGTTCTTAAAGGCTTTAGAAGAAGGAGAAGGCGTTGGCTATGCAGTAATGATCAAGCCAAGGGAAGTAAGCAAAGAGAAGGCTGCTGAAAAGCAAGAACTACCAAAGGAGATCCAAGACTTGTTGCAAACCTATGAAAGCATTGTAAGTAGTGGTCAACCAGAAACCTTACCTCCTAAAAGAGCCATAAGTCATAGGATAGACTTGATACAAGGAGCCACCCTTCCAAACAAAGTAGCCTACAAGATGACACCTCAACAAAATGAGGAAATAGCCAGGCATATTCAAGAAATTCTTGACCAAGGTCTCATTAGGAAAAGCATTAGTCCTTGTTCAGTACCCACTGTCTTAGCACCCAAGAAAGGAGGAGAATGGAGGCTTTGTACTAATTCTAGAGCCATCAACAAGATAACCATCAGGTATAGGTTCCCTATCCCTAGGATTGAAGATCTCATGGATTGTCTAGGTGAAGCTAGGTACTATACCAAGATAGATTTAAAGAGTGGCTATCATCAAATTAGGATACATGAGGGTGATGAGTGGAAAAAAACCTTCAAAACCAATGAGGGTCTTTATGAGTGGCTAGTTATGCCATTTGGCTTGTCTAATGCCCCCTCCACATTCATGAGACTCATGAATGAAATTCTCCAGGACTACATTGGCAAGTTTGTAGTAGTGTATCTTGATGATATACTAATCTATAGCAGAACAAGAGAAGAGCACCTCCAACATATTGAGTTGATCTTCAAGAAGCTACAAGAGGAGAAGCTGATGATCAACCTGGAAAAGTGTGAGTTCATCAAAATAGAGTTGGTGTACCTTGGCTTTGGGCTATCACATGGAAACCTGAAGATGGGCAGTAGCAAGGTAGAAGCAATCCTCAATTGGCCTAGTCCAAAGACAGCAACAGAGGTAAGAAGCTTCCATGGTCTTGCTCAGTATTATAGGAAATTCATCAAACAATTTAGTGCAATTTATGCTCCTATGTTGGATACCATTAAAGGAGGAATGAAAACTAAGTTTGTGTGGAATGAGCAAGCTAACAAAAGTTTTGAGTTGCTGAAGGAAAATATAGCTACCCAACCTATTTTAGTGTTTCCAAGTTTTGAGAAACTATTCACCATTGAATGTGATGCAAGTAATGTAGCAATTGGAGCTGTTCTCAACCAAGAAGGTAGACCAATGGCTTTTCATTTAGAGAAGCTAAGTGAAGCCAAGAAGAAGTACTCTTCTTATGACCTTGAAATGTATGCATTGGTCCAAGCACTAAGGAAGTGGAGGAACTACTTGCTTCCCAAGGAATTCATTGTGTACTCAGACAATCAAGCACTCAGTTTCCTATATTCACAAGAGAAGTTGAGTCACAGGCACATGAAGTGGGTGGAGTACTTGCAAGCTTACACCTTCAATATCAAACAAAAGAAAGGAGCTCTCAACAAAGTTGCCAATGCATTGAGCAGAAGAGTTCTCACCATTCAAGAAATTCAGTTGAAGAGCATGGGAATAGATCACTTCAAAGATCTATATGTAGATGATGAAGACTTTACAGAAATTTATAAGGTATTCCTTGAGTTTAAGAACCATTTCCATAGCAAGTATGCTGAATATACCTTGCAAAGTGATTAATTGTTTAAAGGGAATCAGCTTTGTGTTCCTAGAGGTTCTATTAGGCAGAACTTAATTCAAGAGAAACATAATGGTGCATTGAGTGGTCATTTTGGGATCACCAAAACTCAAGAGCTTGTCCAAAGGTTTTACTATTGGCCAAAGATGAACTTAGATATCAGAGAGTATGTAGATAGTTGTGTGGTATGTCAAAAAGAAAAAGGCACTTCTTCAAATGTAGGCTTATACCAGCCACTACCTATCCCTTCTAGGCCATAGGAATGCTTAAGTATGGACTTTGTAGTTGGATTACCCAAGAAAAAGCAAGGTATGGATAATGTGTATGTTGTAGTAGACAGATTCAGCAAAATGGCTCACTTTATACCCTGCAAAACAACCAATAATGCCAGTCAAATAGCCTCTCTTTTCTTTAAAGAAATAGTCAGAATTCATGGCTTACCAATCAGCATTGTATCAGACAGGGATACTAAGTTTATAAGTCATTTTTGGAAGACTCTTTGGCAAAGAATGGGCACCATTATGTCCTTTGGATCTGCATATCATCCCCAAACTGATGGATAGACCAAAGTTGTGAATAGGACACTTGGAAACCTTCTAATATGCTTGACCAAGGAGTATGGTCAACAATGGGATCAGATTATTGGGCAAGTTGAATATGACTATAATGATACAGTGAATAGATCCACAGGGAAGAGTCCCTTTGAAATTGTGTATGGTCTACATCCTAGAGGTGTTTATGAGCTAAGGGAGTTGAAGGATGGAGTCAAGGGAAGTGGTTATGCAGATGACTTTTCTTGTGCAATGCAGGAAATTCATGAGACAGTCAGAAAGACCTTGGAAAAAAATACCATGAAGTAGAAGGTTAAGGTGGATAAGCATAGAAGAGAAGTCCAATTCAATGTGGGAGACTTAGTGATGGTACATTTGAACAAGGCTAGATTGCAGAAAGGAGTTCCTCACAAGCTGCAAACGAAGAGGATAGGTCCTTGTCCTATCTTGGAGAAGTATGGCAATAATGCAGTCAAAGTGCAATCACCAGATGACAGTGGACTATCCCCTATTTTTAATGTTACAGATCTTGTACACTATAAGGGACCACCACCAAACATGGATCAGACCATCCAAGAATTCATCCAAGATGTGGAAGAACTCAAACTGCCCCCTGCTATAGTCAAACCAACTGATAAGATCTTGGATACTAGGGTCTACAAAAGAACAAGAACCAAAGAGTACAAAGAACACCTGATCCAAAGACAAGGCTAACCTAAAGTTGATGCAGTGCAGAGTTCAAGAAGTTGGGAATTGATCCTAACTTGATCAATCCAAGGGTGGATTGAATTTCCTATTTTGGGGAGGATGGTGCAGGAGCACCTAGGCCAAACCCCAATTTGGTTTGCATAATTTTGGCTTGTACCTGATTTTGGCCAAATCAGAATGTTTGTATGTGTGATTTGGACCTTAGAAGGTCTTGAGTGGGTTTGTTGATTTAATCTTTAGCATAGATGTCATCCTAGGATAATCATGTTTTTAAATTTTGGCTTTAATGAGTTTTGGACAGTTTGGATGAACCTTAAATGTTTAACCACTACATCCTTGTTGTTGGAATATGCCATGGGATAGTGAAAGTGTTGTTGGCTCGAGATTAAGGAGATAATGATCCTAAAATGAAGGATAATGGCAGAGTTACAACCTTGCATGGTGAATTTGGGTATTTGCATGCACTTTATTTGGCATTAGGAATCCCTTGAAATCAGGGAAATACTCAAGCAACTACCTTTGAATGGTGGAAAATGCATCAAAAGTTGAGGGTGTGGCTCGTAGAGAGTAGTTAGAACATTGTAAACAAAATTTGTTGTGAAAGGATAGAAAACGGTTAGCATTTTTCTGTAGTTTTTCTGTGTTTACTCTAAACCCCGTGTGTTTTCAGAACAGTGTTGTAAATGAACTATGTGCATTTATTTGGCATTGGATCAGAGTTTATTTAAGATATTATAGCTCTTTACTGTTGAAAATAGTTCTTTGAATAATAATAT
Organism: Sequoia sempervirens; assembly: GCA_007258455.2. Lineage (NCBI taxonomy): Eukaryota > Viridiplantae > Streptophyta > Pinopsida > Cupressales > Cupressaceae > Sequoia > Sequoia sempervirens. Next base: position 29,971,248 of record VDFB02274714.1, on the reverse strand, counting down.
TTGCAGTGTGGTTGAGTTTTGTATTGCAAGGAATAGCTAAAATCTGCATTTTTTGGATCTGCCCGTGCATGTTGAGAAACAGTGGACTTGATGGCACCGTGTAGGATGATATAACACTGTATTTATGTTTTTTAAATAGTATAGAGCAATTTTCATCTGTTAACCAAGCCGCTTTGTGTAGACTTATTGTTTCAAGTTCATAGTTTAGAGTTGCAGAGTGGTTATCTTAAAACCCCCGTGTGTTTTGCAACAGAGTTCTAATAGGCATAGAATACATAGATTTCACATTGCATTCATGCTAATAGAGCAGACTTGATACATTTTCATTGTGTATCCAAGTGGAGTAGTGTAGAGTTCTTGTATTGAATCTTTAGATCAGCATTTAGAGAGTTTGAAAGTTCAGTTTTGAACAGTCAATCAAAACATGGCTTCCCCATGAAATCTGCCCATGGAGTTTTCCTAAGGTTGATGGAAATGACAGGGGAACCATGCTTCTATAAATATTTAGTCATAGGAGACTTTGTGATCCAAGAAGGAAATGATAACACCAAACCCTAGGCGAGTGTAGACAACCCGATTAGGAGTTTGGAACAGTAAAGTTGAGAACTCGGGCAAGGGAAGAAGGTACTGTACGGTACCAGTATGGTATCATGAAGGTTTTGGTCATACTTTGATAGGTTAAAGTGATTTGATGCTTGAACAATCCAATAGTGTGAGGAGACAACAGGAATTTCCTAAAACCCTAGATATTAGGCTTAATAGCCCTAACCCTCCATGAATGCAGACATTGCATGTACGGTGAGGACAAAGCCCTGAGACCTAGTACAAGATTTAAAGCCCTAAAAAGGGTGCTTGAAAGTGCCTATTTCCCAATAGGTTGTTTGCTAAGTTAAAGAGAAAAAGTTAGAAAACTGACTGGTAAAGGCTAGTAGGGTTTTAGGCCTCCTCAAAGCAACTTCAAGAAAACGGGTAGATGGAAGGTTGAACATCCAGCAAGATGGATCAATTTCAATGCAGAAAGCATGGAGACAGTATCATCAACTCCCCTGCAAGTAGTTCTAGAATGAAGAAGAAGTTGGTACTTAGATCCTTCTAAGTCCAAGGAAGAGCCATTGATTACAAAAGGTGTTGAATCTTCAAGGGTAAAGTACAAGGTTGAAATCTCTCTAATAAGAGTTGGAGCAGGACTAGAGCAGTCTTTTAAGCTCAAAAAGGAACTCTTGGTAGCAGGTTCCAGGCACAAGGCAGTGGAAATTCTTCTAGAAGGCAGTACAAGCAACCCTTGGAGAAGATATACACCAACATACAAGGGACCCTATTTTCAAGGAACTTGAAAATAATATATCATTTCATTTAGAAGGGAGGGTTCCTATTTTCAAATGGTGTCCATCAAACAAGACAAGCTTGTATCACTCAACCTGCCTTTCATCACTGCCAATTTTTTTGAAGGAAAAAAACTGAAGGACCAAAGAGGGAACACTACCAACATGGATGGAATGAATTGCAAATGGAGTCAAAGTCATATTTTTCTTTGCAGCCTACAAAGACGAGTGTAATCAAGCAAAATGCACATCATCACACAAAATGGATAGAACAAGTAAGAAAAATAAAGGATGGAAAGAGATACATTTTTATGTGTTCTAAAATATTAATGCATGTCTACTTTCATATCTATATCCTCTACTAGGGCCAGCCATATATGTATACACCTAAATGCCAATCAAGCAAAAAATACAAGAAAGGTAGGAAACAATAACAACAAGTTTGTAGTAGGCACAACAAAAAAGTAGGGAAAACATAGGGAATCAGAGTTTGCAAGCTAGTGGATGGCATCCTCAAAGTCAGACTCTATAGTAGTTATTGTAGGATCTAAAACCAAATCAGTCACCAAATCAATTTTAGGGGGCTCTAGAGACCCATCCATGGACCTCGACTCTATATATATAGTTTTGGAACCCTTTGAAGGAAAGGAATATTCCAACTATAGTTGACTAATTGTCAACTCTATACCACAGTAAAAATCGAAGATTAATGTATTCCAACATTCAATGCCAACTAGTGGAGAACTTAGAATGCATGCAATTTTCTTTTTATATTTGTATAGACACTTATATGCAAACATTTGTCTATGTTGCTACTTGCTTCCTTTATCTTTTTTAATAGAAACAATGGAATATAGAACATCAAGAATGAAAATCCTTAAGTACATATATGGCTTCAATTTTTCCTTTTTCTAGACATTTTGAAAAACACAAATAAGCAGATATACATATCCATATGTACACATGTATATATTTATCTATAAATACAACAATATATATATAAATGATAACATATTGCATCCAAACAAATTAAGCATGTTAAAGATTACAAAATTTTAAAGATTAAAAAACAATCCTTGTTACAAGAGGAATAGATTACTCTTTTACAAGTAGCTTCAAATAGATGAGTGGAAAAAAATATCATGGAAGTTATTGATAGTTAAATAGATGAGGGTAGAAGAATATCATGAAACATGTTAATAGAAGACAACCAGTCTATGTTACAGCTACATTGTAAATTCTAGTTCCATAATTTTTTGTGTAATACTTATTGATCAATGAGAAACATTTAGGAGTATCTTTTGTTGAAGAGGCAAGCTCCACATTGTCATCATAAACTGTGGTCAACTCTTTTATATTTCAAGAATTTTACAATAATGTGCAATAAAACCAACACCACAATGGCTATTTGAACAATGCAACGCAACCAATATATTTACTCACACATTTTGTAGTATACTTTCCCACACACACACACACACACACACACACACACACACACACACATATGTTTGTATATTTATATATATGTATACACACAGACACATGGCTAAGTACATGGATTTGTGACACGATTTTGGTGCCAAATTGAAAATAAAAACTCATAACAAGCGATGTTGTGCTCACCAAATTTGGCACTCGCCAAATGTAATTCATGACTTTTGGAATGCATTTTTCTAAGATCTTTCATTTTCTCTTTCTTTTCCAGGGACAACATATACATGAAATAAACATTTAAGTATAAGTTGAAATTTACATATGGACATTTACTTTCTTATATTTTAAGTTATATTTCATGTATATAATAGGTAGGATGTTTTAGAGTGGTTTTGGATCTCTAGGAGTTATAATACAAATTTTAGTTTTTGAAAGATCTTACAAATTTCAAACAGTCAAATTTAGTAATCAGCATGTCAAATTTCAATAATCAAGAGGTCAAATTTTGGTAGTTAGAAAGTTGTATCATCTTTCTCTCTAACTCTCTCCTTCTCTTTACTCTCTGGGTATGTGCAGGATCATAATGGAAAAAATAGGCCCTTAAGTGGCAAAAAATTCACAAAAATTAGAGTTAGGCAACTTGATATAAAAATTTGAATAAGTTTTTTTTATATTATTTCAAAAATATGTAAAAATAGAATATGCAGAAAATTGAATGTAGTTTCTAAACCAATAGGTTTTTTTTTTAAAAAAAAAATCTATTTGGTGAAAATTTGAAATTTCAATGCAGTAGTACTTAAATTTCAAGGAAAAAATAAGAAGTAGGTGTCTGTCTGACCACCCTAAGCTCAATAAAATGATAAATATTTTTTTCTAAGATTTTCATATAAGTAGATGACTTATGTCCTGACGTGATGCATATTTTTTTTAAAAAAATTGAAGTAAATAATTAATTATGAATTTTTTATTATAATTTTTAAAAAATATAAAAAATTGTATGTTTGACCATCTTAACTTGGTCAAAACTTCATTAAATTCATTTTTTTTAATCCTATAGTATGAAAATCATAGAATGTGACACATGTTTCAGATTCAAAAAATGTGGTCCTATTTGAAAGCTATAGATGTTTTTCAATCAACCTATTTAGGTTTGTCCATTCCATAAATCATAGTTATCTATTAATTCCTAAACCATAATTTATAATGGTGGAAAGGTGAGAATCTCTTTTAAAAACCCTTTTATTTTCATCCATTCCATCCTTCCACCATCCTTTTCCTTCCCATCCATGATCCACCTTCCTCCCTCCCCCCCTCCCTCTATCTCTCATCTTCCACCCTCCCTTTCCTTCTCTCTATCTCTTCTCTATCCTCTACATGTCCTTTCCCTCTCACCTTTTCTCCCCTCTCTCTCTCTACCACCTCTCCCTCCATCACTTTGTATCTCACCTATGTCTCCCTTCCTACCTCTTTCCCTCTCTACTCTTTATCTCTCATCTCCCTTCCTCTACCTACATCTCTCTCTCACTCTCTATCCCTCTCTATCTCTCTGTCCCCCCTCTTTCTCTCTAACTCTCTCCTCTCTATCTCATATTTCTCTCTCCTTCCCTCTCACTCTCTCCTCTCTCTCTCACCTCTCTCTCTCTCACAAACCTCTATCTCCCTCTCTAACACTCCCTCCCTTCCTCCTTCCCTCTCCTGATTCTCTGTGTCTCTCCTCTCCCCTCCCTCTCTCACTCTCCCTCCTTCTTAATCTGTCCTCTGATCTCTGTCCGCTGTTGTCCTCCTCCTCCTGTTTCTCTCCAGTTTCCACTCGCTCTCTGTCTCGCCGTTTAATAACCTTAATAAACTCTGCCTCATAATCTCCTCCTTGTCTTCATTATCCACTCCTCCCTCTCTGCTCTCTGTCATATATGTGCATCTGTGCCTGTCATATGCATTAAATGGCATCTCCGTCCACTCTGTCTCATAATGTCTTCATTCCCTGTATGTTTTGTTAATGTGTCTGTAATGTATATCCTTCACTCTGCCTTGCTCTCCGATATATCCGTCCATATAACATATATAATATGGCTATATGCAATCTTCATGATTTGTCTCTGTCCTATATAACTCTCTCTGTCCTTCCTTCCCTTCTCTATCCTTATCCACTCCCTCCCCTCTCTTTCCTCATTCTCACCACTCTCCATCCATCCTTCCCTTTCCTCCTTTCCTTCCACCACTCTCTCCTCTCCCCCTCTTTCTCTCTCTCTCCTTCCCTCTCTACTCTCTATCTCTCCCTTCCCTATCTCTCTCTTTCCTCCCCTCTGTTCCTCTCCCTGGATCCCCTATTCATCACTCCTCCTCCTCCCCTCTGCTCTCTTGTCTCCTTCCCTCTGTTTGTCTTTCTTCCCCTCTTTGCCCCTCCCCATATCTATATCTCAAGTGTGTCTCCTCCATACTTCTTTCCCTCTCTACTATATATCTCTCATCTCCCTCCCTCTACCTCTCTCTTTCACACAAACACACACACACTCACCTCTATCTCCTCCCTACCTATCCCCCCTCCCCTCTCTATTTCTTTCTCTCTCCTATCTCTATGTCTCCTTCCCTCTCTACCAATATTTATCTCCCATCTCCCTCTATTTACCTACCTCTCCCTTCATCACTTTGTATCTTTCCTATGTTTTCCTACCTACCTAGGGTTGAGGGATTAAAGGTTGAGGGTTGATAATTCAGGGTTGAGGTTTTAATGTATAGGGTAGAGGGTTGAGGGTTGATGGATTGGAGTTGAGGGTCCAATGTATAGGGTATAAGGTATAGGTGTTGAGGGATTAGGGTTTTAGGGTTAAGGGATTAAGTGTTGTGGGTTGAGAGATTAGGGTAGAGAGCTTACTTGGGTTTAAGGGTTTAAGGGTTGAGGGTATAGGATATTGGGTTAAGGGTAGAGGGTATTGGGTTGATGGTAGAGGGTTTAAGGGTTAAGGGTTGAGGGTTGAGGGTTTAGAGTTTAGGGTTTAGGGTTTAGGGTTTAGGCTTGAGTGTTTAAGGGTTTAAGGGTTGAGGGTATGTAGCTGAAGATTTTTTTTTACCCAAAATTAATGAAATAAAAAGGGTTTTTAAAGGAGATTCACAGCTTTCCACCAATATAAATTATGATTTACTTTGAATTTAATAAATAAATATTATTAATTTTCTATTTGAATTACAACAAAAGTCCTAGGTGATAGGATGATTGAAAAACATTTATAACTATCAAATGGTATCACATTTTTTGAATCCAAAACATGCATCACATTCTATGCTTCGCATAGGAGTTGATGGGATCCAAAAGAAAGACTGAGGTGATGGGATCCAATGTAGAAGGAGTAGAGGAGGAGGAATAGGAAGAGATGTCGACATAGGAGTTGTTGGTTCCTCTTCTACCTTCTACAAAGTAGCCTACTTAGTAGCCAAATCCTTTCTCTGACACTTATGCTCATTCACAATGCGGCTTCTTCAGCTTCAAGAGTTGGAAGTTATGGATTGAGGAAGAGAAAAATGCTCATGTTCTACCATGGTAGTTTCCATCATAGGTGATGCTAGTAGAGGGAGTGAATCTTGGACATAAATAGGAGGAAGGGATGTAGGAATAGAAACAACCATTGGAGAAGTAGAATCAAGCACCTTGGTAGCAAGCCTTGTCCCAGTTGTCACCCTAGGGTCAAAGGTAGTAGGAGGCCATGGAGTTTGAGACATAGGGGAAACTCCACAGTGACCCTTCCCCTTATAATAGACAATGGGTCAAGGTACCTTGGGCAAGAGAAGAAGGTCAAACACCTAATGCTTGGGATTCTACCAAGCGGGCACCATCAAAATCCCCATGTGAGGCATGGGAGTAGAAGCTTTAGGCACAACAAAAGGGTGGGAGTTAGGAGAAAATGGAGTAGAAAAATAAGAGGGAGGTCATTGAGCATGAGCAGACTTCCCCTTCCCCTTTTGGGAGGAAGAGGCTATCTACTACTATAGTATCATGGAATCCTTAATCAAAATAGCATGGGGGGAAGGATGGTAGGTCACCTTTGGTGCTATGCCTCGGTTCTTGTATCTAATGTAAGTGTGATATAATAGATCCATCCTTTGAGGAAGTAGACCAATAGGGGCAAGCCAAAAGTGATCCAATGAATAGGCCACACACAAAACTAGGGGTTTATAGTACCTAGTGTTGTGCATGATGTGCACCAAGAACTCATGAGATAATTTCAAACATTTATGGATCATTGAAGGGATTGCATTTATGGAAACTAGCCATGGGATGCCTATGTTCACTCTGAACAAGTAAGACTCTAGGATGATATCAAAAAGGGAATTTATCATCATGGACCCTACTAGGACTAAGAGGATGATGGATCCAATAGTAGGGACGAAAATCCCATCATGTGTACATATTGTGCTCTTAGATTCATCATAACCATCCTTATGTAAGAAAATTATTAGCATAATCTCTAGTGTAATAAAATTAACTCGACACATAGGATCAACAAGAATTCCAATCATGATGTTGATATTGATACAAGTGATAATGTATAGATTATAGGGTTGTCTATTTGCATTCATAGGCATGTCCTACCATGTAAAGGTTATAATAGGTGACCCATTCTTAGGCTACACAAAAGGGATGGTAAAATGCATAAAAGAGGTTATTTATTATGTACTCCAAAATGGGCTTCCTTAGGATACCCCAAAGGTTCAACAATCAGATAGTGACCTATTCTAGAATTCATTCCACAATTGTTAGGGATCCTTCTAACTATGTTGCTAGGGGTTATAGGTTGGGTTGCAAGGCTATGAACCTTGCAACACACACACCTACAACACACTTAGAGCACAAGAGAATACTCCTTCAAAACTATGAAATAGAACCAAAATAGTTCATGTCAGGTTCACCAAAGTGTAGAGGGGGTCAACTACTTAGGACTCCATGCCATGGGAGAGTTTAGAACAATAGGCTGTCCTGATCTACCTCAAGCTAATGGGATGTTTTGGGAGAGTTTAAAGTTTAAAGGCTGAAAGGAAGAGAAATCAGGTTGTTCAATTTTATAAGATCAAATGTTTTAGGAAGTTAGGTGAGAAAGTTTTTAGAGTGTAGACTACAACTCAGGCAACTTACTACCAAAGGACTATAGTGTAGCACACTGTCGTAATAGTGGTGCATTTGCATCAATATGGACATAAAGTGCAAGGTAGATTCTAGAATAAAAAAAACCTACTAACAACCTAATTGGTAGAGTTTTAAGCTATGAAAAGAATAGAAATATACAAAATAACAATACAACAAGAGGAACACTTTAACTAATCTATCTATAAATTGACAAAGGAGGATGAGGAGAGCACACCTTTGTACGCACAAGTTGATATATTCAATATCTTTACCTCAAGGGAAACCTACATAGAAAAGATGAGAAAATATTGGGGCTATGTTTAGAGGAATTCATTATTCAATCCCCTGCTTTGGTTTTTCCATCTCCATGGATAGCAAGATAGCAACAATTGAAGAAATATGTGAAAGAAGAATATGTAGAGATAGAGATACCAAGAAATAAGAAAACACAACATGGTACAATATCAATACAATAATGAAAAATAAGTTGGAAATAGAAGGATATCACCTTCTCAATCAAGTGCTCTTAAGGAAAATGGAGGAAGAAGCAAGTGTGCAAGCCTTCAAATACCAACATTTTCACACAATGAAGAGAGTGAACCAATAAAGCACTAACTTGCAACTTCAATGGAGGTGGTGGAGCTTGAAGGAGCTGGAAGTGAGTGTAGAGGCATGTAGATGGTGAGAACGATCAAGAAGAATGTCTAGAAGATGAGTTGAATGGAGGAGATAGTAATTTGAAAGAAAAATGGAGGAAAAGGATTCATTTAAAGTTGGTTCAAATGGTAGGAGATATTACACTTAATGTTGAATGGAGGATTGTAACACGTCTTTGGATCTCAGAGGTAAGAATCTCCTCAAGATGGTAGCATGTTGCATAGATGTCCATGCATCGTGTTAGCATCCCCTATAGAATATCCCCCATAGACACATAAAATAGCTGCCAAGTGGATAAGGAAAGGTGATAGAAATATGAATTGCATTATCAAACTTAATTTTCTAAAGTAGGAGGTAACATAAATGTGGAATTTTTGTATGGGTAAAAATTCACACCATTACACTATGAAATGAACCATACTACCAACAATAGATTCCATAATTACAAATTCTTGAAGTTTTGTAAACTTTTGTCCAATTCTTTTAGTCTATCTTAAGGAACATGGGAAACTATGGTTTCATGATGAGTGATAATGCTTGAGGACAAGGTGGTCAAGGGAAATGTGAGATGAGAGAGGGAGTTTAACATGGGTTGAGTATTATCAATACTTTATGTGAAAGAGTTGGAAAAACCAAGGTCCATAGTGGATGTACCAACATGGGATGCCATTATTCTCAAACCACATCTCACAAGAGTATTGGTAATAGGACACCAGGTTGTAAAACTCATGCAAGTTTTATCACACCAAAAGTGCACCCAATATGAACATTGATATAATAAATAAAGACAACAAACACCCAGAAATAGGACATCATGTAGGAAAAAAAAAACATAGTAGCAAAGTTATCAAGACAAGTAAGATAGGGTCGCCTAGTGGCGAATGACTCTTGGTCAGGGGTTTTGAAAAATAAAAAACTGACTATGATCTATACTATTTAAAGATCTTGAATCTATTTGTAGACAGTTAAAACAATAACTAAATTTCTAAAATTTGCTTAATGTATTTTGATTAGATTATGAAATGCAAGTATGAAAGAATGTAAAAGTTGATTGATAAAAATTTAATGCAACTTTCCTAGAAAAGAATATAATAATTGATTGATTTAAGATGTAGAAACTTGAAAATGATGAATTTTTAATGCAAATTTTGATTATAAATAATTCACTTTGTTTTCTAAATGAACTAGATGTAAAATTGCTTCAGAATATGCATTTTTTGAAATAGAAATAGAGATCTACAAGTACAAGGGAATCTGAGTAATCAAAAACACAAATGTGTGCAAAATTTTGTAGAAGCACCTATACAACGATAGGCTCACCTAAGGGAAAATGAGTCTTTATACAGGGGTCTGAAAATTTAAAATATAAGTGTTTGAGTTAATGTTTATGATTACTATTTCTAGTTGCAAAGTGGTTTTACATTGATTTTTTTTCCAAAATTTTCTAATGAAATGCAAGTGCAAATGTTTGACAATGTGTATTTATAAAAGTAAAAAATTTGAGTGAAATTTTAAATGAGAGTCTGATCTAAGTGATAGAAACACACACTAATGCACCCTATAAAGAAAAATACATACAATATTTTTATATTTTCATGAATTTTAATGATAAAAACATGAAAGATCTAAACCTAAATGAAAAATGAAAAATACAATGATGCAAAATATAGATCACGGGTTTGAAAGAATTCCAAATTAGAAAGTAATGATGTAAGAATTTTGGTTTCTCCAAAATGAAATGAAGGGGAGAAGAGAAAAACCATATAGTTACCTTAGGTGTAAAGAGGATTAAAGGTTTAAAGTCCCTCTTCCCAAACATTTCATTAAGAATGCAAACTAGCAAGGCTAAGAGATGGACATTAACCCTCAAAGGTGAGTCAATCATACCTGAGTTGGTGATTCTTTAATGAAAAAAAATGATTAGGAATGGCTTGAAAGGATGCAACTAAATGAACTATATGACCTAAATGTAACTTACAAATTCTTAAATGTACAAACACGAAAATAATAATTTGTAGGCAGTTATGAGAAGGGTCTAATAATATGTACCTATCACCAAAAGCTTATTTTCAGTAGTGTAGGAGGATTGGTTCACCCCTAGGAAAATAGGTCGCTGATAGGGATTTCAAAAACACTTTTTATAGACCTCTGATTCTAGATCCGAGATGCTAATTTCCAATTACAAACTTGTTAGAATGTTGGAAATAAATTTTGCAACAAAGTTTCCATGTCTTGGTGAGAATGATGACAATAAATGCAACAAATTAAAAAAATTATTCAATATATTCTTCAATTCTTCTTCAACTTGTAATTTGCACATACACAGAGAAGGTAAACTGTTTTATTTTATTTATATGCGGGTTTTCCTTGGTCAAACCCCAGTTTTATGATTAAACCTTGATAAACAAATAATGGAAGGGGAGAAAATGTTGAATGAACATTGATTGCAACTCACCACCCTTCAATGGCTTCCTTGAAGGAATAAATTAAAAAAATATCTTCAAAGGAATTGGATCTTTCTTGCTTGATTTACTTGAATTCTTGAATGCTTCGATTCTTGAATGTTTGGATGCTTGAGGATCTATAATGCATATTAGCCTTCACAATACAACATGAAGACACATAAACTTCGACATGATTTTAAGATTTTGATGGATGTTATAAATGACTGATAATTCTTCTTTTTAATGCTCTTGAGAATATTTTCTTCTTCTCAAAAGTTGCTCCTTAAGTACTAGATTTGCAATTATCAAAAGATTATGTATTTATAGGTGTTTATCTTATTTTCCAAAAAATAGATTCCACAAGACAACACTTGAAAATTTAAATTTGGATCATTAAAATGCCACCAAAGAAAAATATTTAAAAATGGGTCCTAGTACAAAAAGGGTACCCATTCACCCATGCAAAAATGGGTCCTAGTGTAAATTTCAAGGATACTCATAATCCATGGTAATTAAAATATTAAATATATTTATTTAATGTTGGTTTTCCTTTCAAAAAATGGTAAAAATAAGGCTTTTGAATGTCTAATTTGGAAAATTAGAAGGTTAATTAAGTCTAGTAAATTAAGGGATGCAAATGTAGTGTGAAATTGTAAATTTATATAATTTCCTACTCTACAAAAAACAAATAGATTCATTTGGTGCTTTGCCCTTGACACTTGATTTTCTAGAAAATAGGGAAAGGACAAAGGTGCCCTATGGTGACAATGTCCCCCTATATTAGTTAGTCCCAAATTAAAATTTGTTAGTGTTGACATTAATCATTTCCAATTCAAGCTACAAATGTTGGCTATCGAGATCTAATATGTGCGAAATTGAATAAATTCCTATAAATACCTAGTTATTGTATCATTTTGAAATCTATCTAGCATTAACAAGAGATATAGAAACAAGTGAACACTAAGAGAAATATCAAGAGCAATCAAGAGCAACATTTTAGAGCTTTATTGCAGCAATTCAAGATCCAAGCATCATGTAAAATCCTATGTGTGTTTATACATGTTGATTTTAGCATTTTTTGTGAAGGCTAACCCTTTTGTAGGTCTCTAAAAAATTCAAGTAATTCAAGAAAAATCCAAGACCTTGAGGTGATGTGGATGACTTCAGTCCTTCATCGAATCAATTAAAATGTGTCAATTTTTATCACTTTGTTGATTCATCATTCCTTCCTATCATTGGCATTGCCATTGCGGAAGTGGAAACATTAACACGATGTTTGACTAAGGAAAGCCCCTAAATGGCACAAACCTTCTTTTTTTTAGTGTGGATATTTTTGGTTTGGAAAACATTGTAGGAATCTTGAAGATCCATTTTCCATTGTTACATTGAAAACCCTACATCTTGTCAATCTATGAAAACACAAAATTATCTAACAATGATATGAAAAATATGTAGGCGGAATAAAGAAGATTAGATCTAACATTAGAGGACTTGAAAAATAGCTCCAACGTATCCCTAAAATGACATAGAGACCCCTGGTTAGCTTTTTCCTCCTATTCAAACCATCTCTAAATTTATAGGATAGGTGCACAGAGCTCTACCCTTCTTAGATTTGCTTGCAAACTTTAGTTATCATTTTTTGATTGTCAGAGTCTTTCATTTTCATATTAGGGAGCATAGTCTAATTATGTTAATAAAATCAAATCAATTTCAATCAATATTCACCCCCCACACACACAAAAGATGAAAATATAGGTCTGATTGACTCACCTACAAGGTTGAAAGTCAATCTAATCACCTTGTGGAACTACATTCTAATGAATCCCTAGAAAAATAAATTGATCCTAGGTTATTTACATTAGATTTAGGATCATTTTTTCTATGTTTCATTTTCGTGAAACTAACTTGTTAGCATTAAATACCATTCAAGTTTCACTTCAGACTTAAGTTTTGTATTGCATTGTTTTGTATTGTTAACTTAGAGTTTCATTTTTCCATCATATAAAGAAAAAAGAAATCCTTTTTCTTGTATATTATATTGCATCATAGGTTGAAAAAGTATTAGTTTTAGTCATTTATGTTAGATCAACATTCAAAACTATATTCATAATTTTCATTTGTTGTTTAAACATCGTTGCACTTTTGCATTTGTGTCACATGATATTAAATTGAGAAAATTCTATAAAAACATTCACCTACAGACCTATTTGCACACAAAAATAGAGCCCTTAGTTAGTGTAATAAACATTCAAAATTTAATCTTTTTGAAACACTATTAAGGACATAGATGCCCTTGGGTTACTCTGTCTTACTACACTTGGATCAACAAAATTTTACGTAGATCTTTGTGTCTATGTTCTCAATCTACTTTTGCTAGCTGATTTCTAATTTTAAATTCATATCTATTTAGGAATCTTTCATATAGATCAAAAAGTGAAAAAATGCATTGTTTTGTTTCAAAATTGCCTCAAAATCATCATTTCCAAACTTCTACATCTTAGAATCGGTAAATTATGGCATCTTAGGTCTGAAAATTATATTCAAATTTTTTATTTATTACTAAAAACATATTCAACATAGTGACACACTTGCATTTTGAATCACATTGGCATAAATTGAGTAAATTCTAGAAAAATAATTTATTGTCAGACCTTTCTACAAGCAGGTTTGAGATCCTTAAAAAATATAGCATAGACAAATTTTTAAAATTTGTAAAAAGCTATGAATGACATTGATGCCATATGGAAAGTTAGTTCACTTATCGAAAATTAGTCCTACCATTTTGAGCTCAAATTTATGATGCATAATCTTATCTCTGGCCTTTGCCCAATTCTAGCATCAATTTTTGAATATTCCTGTAACTACCTATTTTTCTAAAAATATTTCTAGCTTTATCCATAGGACATAACATCATATTCTAATTGCACAACTCTTATGTTGTCATAATTCATGTTATATTTTCTAATCTTATTAAGCATTTCAAGGAATTTTTGTTACAAACATGTCAAAATAAGTTTATTTCTCCTTTTTTGCTATTTTTCAATGATCTCTCTCCCACTGTCTCTCCTACTTGTGAGGATACATTGGTGCAAAAGAACAAAATCGTTGAAAATCATGAAAATCATAATTTTTCTTCTCTCGATATCTCTCCCATTTGCGAAGAAGTTATCTTGGGTGTTAGAAGATCCAATCTTTGAGCATCATGAGAATCTCGTTTATTTCTCTTAACCTACCTCTCTTACTTGGGAAGATATTATTGGATAAGAGGATGGCATCATAGAAAAATTTCCTTTAAAATACAATAGGATGGATTATATATGAAGATTCTAAGGTGACTTTAGAACTCCTCAATAGAAAAAAATCAACAAGAAGTTAAGTGCATTGAGACTATGAATACACAATTGACTATAGGAAACCTCTAGTTATTGGACCTCCTATAACTCATTTAATTATTAAAACTCCTAAAATTATTCTAAATATTGGACCTCTTAAATCACATCTCATTATAGGACCTCTTAAATTGGATGGCCATATCATAAACTTCACAAAACAACTCACTAGTAGTCATGTCTTGAGAAAACCAAGTTAGCATACTATTTGTAGCATAGAAAAATGGATCTTTTGAAATTTTCATGCTCATTTGGGTCTTTCTTTTGGATGTTGGCCTAGTTTTTCCTTGATTTAATGTTGTAATGTAAATAATACATTCACACTAGGTCTTGGGCCCTTGTGAATTAATAAAAATTTTATGATGCTTTGCAAAAGTGTTGTGAAGTTTTGTAACACACTTTCACACTTTTCTAGGATCTTATTATTATATTTCACCTAAATAACCTCTTTTTATCATTTACCAAGCCTTATTTAAAAGTTTTATAAAGTGTTGTAACAAACTTTCACACTTTTCTAGGCTTGTCATTAGTAATTTGACCTTTCTTATGCTTAATTGGCCCCATTTTACATCTATAGGCCTTAAGTATATTGTTGAGAATAAAACTGATAAACATCATTCAAAATATCTAAATTCTGGAACCCACTTTAAATGCCTTGAGTAGGACCCATTCACCATTAGGGGTGAATGAGTCCCCTTTGGCTCAAAAATCAAAATGAATTCAAAATTACAGAGGTTTTTTATTTTCTAAGTTCTAAGGTAAGCCTATGATGTAGTATTGATGGGAATGAGGGAATAATTGTGTATAAATATAAGGTTTTCCTACTCATTTCACCACCAATAATTCAATCAAAATCATCAATCAATCATTCAAGCATTTTGAAGTCTACATCTATTGGAGCTATTACTTGCATATCTACAACATTCCACTTCAAGGGTTTGGTGATTTGTAGCATTGAATGTTTTTTATTCATCATTATCTTTCCATATTTCATTTCATTTTTAAGGGTTTTATTATCAAAAAGGAGTTTGACCAAGGAAAACCCCTATTCTCTAACCCTACAACCATTTTCCCTCTCTTTGTATGTGATTTTGTAGTCCTAGGTTGTAGATTTTTCAAAGAGAAAGAATGGAAAAGTTGTCAACAAATTTATCAAAGCTATTCAAAGTTGTCAAAACCCTAAGAGAAGCTTGGAGAACACCTACAGGTCGAGTTCTATAGTTTTAGACCTAGATCTGAACTAGTAGTAGAAGGGCAGATTGAAGGCTACAATTTCCTATTATTAATTTATAGAAATCCAAAGGTAGGTTGATTCACCATTAGTGGCGAATGAGTCCCACTGCCTAGGCTAAAAATAGGAATTTTGTAGATCTGAGTTCCCAATTGTTCGAAACATGTTATGGCAAAGTCTTCTTGAAAATAGACTAATTCACCTAGCTTGGTGTTTGAGTCCTAGTTGGCATCAACAATTAATTTTCTAGAATTCTAGAGCTCTATTCCATCCTTCTCGAGTCTTTAGGAGCACAATTTCAATTTCATAAGTTTTGGTTACAGTTTACCTGCATTTTTAGGTCTTTATATATATCACAATGTGCTTTCAAACATCTTGTATTTCCTTAGTTTACATTTAGTAGTTACTCTATTTTATCACTTTTCAACATTTAAGACAATCCCATTTGATAGATTTCAATCACCATTGCATTGGAATCTCAAAGGATTATTCCTGAGTGAGCCATTAATATTTTTGTTACCTCTCTCCTTTTAGGTGCAAAACCCTAGAAGTTTAATAGACCATCACATACTTCAAAATATTTGGCTCATTTTGGTGAACCTACATTTAGATCATCATATTTCTGATTTGGAGCACATTTACATCCTAGGAATATCTTGCATTATCATTGCATTAGGTTTTGTATTGCTTAATTGGAATTCTAGGGTTTTCAAATTTGAATTAGTGAAACATTCATTTACCTTGCATTATTGCACTTCATTTAATTGACAACCAGTAAACTTCTACATTTTCATCAAATATCTCAATCAGAAAACATAAAAAGCACAAAATTCATTTTAAAAAGATCTGAAAATTTTCAAAAAAATCATTACCTAGACTCATTTGCCACTCAGGGTGAATTAGTTCAGTTGAATATGTTGCACTACATTTTATGTCATCTGCTATTCATTTTCTAAGTTTCTATTTTTTGTTTTTACATTTCTATTTTTGTTCCTAGACTTGCTATTTCATTCAATTTCTTGCATCTATTTTAATTCCATTCATATTTTATGTGCATCATGGTTATGTGTTTTACTAAGATTTGGATGTCAATAAAATCCTTAGTGGATGTGTCCAGTTGTTCCTTTGGAGCTAATCCTAATGACCTTGAACCCATCCCGCTCCTTCAAATTCTAATGCATGTCCTCCTCCTGATGTTGACATCATTGGAGAATATGATGACAACATGAATAGGTTCCTAAAACATTGCCTTGACAACCTTGAAGATAATACATCCTTTTATCCATCCATGAAATGACAAGACCTTCCTACCATACCACCTCTTGAGATGTTTGGTTACTTACATCCTGAAACAAAACTTGAACCTAAGTTCCCTACACAAGGTGAACCTCGTTCCTCTAAATGAGCAAACACTCAACCATTCTATGATAACAAAGTAAAAAACACTCCTATCAACCTCCAAGACACATATGGAAAATGTTTCACTATTTTGAGCAAACAAGGATGTAACACAAGTGAACATGAAATACATCAAACTGATGAAAATACTAAGGGGATAGGCTATCAAGATCCCCATCATAATAGCAAGCATCTCAGGGAATACTTAAGGCTTCTTGATGATGGCACTGTGATCTTTGATTCTCCCCCTGATTTGAATATCCTTCTTCCTTGAGAGCAACCCTTAGCCGATAATAATGATAAGGATGTAAGGATCCTTGTGGGTCCTCCTCCTTCAATTAGAGAAAAGGGTCAATCTAGCAAATGCAAGAGGCTTTACAAGTTACAAAGAATAAACTTTCTTCTTCGCCCACCACCTGAAAGTGAAAGGAAATTACAAATACTTTAATACAAAGAACAAATAATATTACCACCTGTGAATATGTTGGTGATATATCCTAAAGATGCCAAAGTTCCACATTGTGCATATCATCACATTCTTGGACATAGTAGTGATGAGTTTCATACATTGAAGGAAATATTGAGCAAGTATCACTTTGATGGCAATGATTGTTATCTAGTGATTGCATAATATGCTCTTCTACTCCTTGTCATGAAATAGCTTTAGAATATTCCATTCTCACTATTTCATAACCTTTCCCATCACCTCCCTCTACTAATTCTTCTCTCACACTCAGTGGAGGAAAGAAGTTTTTATCCTTTTCCTAGTAATGCAATTTTCATTGTCCCTTAAGCTTTGTTGTTCACCTTCCACTTATACCAACTAAGATTGTGAGGCAGATAAGAGGCAGATGATTTGCTCGATGGTTGACTTGCATTTTCCTTACTAGTCTTTTGCATTTGCTTTTTCTTTCACATTTTATTTTGTGTGATTGCATGTGTGTAATATGATCCCACATGATTTTTTGTTTGATGTTCTCTCTCTTTGTGACATTCCTCTATTTGTACCTTCATTCCTCTCTATGTCATGTATCTCTTTCGCTTTCTATCTTCTTGCTTTTGTTTTATGTCTTCCTTTTGGGGATGATGCAAGGCATTGAGACATTCATGTCTCTTTCATGTTGACCAAAAATGATTACTTTTTTATTTTTCTTTTTTCTCTTTTTTCTTTTTTTTTATGTATTCCTTTTGGGGATGAAGCAATGCATTGACACATTTTTGTCTCTTTCATGTTGACCCAAAAGGTTTTCTTTTTTATTTTTCTTTTTCGCTTTTCAGTTTTGTTTTATTTTTTCCTTTTGGGGATGATGCAAGGTGTTTAGACACCCTATGTCTCTTTTATGTAGACACAAAGGGCTTTCTTTTACATTTCCACCTTTTCATTTTCACTTTTCATTTTTTCTTGTGTTTTCCTTTTGGGGATGACACAAAGCGTTGAGACACCCTGTTGATGATGTTTTCTGCACAACTTAGAAAAAATATGAAATCCTATCTCTCTTGAAAGGTAAATCTCTATCAGCAAGCCTCAAGAAATAACCCCAAGGTCTCTAATGTCAGGTCTTGACAATGCATAGACAACTCCATGATAAATGTGAAAATGTTGGTAATCACAAGGGGACTTACAAATGAACAATGTTGGAAGTGTATTTTCATCAAATGCAGCAATGTGGTGATGGTTTTAATCCTAAAATTGACCTAGATTCAAAATAAACAACAAAATAAATAAGGGTTAAGAGAGATTTCTAAGACTAAAACCTAAGATCAATCACAACAATGATGAATGCTATAGATGGACAAATCCCCAATGAAACCAATCTCTCTTTAATCAAGGACAAGCCTACAACTCCATAGAAATGGTGCAATCTTCTAAGGAAAATAAATATTTTCAGAATTTGAACATTCATTCACATACCCAATAACTGGCACAATGTAAACAAGCATCCACAATTGAACTTAGCACAAAATAAGGCCCATACTAGCTTTGCACAACAAATTACAGTAAGAAAATTGCTAAAAGTATGGATTGAAGATCGATCAACATCATTAACATTTTACCATTATTGCAAAAGAACCAAAATCTAACATCTAACATTGAGAATTGAGAAGAAGAAACCATAAACTTTCAAACTGTAACACAAAGTTTGCCAATCAACAATCCAATTGCATTAACTTCTCCAGCATTACATAACAATTTCCAGTCTCTCCTCTCCTATAGCTACTATCTTGCATAATCTAACTCCTAACTTAGCCAATTCTAGATTTTACAACCTCTAATAAGCTATTCTAACCCCTAAATCTGACCTCTTTATAAATGAGAAGGCACTAGACTTTTATAGAAAATTACATTTTTAATCAATGGCCAGGATTTAGTTCATCCAATGGCTACAATTGCACTTCTAGAAGCATCAAGCTGTTACATTTAATTTGGGAGCTCATGGTACATCATCATCCAATTGCATAAAAGTAGTTACATTGATCATGGAACAATGAAAAAATAATATTATGCCAGCTTGTCATTAATGAAAATTTTGATTGGATGATGAAATTAGCTTCACATGTCTTCTAAAACCTACTTCCAGCTATAGACAGTTTGGGCATGGATTCTCATGCAAGTTCCACTTTCAAAATTTGAATTGAACTCTTCCATATTTCCCTTTTGGCGCGAATCCATATGCAAGTTCCCCTTTTAATATTTATTTAATCCTGGAAAATAGATATCATCATTAGTAGCTCACATGTTAAAATATCCAATCCAAATTAAACTTGAATAAAATTTTGTCCTTTTAAAAAAAAGTTACCTTTTTTAATTGCAACTTTCCATTTTCATAAATTTTTTCCATTTTTTCTCATTTTTATTTTCAAAATTTTCTATCCATCTCAAGAATTTCATTTTTGAGAACATTTTAAAATTTCAAGGAAGAAATTTCCATTTTCGAAAAAAAAATGCATTTCGAAAAAAAATTTCATTTCGGAAAAAAAATTCATTTTGAGAAAAATTTCCATTTTGAAAATAAAAATTTGAATTTTTTTCCTTTTCTGGAAATTTCTGGGTTTTGAAGAAATTTCGGGATTTTGAGGGGTCTTAGGATTTTGAGGGGGTCAAGGAATTTTCGGAAAAATCCTGAGGGAATGAATTTTCCCAGATTTCCTATAGGGTCGAAATCCCTTAAACCTCAACTTTTTTTCCAGAAGGAATTTTCAAAAGGTACAAAAAGCCACCTTACCTAATTTTTCATCCTCTATCCATAGGTGCAAAAAGGATTTACATATAACATTGAAAATTCACTTCAAAATCCCCATTTTCAAATTCCAAGATAGACAAATTTCCCCTAGAGCCATCAAGCCCAATCTAGATTTAATCCCAAAATAACCTCCGAAGAAGAGCAAAACCAAAATTCAACCAAGCCAAGAGGCATAGATGCAAAAGAAGAAAGAGTCCCCACCTCCAGTGGGACATGTGTGTGAAAATTGCACAAAAAATGGTGACTCTTGCTGGGAAAATGCTCTAGAGCATTTTGATGACGAACAGGAATCAAGAACCTAGAATCTCTGGTTTCGATCCTACTAATCAACAAGACAAACAAAAAATGCAAAGTCCAAAGAATTAGAATCAAAGGAAGACCAAACCTTCCGTAATTTAAAATATAATTGTGTGCACATGAGTTTATTTCCCTCCTTGAGCTACTAGAGAAACCAAGTTCAGTCAAGATAGGCTACGTAATGATTCTAACTTCAAAAACAACCTGGATAGAGCCTCGTTGCTAGTCAAGCATCTATAGCCCTGACAAGTTTATCATTGTGACTCTCCCAAAGATAGCTCTACTGCCAACTAGGCATCCATAACCCTGGTAGAGATATTCAAATACCCCTGATAAGTTGAATTCATTCTTTTGATTTTCAACATTTTCTCTTTTCTCTTTCGATATTCTTTTCTTTTTACTTTTTCAATTCAACCTATGAATAATTAAGTTCACACTCAGGGCTAGGAACCATAGTGATGCTAAAGTAAAAATAAGATTTTTCACCTGACAAGACCTCACAAAGATCCCACAGTAACCTCTGGACTCTTAAGATGTATGAAAGATATAAGATTTTAGAATACTTCAAGTTTGAATCAAACTAGTGACCCATCATGCTTAAATCAAACATTTAAACTGCTTGATGATAACAAAGACCCTATATCTCTTCCATGTTGACCCAAAAGGATATTTTTCTTTGTTTTCACTTTATTTGTATCATTCTTCCAATTCTATGTGTATTTGGGGGATGATGACAATTCCAAGCTCCTTATAAAACATTGTAGCAAAGAACATACTAACCCCAAATCCATAGATCACTTATGTGTTTGGTGTTTTCCATTTTGGAGGAAAACCCTTTCTTTTTCCTTCCTCTTGCTTGACATAGGTTTACTCAAAAATATATGACTTGGCATAGGGCTTTCCAAGGTGGATTTCATCTCTTCTTTCTTTTTTTCATTTTTCATTTGCTACTTTAAACTAATTTCTCATAGTATGATGTTGGAAATTTCTTTAAAGTGGGGACATACATTGGGATTATTATTTTGCATTTTTCCTTTTTTCTTGGTTCTTAGTGTAGCCTTCTTAATTCATATGATGTGTTTGTCACTTTGTGGATGACATTTGGTATGATGTGTTTCATGATTTTGATCTCTCCTAGCATATTACATTCTTCTTAGCAGCTTGATGTGAGGCTGATGAGGGCGCAACCCGAGACACAGAAAATAACCCACCAACAAGAGAATAATTTTATTATTCAGAAAATGGAGCTTCTTACATGCAGAGGATCTCAAATCCCCAAGTTCTACAACACATGCAAGCTATAGAAAGCTACAGAATAATCCTTTCGCAATATGCGAGCTTGTCCCCAAAAAGTTACCAAAAATTTATAAAACCCGCCCATTAATAGAGCTCCTCATTAGTTTGGAGCCAAAAAAAATTCAAATTGTGTTTAGGCAGTTTTGCACCAAAAATTTATAATATGAAGTTCAAATTTCAAAAGAGCATTTGCAATGGTATCTTCTAGAAAGTGCACCAACTTCCCGGGGCCATAACTTTTGATCCAGGACTCCGATTCACAAACCGTTTGAACTGTTGGAAAGGTCTCAAAGTCAAAAATGTGCTCAAGATCAACTATGCCGATTTTAGAAAGTTTTGTGGCTAATATAGGAGCTCTAAGTGCCTCAAATCCCACTCAGAATATTTTTAGGTGCAAATCTAGGAAACTAAAACTGCAATATCATTCAAGCCAAGAACAAAAAATAAAAACTGTAAATTGGGAATTTCATTATGACAAAAGGGGTATCCAAAAATGTAAAAAACATCTAAAAACTAAGAAACTTGAAATTTAACTATTTTTGGGTGATGCAAGATTGCCCTTACACCACTAGATGCTCCTGCATCAGACACCCAGGGTAATTTTGAGAAGTGACCCACATCTCAGATGGTTGAGAAAACCCAACCATTAAACCACTTAGATAGCCAGGATGAATCTTCCATAGGCCTTCCTCTCCATTTCACCAGATATTCTTCATACTGCATGTTTCTGGTACTCCTTCCCACATGACTATCCAAGATTTCCTCAATCTCCTCCTTTTCTGAAGTAGGTGCTGGAATCCCACATGTTTCATCATTGGTACTTCCTCTGCACCACCTTCATGATACTTTGTCAAATCTAAAATGTTGAACATAGGGGAAATGTTGAATCCATCCGGCAACTCTACCTCATATGCATTCCCTGAATCATGCCTCTTCAAAATTTTACAGGGACCGAACTTCTTCGTCTTCAATTTGTTATATGTTCCCAGTGGAAACCTTTCTTTCCTGAAGTGGACCATCACTTCATCACCAATCTGAAACTCCTTATACCTCCTCTTTTGATCTGCCTTAGCCTTATACTGCATGCTCATCTTGTTAATATGTTCTCTTACCTTCTCATGTATATCCTTGATGTGTTCTACAAAATATTTGGCTTCAACACTTATTTTCTTCTCTTGGTCCATCTTCCTCAATTTTGGAGCTATTTTGGGGCTACCTCCATACACAATCTGGAAGGGTGATCTACTAGTGCTTCTGTTGACAGTATTATTGTAAAAAAATTCTACCTAGGGTAAGATCAAGTCCCATCCCTTGGGTTTATCTCCTACCAAACATCTCAGTAGGTTACCTAGACTCCTGTTAACAACCTCTATCTACCAATCTATTTGTGGATGGTGTGCAGAACTGAACTTCAACTTTGTCTTCAGCTTCTTCCACAAGGTCCTCCAAAAGTACCCCACAAATTTGGTGTCACGATTTGAGACAATACTCTTTGGCAGACCATGTAGCCTCACCACCTCTTTGAAGAACAAGTCAGCAATGTGGACTGCATCATGGGTCTTCTTACATGGAATGAAATGTGTCATCTTCAAAAACCTATCAACCACCACAAAGACTAAATCATTCCCTCATTGGGTCCTTGGAAAACCAAGAACAAAGTCCATACTTATATCCTCTCATGGCCTCTTTAGTACAGGTAAGGGCTGATATAAGCCTGCATTCTGGCTCACTCCTTTAGCCATCTGACATACTTTGTAGCTTTGTACAAACTTCTTCACATCCTGTGACAACTGAGGCTAATAATAATGCTCACTGATAATGGCAATGGTCTTATCCCGACCAAAATGTCCTGCCATCCCTCCACTATGCTTCTCCTTTATCAGGTTCTTCCTCATAGAACTCCTCAGGATACACAATTGACTTCCCCTAAATAACATGCCATCTTGGATTATGAAATCTAGCCACCTTGTCCTATCCATTGTAACAGGTTCCTTGCAAGCTTTTCAAGCCTTTGCAAAATCAGGATCTTTTTCATATAGTTTCTTGAGTTTGTTGAACCCAACCACTTCAATTTGCATCTTTGCCATCAATGTATGCCTCCTACTTAAGGCATCTACAATCCTATTTGAATTCCCACTCCTATGTTTCAAAACAAAGGTATAACTCTGCAAAAACTCTACCCATTTCATGTGGCTCTGATTTAATTTTCCCTGACTATTTAGGTACTGCAAGGCCTGATGATTAGTATATAGAACAAATTCCTTCGGCAACAAATAATTTCTCCATTTCTTTAATGCTTGAACTATTGCATAAAATTCTTGATCATATACAGAATACTTTCTCTTGGCATCATTTAACTTTTCACTAAAATAGGCAATGGGCTTACCTTCTTGGCTCAACACTACTCCAATGGCACACCCACTAGCATCACAATCCACTTGAAACACCTTGTTGAAATCTGGGAGAGCTAGAACAAGTTGCTCTATCACCTTCTGCTTCAACAGTTCAAAAATTTTTGTTGCTCCAGTGCTCCACTTGAATTCTTTTCTATCCGCTCTCATTGTTTTAGTCAAGGGTCCACAAATACTAATGAAGTTTGTAATGAAATTTCTATAAAAACTAGCCAAACCAAGGAAAGATCTCACCTCGGTAGCAGTTCTTGGGGTAGGCCATTCCATAATAGCCTTCACCTTCTCTAGGTCCATCTTGAGACCTGTTGAGACAACAAACCCCAAGTACACTAACTTCCTCTTCACAAAACTGCACTTCTTCAGATTAATCAATAGTTTCTCTTCTCTTAACTTCTCAAAGGCTATCTGAATATTCATCTGATGCTTATCCAATGTCTTACTGAAAATCAAAATATCATCTAAATACACAATAACAAAACTTCCTAGAAATTCTTTTAGTACCTTGTTCATGAGCCGCATGAATGTGCTCGGTGCATTGGTTAGCCCAAAAGGCATGACTAACCACTTATACAGGCCCTCTTTGGTCTTTAAGGCAGTATTCCATTCATCTTTCTCTTGAATCTAGATTTGGTGATATCCACTCTTTAGATCAATCTTTGTGAAGTATTGAGCTCCACTCAAATATTCCATCAGGTCATCCATCCTTGGCAGGGGAAATCTGTACTTGATTGTTATCTTATTTATGGCTTAAGAATCTTTACACATTCTTCACTCCCCATCCTTCTTTGGTGCTAGTACTACAGGTACTGCACATGGACTCAAACTCCCCTGTATCAAACCCTTTCTCAACAACTCTTGAACTTGTTTGTTCAACTCCTCATTTTTTGCTGGAGTTATTCTATGAGCTGCCTTATTTGGAAAACTAGCTCCAAGAATCAAGTCAATCTGATGACTGATCTTCCTTATTGGTAGTAAAGCCTCAGGTACATTATCAGAAACAATATCCTAATACTCATCCAACATCCCAGAAACTTCTTCTAGAACCTTCTCACTATCCTCATTACTCATTCTAGGAATCAATGCATAACACACATGCTCATGCTTTATACCTTCTAAAAATTTTCTTCCGTCTACATAACAAATTCTAGCACTACTGCATACCTTTTCTTCAATCTCCTTTAGGGGTTTCAACTTGTTACGAACCCCATCCTTTGTCAAGGAATAAGTGTTTGCATGGCCATCATGTATAGCTCACCTATCGAACTGCCACGGCCTCCCCAACAACATGTGACATGCATCCATGGGGATGATATCATAGAGTACCTCATCAAGGTAGCTCCCGATCTTGAACTTTACTAGGCATTGCTCATTGACCAAAACTTTGTGGTTTTTTTACAACTAGGCAATCCATTACAGATGCAGGTGTCTTTCCCTCTTTAGCTTCAAATTTGTGACCATCTCCTCTAACACCAAATTATCAATTCTCCCACCATCAATAATGACATCACAATATTTTCCTTCACACTTGTACCTTGTGCGAAATAGATTCTTCCTCTATTCTGGTTCCTTTTCTTCAGTCACTAGGGCTCTCCTAATCACTAGGGTTTCTCCCCTTTCAACATCATCTAAATGTTAAGATTGGGCCTCCTCATTTGCATGTGCAACCCTTCCATGACCTTCTGGTCTTTTTTCTACCCTTCCTTGGTGTTGTGGACATTCATAGGCTCGATGGCCTTCTTCACCACACTGGAAACACGTTCCTTTGAAACCACCTCTTCCAGATCCTTGTCCATATCTCCCTTGTCCTCTACCTCTTTGATCACCACTGTTTTGATCATGAGGGCGGTAGAAGTTGTCATTCTTTTGGCTTCGGCTAATACCCACATCTTCACTTTTCTTTTCCTCTTCATTTCGGCTTCTTGAAGGTCTACCATTGCCCCTTCCACTTTGACCTCCTCATCCTTTTTGTTTTCCATCAAATCTTTTGTTTAGCTTCTCTTCCACCTTTAGATAAAACTAATACACATCCTCAATGGTGGTCATTCTGACTAGGCTTAACTCCTCCTAAATACTTGGTCGTAACCCATTAAGATATCAGGCTACCTTTTCCTTATTGGCCTTTGTGTGACCTATTATGATGATTATCTTGTGGAAATATTTAGTATATTCTTTCACAGATCTGCTTCCTTGCTTCAACCCTTGCAATTTCTTCAACAGATCTAACTCGTAGTCCACTGGTATGAACTGCTTCTTTAGTTTCTCTACCATGCGATCCCATTTGGTGATCTTGACTTTTCCTCTTCGATTTATTTCCAACTGGACCTCTTTCCACCAAATACTGGCATGGCCCTTTAGCTTCATTTTGCAAACTTAACCCAATCTAGGTCCTCTATTTCCTCGTACTCAAAATATTCTTCTAGCTCATTGATCCAATCAATCAACTCTTTCGGGTTCAGACTTCTGGAGTAACTGGGGACTTTTGCTCTGGGTCTTTTCCCGATCTTCAAAATGGCCCTTATTAGCCGTATTTGGTATTGATCAATTGCTTCTTCTTCCTCTTCTACATCTGAACCTTCTTCCTCTCCTTCATCCTCACTTTCCTCCCTCAGGTTTAACCCTCTTCACAATTGTTCTTGTAATGCATCAACCTATCTCTAGAGGGCTATGAGTGCATCTCTTCCACGAGCATCTCTGCTACCTTGACCACCTCTGGCACCACCATGCCTACCAGGCATCACTCTTGGAGGCATCTTTCTTGACCTCAACCCACAACCATGGTCTTGGTGCAAACTGTCTCATGATCGGTGATCTGTCCACACGCTCAAGGAAAACCTCGCTCTAATACCACTTGATGAGGGCGCAACCCGAGACATAGAAAAGAACCCACCAACAAGAGAATAATTTATTATTTAGAAAATAGAGCTTCTTACATGCAGAGGATCTCAAATCCCCAAGTTCTACAACACATGCAAGCTATAGAAAGCTATAGAATAACCCTTTCGCAATATGCAAGCTTGTCCCCGAAAAGTTACCCAAAGATTAGAAAACCCGCCCATAAATAGAGCTCCTCATTAGTTTGGAGCCAAAACAACATTTAAATTGAGTTTAGGCGGTTTGGTGCTGAAAATTTACAACATGAAGTTCAAATTTCAAAAGAGCATTTGCAATGGTATCTTCTAGAAAGTGAGCCAACTTCCCGGGGCCATAACTTTTGATCTGGGACTCCGATTCACGAACCATTTGAACCGTTGGAAAGGTCTCGAAGTCAAGAACAAGCTCAAAATAAACTACACCAATTTTGGCAAGTTTCAGGCCTGATCCGGGAGCTCTAAGTGCCTCAAATCCCATTTGGAAGATTTTTAGGTGCAAATTTGGGAAACTAAAACTGCAATATCTTTCAACCTAGGAACAGAAAATAAAAACCGTAAATTGGGAATTTCATTATGACAAAAAGGGTATCAAAAAATGTAAAAAAATATAAAAACTGAGAAACTTGAAATTTAACTATTTTTGGGTGATGCAAGATTGCCCTTACACCACTGGATGCTCCTGCATCAAAGGCATTGCATCCCATAAGTTGCAAATTTAAATTTCTTTGATCAATCCTCTCTTGGACACATTAGGCACAATGTTAACTAAGTTAAATACCTCACATGAAATAACCAAGAATCCTTTGAACATTTCTAATTTTTCATTTTTCCTTTCTTATATGGCCACCTTGCATAACACAACTTGCGTTTCTATGGTGCCATTGTGTTTGTTCATGAGCTCCAAGCATACGTAGTTTTGCTTGTCTCATGAAGCTCAAAAAGTCATTTTCTTTTGTGGCACCTTATTAAAGATATTAGGAGGTATAACTTTAGTATGGTTGAGTGGGAAGCCTATTATTAGGCATGAATTTCCCCATAGCCACCTGTGTGTGTGTGAGTACATCAACCATGAGTGTGTGTTTATCACCTCTTAGGACTTCTCACCTGGTAGACAACCATGAGTTTTGTTTCCTCAGAGTTAGTATGCACTTTTCAAAAAAAAAAACTAGATCTAATGTACATTGATATGGAAAAATGATTGAAGCTTGATCTGATTCTATCTTCTCTTTTTCTTTCTTTATTTTTTCCCCTTTCATGTGTGTTCCTTTGTGCTTATGTCCAGTTTGCTATGGGATCTTGATCCTGTGGGCTTGATCCCACTTCTTGATTTTTTTGTCTCATCTTCCCAAGATAGGTGCATTCAAATCCCTCTTGATGAGTGTGTTTGGCTACTTTAGTGTGAGTTTAAAGCAAGTTTACCCTCTCACTAAAGTGGGGGCTAAATGTAGCATAGAAAAATGGATCTTTGGACATTTTCATGCTCATTTGGGTCTTTCTTGTGGATGTTGTCCTAGATTTACCTTGATTTAATGTTGTAATGTAAATAACACATTCACATTAGGTCTTGGAACCCATTTTAAATTCCTTGAGTGGGACCCATTCTCCATTAGGATTGAATGAGTTCCCTTTGGCTCAAAAATCAAAATGAATTCAAAATTTTGGTGGGTTTTTATTTTCTAAGATTTAAGGTCAGCTTGTCATGTGGTATTTTAAAGAATTGGGGTATAATTTTGTATAAATATAAGGTTTTCCTAGACATTTCACCCCCAATCATTCAATAAAATCATCAATCAATCATTCAAGCATTGTATTCATTTCAAACATTTTCAAGTCTACATCCATTGGAGCGATTACTTGCATATCTAAAGCATTCCACTTCAAGGGTTTGGTGAGTTGTAGCATTGCATGTTGTTCATTCATCATTATATTTCTATATTTCATTTCATTTTCAAAGGTTTGATTACCAAAGGTTTGATTACCAACAAGTGGTTTGACCAAGGAAAACCATTATTCTCTAACCCTACAAAATTTTTTCCATCTCTTTGCATGTGATTTTTTAGGCTTAGGTTAAAGATTTATCAAAGAGTAAGATTGGAAAAGTTTTCAAAAAAAATTATCAAAGTTATTCAAATGTCAAAACCCTAAGAGAAGCCTGGAGAACACCTACAGGTCGAATTCTATAGTTTCAGACCTAGATATGAACTAGGAGTAGAAGGGTAGATTGAAGGCTATAGTTTCCTATTCTAAATTTCTAGAAATCCAAAGAGGACTGATTCACCATTAGTAGTGAATGAGTCCCACTACCTAGGCTAAAAATAGGAATTTTGTAGATCTGACTTCCCAGTTGTCCAAAACCTGTTCCTACAAAGTCTTCTTGAAACTGGACTAATTCATCCAACTTGGTGTATGAGTTCTAGCTGCCATCAATAGTTAACTTTCCAGAATTCTAGAGCTCCATTCCATCCTTCTCCAGTCTTCAGGTGCACACTTTCAATTTCATTTAAAGTTTATGTTACAGTTTACTTGCATTTTTAGGTCTTTCTTCATATCATAGTGTTCTTTCAAATATCTTGCATTTCCTTAGTTTACATTTAGTAGTTAATCTCTTTCATCAGTTTTCAACATTTAGGACAATCCCTTTTGATAGATTTTAGTCACATTTGCATTGGAATCTCAAGGGCTTAATCTTGTGGGAGCCATTAAGATTTTTGGTACCTCTCTCCTTTTAGGTTCAAAACCCCAGAAGTGTAAGAGAGCCTCACTTAAAAATCTTTAGTTCACTATTTCTTACACATGAAACACTACAAATCAAAGGAAGCCAAAAAAGCCAACATGTATCCCATTGCCTAAACAATAACTCCCACTTGCACCTAACATTCAATAACATAGTAGTACTGAATATGATATTGTTGAAAAACTTCATAATAGTCTTGCTAATATGTCCTTATGGGATTTGATTCAATCATCACATGTCTATCATGGCATGCTTCAAAATTCTTTGCAAATTTTTTTGGTTTCTCCTAGTTTGTAACAAAATAATATAGCAATCTTAATTGATGGTATGAATTTAGTTAATTTGGACATGGTCTTTCATAAAAGTGATTTACCCCCTTTGGAAACACAAAAATGAAATGATGATTTGATGATAATGTTGATTATTAATAATTTTGGGATTAGGCAGTACCGTTATTGACAATGGTTTGAGGCTTAATGTCTATAGTTTTAATCTTTTGGATAGAATTTGGGTAGATAAGACAAAAATTCAACTAGTGGATTTTTCTATTCCTAGTTTTGATAATGTGGGAAGATAGCCACTTGGTGTAATAGTATTACTTGTCAAAGTTGGTAAGGTTGTGTTGAAAACTCCCATCCATGTCACTCGTGATTTTTCATATAATCTTCTCTTGGGTAGACCATAGATTCAAGAGATTAATGGAGTTCCTTCAACACTTCATCGTTTAATGAAATACATATACAAAACATTTTACATGATAAAAGATGATCCTAAATCTTTTTTTTTTTACAAACTAAAACAAGAATAGAGAGTCCTTTTAGAACATTCTTCCCAACTTCAAAATTGGAACCTTTACAAATTGAAGAAAAATATCAGTTTCTTTCATCCATGTCAAAGATATTAGATGATGATTGGGGATCATTATATTTTACACCTACATTCATGGAAAATACAAGATTACACAATCAAAATCAATAAAATAAAAAGAAACTGCAAAGATACCGACACAATATCTCACTAAATCATTAAAAACATCTATAACTTCTAGTATACAGGAAAAAACAAATTACACATCTACATGTGATGAAAGTGATTATGTAAAACCACCTTCTTCAAAAGAAATTGAAGCCATTTATGGAAGAGGTTATGAACTATTTAAGCAATTTGGCTATAATTGAAAAAGATGTGGTGTAAAAGATCAAGGCATTCATGTCCCCGTAGAGGTCAATATGTAAGAAACAACAAAACATCTTGGCTATTATCCTTTAGTTGTTGCTCCTTGCCATGTGGTAGTTGTAGTGTAATAATATACTCACTACCATGCATGGGGGTATAATGTAGGCTTTGTACAATCATATTGCATTTAGTAAGGAGAAACACATTATAATCCATTTTGGGCTCATCTTTGTGCCTAAACATAGGTAGAAAGGGGTTATATAGCCTTGTGTTAGGTGCATTCTTTCTAGCAAGAGATCCCTTTGTATCTCCTTAAAAAATTGTTTAGCAAGTACACTAAAATTTTAAGGGAGTGCTAATGGTCCTCTACTCTTTTTTTTGTATAAGAAATGATCCCTTTTTAGTGATGAGAGCATACATATCCTAGGAAATGTGAGCTTCTCAATGCAAGTGTGACCTTCTCATTCTATGTTGTGTGTCCTTTGTGGCGACATTGGCCTTGATGCCCTCTAAGAGTGTGACCTCTCTTAGCATATGACATTTCCCTTGGTGGTAATGCTATGGTTAATGTTGGTGTAAATAAGTATTTTACTTATTACACTTTACTTAAGCTTACTTTGGGAATGCATATCATTATAGGTTACACTTGTGATAGTTATTTATTTGCATCTTGCATCTAGGTTTGTGCATACATTTAGAGATATAAGTTGGAAATTTAGGGAAGTGTGTGTAGGAGAAATTCCACTCTTTGTGGTGTGATCTAGTTATCACCTTTTTATCTCCACTTTAGGTGGGAGATCCACCTTTCGTGGAATTATCTATTATTTCTTTCTATCTACCACACACGTGATTATGATGCTTGTCTCATTCATGTCCCTTCATTTTGTCCTAGGTTGCCTTTATAAAAAAGCCTTGTACATGCTTGTAATTTTATATCTTCATTGTCTATCTTCATGCATATTGAGAATACAATCATTATATTCTCTCATATTCTTTCTCTCTCTTTTGTGCTATGTTTAGTCTCTTGATCCTGTTGTTGTTTTTCATAAGTTCTTACAGTTAATATTCCCTAATGATGAAGGCCACATTGCCCAAAACCCACAAAAATCACAACAATAGATACCAACACAGAAGGTGCAAAATAGAAAAATAAATCACTTTCAATTATTTAAAAAAAATGAAATTATAGGTTCAAAACTTACATGCTATAGCCTCATGGGCTTGATTCATTATAACAAAATCAACTCATAAAACAAAATATACTATTCGCACTAATGAAGCCACCTTGAATAACCCCCATTTAACCCTTTTCTCTTACCAAATAACCACCCTAGAATGTTCTAGAAATTGTAACTTTCCCTTTTGTTTTGGCTCCAAAAGTCCTATCATTTGATTTCTTGCCTAGGAAGATATTTTAATGAGATTTACTTTTTAGTGGGGCAACTTCTTGAGGCCATAAATTTTGATCCAACTATAAGATTTTTTAGTCGTAATATATCATTGGAAATCTTGTGAAGAGATCTACAACAATATTTTTCCAAATCTAAGAGATTAGAGATTTTTCACCTTGTACTACGGCTCCAAAGGGCCACAATTTTCTGTTTTAAACATCATTAGAGAAATTCCCTAGGATGAAAATTTAATCTTCCAAATGATACAAGATTTAGAGATGATTCTTTTTCCAAAAAGCTTATTTTCTGATTTCACTCCTTGGGGTGAATTTTTCACATCCATACAACCTGAACAGGTTGACTTAGGGTGCTGTCATAATAGTGGTTTACAATTCTTGAGAGGAACGAATTTTAGCTGAAATCACATATTTTTAGAAAATATAATGATTTAAGCCTTAAAAAGTTCCATTTTAAGGATTCCAATTGAAGAGGATTTCATCAAATCACCTTTGATCAAACCCCCTTGGATAGAACCTCACTAGTTTTAAACCATACCTATAAATGCGTCTTCTTTACACCTATCAAAATGCTGATAAAAAATCACTTTTGATTTAGCTTTTGGGGGATCAAATGAATTCATTTAAAATTCATTTCAAATGATTATGGTATTCCTCATAACAAGCTATCCAACAAATATAATTTTAATATGTTTTGGTTTTATTATGTATTTGTTTTTAAGTTTTATTAAACATAGGTTTTCATCGAAAATGAATTTCATTGTTCTTCACATGTGGAAAAATAGAAGATTATCAAAAAATAAAAAAATGACTGCACCGGATATTGAAATCCTTGATCCAATAAAAAAGTAAAATAAAATTTTGACATATACAAAAAATGTTACGCGTTATACAAGTGCTATGTTTCAATTGTAATTCGTTTGACTTTGAAACTTGATTAAGGAAAAAATATTAATAAAAAACTATCTAACCAAGTGTAAGCACTAGATATCAGAGTTAAAAATCTAAATTTGAAAGAATTAGAATTTTATCCTTCATGGAAAAAAAGTTATGCGTTATACAATGTGCAACACTTTTTAAAAATGTTGTTTTTTGAAAAAATCAATTTTCGTGGGAGATGGAAAAAGAAGTGTAATTTGATTCCAAAAATTTTGAAAAAAATATTTTTAGAATCTACAGACAAAATTTTATGAGACTCTAGTTTGCACCATCTTCAAATTCCTCACAGTTTAGCCGCTATAGGTTCCCAAATGTGAAGATTTAGTTAAAAATAATAATTTCAATGTCTAGTTTGGCCAAAAATTGTAAACCACTATTATGGGATCACCCCTTATTAAAAATAGTAGGTGACTATTTTTGGATGTTTCAAACTTCTAACTATCCTAAAGACTACATGAGTCATTATGGGCCCCAAGACAACTAAGGAAACTATAAACAAATGACAATGCAATATTTTTGGGTGATGCAAGATTTCCCTTACACCACTAGATGCTCTTGCATCACGTAAGGCATGATTTTCTATTCCATGACTTGTCCTCTCTTGGTGGTGATTTTATGTGTGATATTCCCTAAGTAGTGACCTTTCATATATTGAGAAAATCCCTTTGTTATTTTTGCAAATGATTTTTATGGTGGTATTGTTAAAGCACTCCTTGAGGTTTTGGCCTTATCTTGTCATAATTTATGCACCTCCTTAAGCGAGTTTTTGTACCTTCTTCGGTTAGTTTGTCATTTTTTTTAAATTTTGTTCACACACGTTTGACTTAGTGGTCTATAACTAACATTGACATTTTTTATTCTTCACTTTGTTCATGTGTGTTAAACTTAGTGTTGCATTGGAATAACATCTTGATCATTTTTTGGCACCTTATGAGGGTTATTAGGGAATATAACTCTTGGCATGGTTGTTAATGGGTACATAGCTAGTGAATATCGAGCTTCACTATATATTGTGTGTTTCCCATTTTTCTATGTTGTCTTTGGGCCTCACATAATGAAAATCGTACTTCATCAGCCTATGTTTCCTTCAATTTTTTATTCACTTAGAAAATATTAGACTTTTCTATTATGTGACTTATTAATACCTTAACATGGCTACTGAGAATAACACACCTTTCTTGTTAGTAGAGCTATGTGTTGTATGAATTTATAGCATAACACAACTTTCTACCCTTGTTAAACCCATCATATTGCATGGACACGTAGCATAATGTAGCGTGATAGCTAGTAGATCCATGTGGCTCGTGAGCCATTTGGAATAACACAACCTGCTAATACTCATGGGAGCATTCCTTTATTTGATGGATGATGTTTGGTATTTGAGACAAATTAAGACTAAGGTCTCTTTACCTTATTTCCTCCAATCCTTTTAGTACTAACAAGTTGTTTTTTATTATGTGTCTTTTTTGTCTTTTCTTCATATTTTCATCATTTTTACATAGTGTATGTTTATTTCATTTCTATCTATATGTTATGTTATGTCATGTATTTTCATTTTGTATGTTTCATTTTTTCTGAAATATATGTTTCTATATGTTTTCCTGCTACATTTCATACATGTGTGAGTTCCTTTTTTCTAATATTGTATTTACATGGGATCTTAGATCGCGGGGGCTTTTACTCTCGCCCTAGATCCTTTGTCATCCTTTGTCTTCAATATTTTGATAATCAAACCCCTCTTGACATATGGTTTCTACTTTACTATGATTTTGAGCATAAGTTCATACTGTTAATAAAGTGGGGGCTAAATGTAGTATAAAAAAATGTCACCCTTGATGATTTCACTCAATTTTTTTCTCCCCTTAATTTACTAGACCTAATTGAATCACTAATTTTCCAAATTATGTATTTTATGATCTATTTTTAACAATTACCAGTTGATAAATTGTAAGCATGAAATAAATGCATTCATCTAGTACTTTTCCCCCAACACCTTATATTCTAGAAAATCACGTAAGGACAAAGATTCCCTATGGTGATAGTGTCTCCCTATTTTTCCTGCTCTCAACTTTGAATGCCATTGTCAGTATTTTATCATTTCTAATTCAATTTGTAAATGTTTGCTATTTGGATCTAATTTATGAGAAATTGAATAAATGTCTATAAATGTTAGAAATCAAGGTGAAAGTTGTAGCAATATGAACTTAAATAAGTGATTACAAATCTGAAATTATATATTCAATATTACCATTAAGTTATTATGTGATTAAAAGTTCAAAACATAAAAGAAAATCAGTAATACCACAAGTTGAGAAACACAAGTGACACAAGATATACATGGATAAAACCTTGCGGGAAAAGACTCCACACCCAAATAGATCCAATTTTTGTATTAATATTCAAATGAGATACAACAATATAAAACTCCTCTTTGAATTTCATTAGCACTCTGTTAATCTGAAAACCTACAAAAAAACTCTAAAAACCACCATCTCAATGCTCCAATATATAGAAGTTTATAGGAGAGAATACCACAAATGGTATCCCAAAACAATAAGAAAACATAGAGGTCCTAGAAAACCCATTCCCCCCTTAGTGGACAACCCATTAGTATGGTGAAAATTATTAAATGATCACATGGCCTTCATATGGGCACCTAACCCATTACCAAAAAAATTGGTCAATAACGAGTGCTCCATAAATCTCTAATGACTCCAATGAATTCATGAAAGAATATGCACCAACATGCAAAATTTGGCATGAAACCATGAAAACATGCAAGGATGTACATTACAAAGTGGTCCCCACCTAGAAGTTGATGCCAAAGGGAATATGCTTCTAGGATGCCCTATAACAATCATTATAGTGGCTCTACTTCTTAGAATGAAATTACAAATTTTCATAGGAAAATAAACACTAAATTTTTTTCCCTCATGCCGTCTACAACACTTTCGAAAGAATTTGGATACACACAATTATCAACCTAGGATAGAAATTATAATTTCACCTAGCCTAACATTCTCCCACTTGATGTTATAAATGAAACATAAGAAAATGTTGTGTTATCAATAATGACGGAAACGGGGGGTATGATGCACCTACACTTTCCTTATTTCATTAGGAAAAATAGATCCCCTAGGGAAAGATTGACTTTCACCCTTAGGTGAGTCAACCATTGTGGAGATATAGTTGCTTTCCTTATTGTCTAGGATGGTGTAAATTAGCTTGAAATCCACTTTTGGGAGATGAATGAAAAATACCAAATGAATGCAATCATTTAGTGTAACACATGAAACCTCTAAACCTTAATCTAATAAAATCTACAAAGAAATTACAAATCTGAGAAGGCCTTATTTTTTGCAACTATCACAAAAAGGTTGTGCTGAGTGTCCTCCTAGGACACATTTTCCAAGTGTGAATGGGTCATGCTACATGGGTTGAAAATTACTTTCACAATCCTTTGGTCCTTGTTCTACACTCTTGATTCCTCCGGGTTTCATAGTAAAAAATTGAGAAATAAATTCTAAAAGTGATTTTTTGTGGCTTGATAAAAATGTTGACAACTTTTACAACTTTAAAAACTTTTATAATTTTTCTCTTTTGATAGATATTCAATAATTCTTCAACCTTATATTGTAAAAACACACAAGAGGGAATTTTGTTTTTGTTTTTGGTGAATGGGGATTTGACTTGGTCAAAGCCTATTTTGGTAATTAAAAATTGAATTAAAACAATGAAACATGAAAGAAATGATGAATGAACAAGTGCTATGTTGCAACTCACCAAACCCTTGATTTGAAACCCTTGAAGGAATAAAAATTACTAGATCTCTCCAAGGTGTTCATCTCGCACGAAATGGCTTGATTGATGATATGATATTGATGCTTAAATCTTGATTTAAAACTTGAAACCTATATCATAATGTTAGCTCCAAAAATATGCATGATGCTTAACAACTATGACATGATGCTTGAGATCTTGAATGCTGCAATAAATGATTCAAAAATATTCTCTTGAATACCTTTGACAATAATCATAGTTTTAGGAAATGATCTCTTGAAAATCTAGCTTGCTTCTAGGATTTGAATTTAAAAAAAAGACTTTTCTTTTATAGGTAATTTTCTAATTTCCTACAAATTAAATATTACAAGTTGATATTTGAATTTGAATTTGGGATCATAAAAATACCATAAAAAAAATTTAAAATATGAAATTACCAACTAAAGGGGACCCATTCACACAAGGGTGAATGGGTCCTAACCTAAATTTCTAGGACCTATTCATTTTGAGGTTTTAAAAATGATAATTGTATTAATTAAATCATAATTCCCCTTTCAAAAATTACAACTAATTAGGCTCATAGATTCATAATAAGGACAATTAGAGGCTTCATTAAGTCCAATTAATTAAGGGATGCAAACATAGTGTGAAAATGTAAAGGAGTATATTTTTTGACACTACATTTAGCCCCCACTTTAGTGAGAGGATAAACTTGTGCTCAAAATCACACTAAAGTAGAAAAATAGGCATCAAGAGAGGTATAATTGTACAACTATTGGGAAGATAAGATAAAAAAGTTCAAGGAGGATGATCAAGCCCCCAAGATCTAAGATATCGTGACAAACCTGTTACACCCTCATTGCGAAGTTACTATTTACTATTACTACATAGGTTAAATATGAATGTAATGTGAATTATGGAGATGAATAAATTATTTTTGTACCTTTTAATCAATATGGATGTTACCTTAGTTGATGTTATTCATGGTGAAATACTACATATAAGTGCATAAATAGTTATTGAAATATTATTATTCTAACTTTGGAAAATGCTTATATATATTGCATATGTTGTGAACAATTGACTATCATGTACATGTGTTAGTGGATGTGGGTATGTGTTCATTCCTCCAAGTGGAGGGGAAGTATCACTCGAGAGAAGATCTTGGTCAAGTAACTAATAATAGTAAACTATTTGATCATATAAACACACCAAATTAGAATGATTGAGTTGACTCAGTTGTGGGTAGTAGGTAAGTCATCCTTAGCTAATGTCTACATTTGAGAGTCTTTTTTATGGTCCTGCATGGATTATTGGGTGATGTTTATCTATTTAAGCTTTTGAGATCTTTCTTGTACTATCATGATTATATTGACAAGTGGGATTTACATGGAAGTATGTGTATATATATGCAAATGCATGTCAATGTGATCTAATGACATGTATATGCACATGCATAGATGCAACACACAAAAATTTATTAATATGATGGTAATCATGAATGGCTATATGTGAATCAAATATGAACATATATACATGAATGTATAGTATATACACATATCCATATGTATATGTATATCAATACATGCATACGTTGGTTAATGGACACGCTCATATGAATGCATTGACATAGATATACCTATACATATGTGTATATATATATATGCATTCAATATAATGTGTTTAAATATATATAATATCTTTCTTGTACTCATATATATATAATAATGGTTTTATATATACATTTATAAATACATGATAGTATTTAAATATATATATGTATATAATATATATTATATAGATAATAATAATATATATTTAACATAATATAAATGATTATTAGAATTCAACTCTCTTATTCAATAGAATCCAATTTATAAAGGTAGCTATAGTCAATAGAGACTATGTGAATGAAGGTCGATAATAGTCATTATTGACTATGTCAAATGAGGGTGATTTAATTGCTTATAACTGTTTTAGGAAAAAAATTATCATTCAAGAAGACACAAGATTTATGACATTGCATTCCTGTCAATGAAAAGCATGACTTGGTCGACACCAGTAGTAAGACCAACCTTGACTTTTTCTAATGTATTTAACTTCTTAAGTCGATTCATCCACTAAATGGATCGATAGAAGATTGTTGTCATAAAATGGAAGTTTACTGATTCTTTTGGTAGTTTAACCACACCAAATATGAAGGAAATGGAAATGCAAATGGTGCCACCTTTGAATATAAGTTGTTGTAGATGTCTTTTCTTTTTTTCAATTCAAATTAAGCATATGTTGTTTGAATAATTCTTTTGATTTCTGTCATAAAAGAAGTCAACCTATAAGTGATTATGTTTAGTATTAGCTTGTGAAGTCATCACCTTTCTGATATGTTTCATGTGTTTTTTTTGCATGAAGCTTGTTGACCATTAACATGCCTAAACTATAGGCTTTTAGGTTGCTTGGTTTCTCTATAAATAGCTGAAAATTTTCATTTAGAAGGGGCACATTCCTCCATAAGATAATACATCTTTTGCAATTCATAATTTTGTATTTTTCCAATCATACTTTGCATTGCTTTAAGAGAAATAAAGGAAGTAAGTTCATATAGTTTGTGAGAAGGTTATATTTATAGAGAGGGATATATTTTGAGAGGTAGAAGATATAGTGACATTCTTGAGAAGCTGATTATCAAGCTATTTTCTACTAGAGAGGGCTACATTTCTATCTTCTAATTGGATAGGTGATAACAAGCATGGGGATCTCTTCTTCTTTGTTATTTTACTTTTTGAATGGTGTGTCTTGCATGCATGGTTGAGATGTCTTTTCTGGTATCTACATTAGAGGAATTAGATTATTTTGAAAAGGAAATAGAAGATTTTATGTTGTTTTCATAGTGTGTTTTTAAGTACTCCATAGTAAGAGATGTGTGTTTATCATAATTATTAAATACTAGGTATGATTAAACTTGAAAGGCACCTATTGAATACTTATCTAAGTTATTGATTTAACAAGGAAAGATTGTATTTACAAATAGGATAGATAATATAGTATGGGAGGGAGTTTTTCCACTTACGTGTAAGTAGGGTTTGGTCATATTTTGCATCCACAAGCCTTATTTAATGCATCTTTCCAAGGATAATCTTGACACATGAAATATCCAATCATAATTTAATTGTTTTGTATTGTATGGTGTATATTTAGAGATATGGGACTCATACACCACCTTGAGCTCATGGGTTCCACCTAAGTTTCAGGGCCTAATCCTAAATTTTACATTAAACTTAACCTTTCTTGATATTTTTTTCCTAAGCTTATCTTATTGGGACTCATATGCCTCAACTAGTATATGAGGGACTACTTAGCTTGGACCTAATTTTGAATTTAATTATTGGTAGGATTTTATTCTTCTAGATCTAATGTCAGCTTGTAGTGTTGTAATTTCAAGAAATTTGGCATAAACAACTATAAATACAAGGTTATTTCACATATTTTCTCCTAGTAAGTTTACAAATCATCTAGAAGTTTTATGCAATCATTCCTTTAGCAATTTTATGTGATAAATAACATTCATGAGCATTCAAGAGTTGATTATCAAGCATTTGAAGCATTAATTCAAGAATCAAGCATCATGTCAAAGTCATCATGCATCATGTTTATTTCTAAGCTAACATTTGTGATGTAGTTTTTATGATTCAAGCAAGTATTCAAGTCAAGATCCATAAAATATAAGCAAGAGTCAAGATCTACATTCATGCTAGCCATTACATACAAGATTGTAGCCTTTGTTACAAGGGTATGGTGAGTTGC
The DNA here is from genome assembly GCA_007258455.2 of Sequoia sempervirens. Lineage (NCBI taxonomy): Eukaryota > Viridiplantae > Streptophyta > Pinopsida > Cupressales > Cupressaceae > Sequoia > Sequoia sempervirens. The sequence goes on along the minus strand of VDFB02274714.1, from coordinate 29,930,300 downwards.
AAAATTGTATATTTGTTCATTTATCATTCCTTCATTTTGTTTCTTTTTATTTCAATGTTTGATTACCAAAATGGTGTTTGACCAAGGAAAACCCCTATCCACTAACGAAGCAACATTTTTCCCTCTCTTTGATGTGTGATTTGTAGATCTAGGTTGAAGAACCATTGAAGAGAAAGTTTGGAGAAAGTTGTCAAAGTTGTCATCTACATTACAAGATCACATAAAGTCATCTAAAAAGAAGAATTTAGTGTTTTAGACTCAAATATTGAGAGAGATAGAAGCTACATGAATTCATTAGAGGATATCAGAGTTTTAGATAAACCCTGATACTGGGACTAAATTTTCACTTATGACATATGAGTCTGAGTATACTAGATTTCAAGTATTTTATATAGATATTGGTTTACCAGTTTTAGATTCCAATTTCAGCCTAAAAACTAAAGTAGTACTAAATTTCCTCTACCTGCATATGAGTGCCAGTATGCATTAAAATTCATCTTTTATGGAGTGCAAACCTTATTTCAAGATTCTTCAATTTTCTAGGTGCTCCTCTATCCTTTCTCGGTTTATTAATCTTATTTTCAGCTTCATATATTTAGTTTCATAGCTATATTTGAGTATCATTTGCATCTTCTTCTTTCTAAGCCCTTGCTTGGTGGTGAACCACCTTTTGTCTTTAATCACATCCTAGGACACCCTATAGTAGATCTATTTTCCTAATTCCATACCTAGATTGAGATCTCTAAGGTTTCCTTGCATGAAATGAGAGTGAAATAGGAGCCCCCTTGTATGTTCCATCCCCCCAAAGATAGAGAACACCCCCCACCTATTTCCTTAGTTTCACTCTTAAAAATCCCAAAAGGGTTAAATCCCAAATTGACCAACTAGGATTCCAACTTAGATCCTAGTGGCCCAAGTCAAGACAAAAATTCAGAAAGAAAACATTCACAATTTCGCATATCACAAATTTTCACATTAAAACCTCATTTATACACAATATAAAACCTTAGTCTCTCCAAATGGACAAGTTTGGCTCAAATATTTATACACAATAGGGTTACCATGTGGTCTACTCAATTCCATTGGCTATGGAAATCTTACACACTCAATTTCAATCATTAGTTTTTCATGACAAAATCCATAGTCAAAGCAATAAGACATTGGAATAATATGTTCACATATGAAATTCTATACTAAAAAATTATATTGTATGCATCCATGATAATATTATATTTACCATATGAACAATATTTATAGGGTGCAAGGTCATCAATTCATAACATAGGAAATGCATCATATCATATGAGTTATAGAATTAAACCATATATTGACATAGAAGGTATATTATTTCCTCTAATTAATCATTGACCATTTATATAGCATTACCATCCTATGATCAATGTGACCCATGCATAAAACACATAAATGTATAATGGAACCAAAACTAATGTTAAAATCAAGAGTCTATAATGCAATAATATAACATGCATGTCTCATGGTAATAACAAAATATTCATGATAAAAGCATACAAGTCTATCATTGGAAGGTGGGTCTCACATTGTATCACTAGAATTCTTAAATTCCTAGGTAAGAATTACATATGTTTTTTTAGAAAAGCTCACCAGTATTCCCACTTCTTTGCTATTTATTTAGGCTTTAAGGAACCCCAAGTTATTTATATATATTTTTAATGAAGTTTTGAAGCTCCATGGACTACACAAGAGTATTATGAGTGATAGAGATCGAAATCTTTCTTTTGGAAAGAATCAAACTCACACCCAACAATAGCTACCATCCACAAAAATATGGTTGAACTAAGATCATGAATAAATGGATGCAAGTTTATTGATGAACTATTTTTTTTATCAACATAAGACACATATCAAATGGATCCATCTAGGTGAGAACTATTATAACAACATTTATGAAATTTTAATTAATCTGAGGTTATTTAAGTCTTTGTACAAGTTTGAAATATTAAGCTTTTTGACTTAATTTTATCATAAAAAAGGTTCTAGGAGAAAGTGATTTTATGAAATAGAGCCAATACATTATAAACTAACTTATGAACAATTTACAATATAATCAAAATTAATAGAACATATATGTATACCACTATAGGATCAAGAGAGCATTTAAGGTTAGGGATATGGTGTTCATTATATTGTAATCATACAAAGGATATTATTTCAGGAAAAGTGGGTGTAAAAATCTTAAGCCACAATTTTATGAGCCTTAGAAAATTTTGAGAAATATCTATGAAGTCACCTAGGTTTTGGAGTTACTAAAGGGAAGTAAGAGTCACAATGTTTTCAATGTGTCTTATATTAATGAAGCACTTGGACAACATATTATACCTTTATATGAGTTACCTCCATGAAATAAAGAAGGGAAACTAATTTCCAATCCCAAAGTAATCAAATATGTGAGAGACAAAGATGAGAAGCAAAGAACCAAGGAGATCTATTTGTATTGTTTAATAGAGTTCCCCTTTAAGTATGACTCTCCTTCCAACTTAATTTATCTTTGGGTGCTGCCACAATAGTGGTTTACACTTTCTTGGAGATCTTGATTTTTGCTAAAATCACATATTTTTAGAAAATATAATGATTTAAGCCTTGTAAAGTTTGATTTAAAGGATTCCAATTGAAGAGGGTTTGATCAAACCTCCTTAGACCAATCCCCCTTGGATAGAAGCTCGCTAGTTTTAAACCATACCTATAATGAAGTCTCCTTTACACCTATCAAAATGTTGATAAAAAACCACTTGTGATTTACCTTTTGGGGGATCAAATGAATTCATTTAAAACTTATTTTTTGTAAGTATGTAGTCCTTATTATAAGCTTCCAAAAAAGTATAATTTTAATTAAATTAAATTTGATTATTATATTTATTTTTTATTTCTTGTGAATGTAGGTTTTTCATCGAAAATCAAGCTCTTTGTTCAGTACATGTGGAAAAATAGAAGATTATCAAATTTTTTTTAAAAAAATATGAGTGTACTAGATATTGAAGTCCTTGATCCAATAAAATAAAATAAAATTCAATACATACAAAAAAGGTAATGTGTTATACGGTCTGCCTATGTCTGAATTGTAATTAGTTTGACTTCAAAACTTGATGAAGGAAAAAATATTCAATAAAACACTATGAAACCAATTGGAAGCACTAGATATCATAGTTACAAATATATAAATTTAAAAAGAATAGAATTTTATGTTACATGAAATTTTTTTTGTGTTATACGATGAGTGTCACTACTTAAAAATGGTGTTTACTAAAAAAAAAAAACCATTTTTGAAGGAGATAGAAAAAGAAGTGGAATATGATTCCAAAAAATTTGAAAAAAATGTATTTAGAATCTACAAACAAAATTTCACAAATTACTAGTTTGCATCATCTTCAAATTCCTCATGGTTTAGCTGCTATAGGTGTCCAAAGTGAAGATCTAGTTAGAAAAAATCAATTCAGTGTCTAGTTTGGCTAAAAATTATAAATTAGTATTGTGGGATCACCCTTTTTTTCTTAAATTTTTTTATATTTCTCTATCCTATCATTCGCTCCATCCTCCCCCTATTATTTCATTGTGTTTATTACACTTTTGGATCTATCCTTACTACCATGGCCATTGCTCAAACCCCAACACCCCAAAATAAGGTTCGATTCTTGGGATGTTATCAACCCTTAAACTGTAATATTTCTTTCTTTGGTTTTATTCTCTTTCTTGATGCCCAACACATATCATAATATCATTTAGTATGGTATATTTTGGCATCATAATTTTTAGTGATGGACTTTTGTGACACATTATTATTATTGAAATTAAAATATGTAGACTTACATTATGGGTAACCTATGTTTGTTGTGATGGATATAAAAGGGTGAACTTTTTCTTACAAGATAGATCATCTATTAATTTACATTGTAAACTCATCTTCTAAAAATTTATCTAGAAAATTTGTTTATGTAGATGATCAAATGATAAAAAACATATTATTTCAAAATTTAGTGGAAAAAATACCATTGGATGGAGAGAAATTTCATTAAAGGATTGCATCAAAGCTTCATCTATCATGGATTTCAACCACTTTGTATTTCCTCAGTTTGTTGTTTCTAAGGGTATGAATATGATAGCTAAATTTTGTTGTAATTGCTTAATTTACATACTATTTGAAGGCAATCTATTTTTTTTTTTAAGAGAGATATTAGGCTACGGTATCTATTATTTGTTGTTAGTTATACGGTGACAATAAAGTGTGAATAGTAAATTAAATTTGAGTTATTTACGATTTAATTTAAATATTAGAATATGATATTATTATCCCAAATAATAAGTATTTGTAGAAGGTCAAAAATTAGATTTTCATAATTTTTTTTGACTTCCCTCGTCTATCTTTATCTTTCCCTTGAGTACTACTTCTATACCTTCCTCTTTCTCTTATCCCATAAATGTATTCCCTCTAAAAAAAATTTATATCCCATTGTACGCTTGTGTGCCACCTCTACCCTTTTGCTACCTCATTTGATCTTCATCTCTCTCACCTGTTCTACTTGAGTTGTTTTTTTGCTAACCTTTTCTTGTTTTTATTATAATATATAAAATTACATGAAATTTTAATATTATTAATACACTATTGAACTAAATTAATAATTTATATTTTATTAGTATATCCTATGACATATCTATGAAAATTATACTATTACATATTTTCCAATTTACTTATATATTGTAATATAATTGATTCCATTAGCTACTCTATATTATAATTAACTAAAATGAAGATCTCACCATATAATTGCTTCTAACTATAAGAACATTAACTAACATATTAAAATGTAGAGTACCTAATATATTAGACTGCCTAAGAGAATTAATAGTCTATATAATTGATTTCAACTATAAGAACATTAACAAATATAATTACCCATTAAAATCAAAATATTGCCATATAATTAATAGTGAGATACTCATATTAGGTAGATTGTATTATAATAAAAGTCTTCTTATATGTGAGATACTAATATTAGATAGTTTATATTATAATTAACTAAAATGAAAGTCTTCTTATATTCTAGAGTAATTAAAATTGATTCCAAATATAAGAACATATCTTAACCCAAGAATACAAGATTATAATTCATCTCCCTCACCGACCCCAAAGCTTTTCTATTTGTCTTCAAATTCCTACTTGAATACCATAGAAAAACGTCATTGCATAACAATTCAGACAGTTTTAAAAGGTTTGACAAGTTTAAGTAAATTTTTGAAAAGTTTAAGTAAATTCAACTTGAATTTACTTAAACTTGTCAAACCTTTTAAAACTGTCTGAATTGTTATGCAATGACGTTTTTTGGCAATGTCTATCCAGTGATCAGTGAATTTACTTGAACTTGTCAAACCTTTTAAAACTGTCTAAATTGTTATGCAATGACGTTTTTCGGCAATGTCTATCCAGCGATCAGGGTTCACATTTGACTGTATTTATTAATTAATTGAAAATAAAAAACACATTATATTCTGATTTCAAATGTGCAATCAGATGACTGTATAGACAATTGGGTCCATTCTTAAGCCTATATAGAAATTCCAAAAAATCATACAATAATAAAAAAAATGAGCTGACAGAAGCAAGAGCATCACCCTCATAATGAGAGTTGATAAGGGTTGACAAATTCTGAGTTGGAATAAGCGAGTTTTTAAACAGGGTTGACAAATTCTGAGTTGGAATAAGCGAGTTTTTAAACAGGGTTGACAATTTCGATAGGATATATTTGTAAAAAAACATCAATTTCGAATGTCAGCATGCAGTTGTTACAAATTCGACAAGACCAGAGAAACGTGTATATGAGTTTGAATTTTTCTCTGACATCAGCAATAACTTATTGATGCGATCATCCTCTTCTATCATCTATAAAAAGCTGCAAGTACATCAACAAATATTCATCTCAGTTTCAAATCTAGAAGAGGAATTGGATTGATTAATGAGTATGGAGATAGTGTTCCTTGTGATTTCATGCTTGCTGATGTTTACAAATCACCGCCATCAATTCTGTTCAGAAGCAACGACATCTAAACTGGGTCGGTACAAACTTTCGCGCTTTTGTTTCGAATAATTTTTCCTTGGAGAGTTTCATATACTTTTTTTTCTTAGTCTAGAGATGGTCTATGAAATTGATAAGTAATTCTCTGTGCTTGATGTTTGCAGAGTACCCATATCCGTTTATGACAGCAGATGCTTAAAAGGCAGCTGAAAAGTCATATGATTACATTGTGGTTGGAGGAGGTACAGCGGGGTGTCCCCTCGCAGCAACTCTCTCACAGCACTACTCTGTTTTACTATTGGAGAGAGGAGACTCTCCTTACGGAAATCCCGATGTTGAGGACTTCAAAGGCTTTTTCAAGGTTTTGGGGGATCCCATAAAATATCCCTATGTAATGGAGGGTTTTGCCTCAGAAGATGGAGTGCAGTTGGCAAGGGGGAGAGTTCTAGGAGCCTCATCAGCTATCAACGCTGGCTTCTACAGCAGGGCGAGCTCTGAATATGTTCGGGAAATGAAGTCGGGTGAGAAACTTGTAAATGAGTCGTATGAATGGGTAGAAAAGTTGAATGCCTTCAAACAATATAAGCTTTTCACTTGGAGTTCTGCTTTCAAGAATGGGCTTCTTGAAGCAGGAGCTTTTCCTTACAATGAATATACTTTGGAACATTTGGAGGGCACCAAGAGCGGTGCTTCAACTTTTGACAAGCATGGAAGGAGACATTCAGCCGCAGATCTTCTCCAGTATGCAAATCCAGAAAATATTGTTGTTCTTCTCAATGCTACTGTCAGTAGAATCCTCTTCAATTTGGCATCAAGTTCGTATAAATCATCTATTTTCGAAACTCCCCTGTTCTCAAATAGTAAAAACTGTGTTTAGATTAACAGTTGAATAATTTTATATTTTGCTTATAAGTATAGTCCTGCTTTTATTTACAGAAAAATATTTTTCATTTTAGAAGTTTTTCATATTTGAAAACAATAACAGTTAGATTAAACGATTACAAGATATAGATTAGTTTCATACTCTAGTATTTTATCTTCATAAATCTGTCTATGTATGTGATATTGTTCCGAATTTATATTGCAGGAAAGCTAAAGGCTAGTGGAGTGGAGTTAATAAGTCGTACTAATGGTTTGCACTATCAAGTATCACTTGGTCAATTATCAGTCAATAATGGGGTTATTTTGTCAGCAGGAACTATGGGTAGCACTCAATTTCTCCTCTTAAGTGGAATTGCCCCAACACAACAACTTAAAAAATTGAATAATACTGTTGTTTTAGATTCACCCTCAGTAGGGAAAGAGGTTCAAGATAATCCTATATAAAATTCATATTAGAATCATCAAAACCCCTTGAATTTAGTTATATACAGGTAGTGGGAATTTTAGACAATTCACAACTATACATTGAGTCTATTAGCTTTTTCCAGAAAAACAATACCACAAATACACAATATTTGAGTCTTGTTGCAGGTAAGGTGGCATTTCCCTTATCAAGGGGTGAGCTTTGGCTTCAAAGCACAAATCCTCAAGATAACCCCTATGTTCGTTACAATTACTATTCACACTACTTAAAAAAATGTATGCTTTGTGTGAAAGTAATGGTTAATCTAAGTATGACATCTTCTATTCAAGAGTTTGCATTTACTAATAATAGACATTCTAAAATGCTTTGATTTCTTGGGACTGCATTACCAAATAATGTATCCAATGATGATGCATTGGGCAAGTTTTGTAAAGATTCACTAGCAACATATTACCATTACCATGGAGGATGTCAAGTTGATTTGGTGGTTGACAAAAGATATTGATTGAAAGGTGTCAATAATCTAAGAGTTGTGGATGGCTCAATTTACAAGGATTCTCCTGGTACCAATCCACAATCCACTACCATGATGCTTGGAAGGTATTTGTATTATTAACAATTAATATACATTATTTGGGTTCCAAGGATTTCAAGTTACAACATTAACAAAAATATTCAATAATTCTACATATGTAGGTATATGGGAGTTAATATCATTCAAGAGCGTATGGACACCTAAAGATATTCCAAGATCTTGCTAAAATCATTTAGAAACTCATGTATTTCCTTTAAATGGTAATATAACTAAATAATTCCATTTAAAATAATGTTTTTGATATCATTTGTAATTTTCATTGTCATCTTACCTCTTTTTTCACATGAATATATGTACTATCAAGTTTCATACAAAAGACACTTGCTATTTAAAATCTATAATATTATTTTCAATAATGGAATTGGTTATATATAGAATTATCATTTCCATCTTGTCTCTTCTTTCATAGTAGCATAAATATTATAAATTACCTATAAAAGAATACCTTCTATTTAAATTTAATTGACGCTCTAAAAAGTAATCTTTGTTGCAAGATTCTATAACTAGTTGTATAAGTTTGATTATGAATTTTGATTATATGATGTTTTAAATGGAAGTAGTCTTTAATTATTCAATTTCTCTTTCTTCAGACCACATAATGTACCTAACTCATTGATTATATTAAATAATTTGAATAAATTAATATGTGAAAATGATAACTTTGACACTATCAACTCCAAGTCAAGATATACTCGTAACTTATTTTTGAAATGTTACTATACAATATTATAATGGTGAAATCTACATAATCAAACCATTTCTTATTTAATTTTCTACTTATACTAAGGTAATTTATTAATACATATGCATAATGTTAAGTATCATGATATTTTATGAATTTGGGCTTGTTCTCTTAGCCTCTTTAACATTTTACACATACACATATTTCTATAAAATTATTCATACTATAATAATTTATGCATATTCCTATAAATTTATCTTAGTTGGTTTATGATCCTCATTTCTGTCAATTTCCTTCTATGGATTTCTTTCTACTCTCATGTGTTCATCATGTTGGCTTTCACAGGTTATTGGTGGTATTATTGTTGTTTGGCCAAATAGGTATGTCAGCCTCTCATTTCACTATAGTCATTGGAGAGATTGTGAAAATTAAAATCACAAAATTTATGTTGGCCTTTCTTCAATCTCAAAACAAGATTTTCTATTTAAGTACGATGCCCTGGGACTATGTATTGAAAACATGTAAAGGGAAAGGGAAAAATGTTGTTACCTCTATCTATGATCTAACATAGATTCATGAGGTTATTTTGGTGACTCATGCCTAAGATTTTGATATATTTCTACCATAGTAGACCTTCATGAGGGCAAAGTGGCTATGGATTAAGGGTTTCAACTTGTTGGGTTAATAATGAAAACCCTCTCCAAGTCTTGATGCCATTATTATTAGTGTTAAAATCGTTGGTGGACATGCCTCATGGGATTCTCTGTGGTCAGAGATCCAAATTTTATTGTCTTAGAGCTTTCCATCAAATCACTTCTCGTTGTGACTTAATTTTTTTCATTTCTATCTCATCCACCATTTAACCTCTATATTATCGTCACTTAGAGATTTCCATCAAATCACTTCTCATTGTTACATAAATTTTTCCATTTCTATCTCATCGGCTATGACCTTCATAGCATTGCCAAGCATTCCATTTTAATTGCCTAGTGAAAATTTGGTTAGGATATGGATGTATCCTATAGACCTTAGTATTCTAGCCTTGTCCATTCATCTCCTATTTATTCGCAAGGTTCTCTTTTATAAAGGTTCAATCACCTTTAGGATTCTTCACTATTTCCCTTCCAGACTAAAATCCCCACTGCATCCTAATGTATTTGAAGTCTTGTCCTAGGGGGAAATCCACCTAATCTACATTCTTTCACCTAGAACTAGGACATATCCATGAGGTCGTTCGATTCCTATGACATCCCTAACCTCACAAAGTTCTGTTAAGGGAAGTAACTTGCAATATTTGTAATAGTTCGATTTAAATCTCGATATGCCATATGCTTCCCCAAGCTATTGTGACACCTTCTATCCCTCTAAATTGTAATTGAATCTTCTAATTATTTCTGCAGTTTTCTTTTATTTATCTATTATTATTTAGATAAATTAAAATAATTTTAAATATGAAATATCTTCAATTTTAGATACTTGATATTTAAATGTTTGATATAGAATAATATAAAACATATTTATATTATTTCATTTTATTTAATTATATTGAAGGCTACCAAATGTTAATTCCACCAATTTCTTAATTTTTTTTTATATATATTTTCTATGAATTGGTTTGTTAGATTAGTTGAAATTTATTACATTAATTCTAAAAATATGATATAATTCTTTTATATATTTTTTAAGTTCATGCCTATCTGAATTTTTACCTTTTCTCTTCTCAGTGATGGATCACTGAATACAGTGAAAAATATTAATTAAAAATCATAACATAAATCTAAAATCAATATTATATTGAAGACTAATTCAAAACAATTCCGACCGTTGCGAAGGGTTTGACAATTGTAAGTAAATCCAAGCATCTGTTACTTGATTATTAATCCTATATATGAATTCTAAATAAACAATTACAATAATAAAAACTGTGGTGATATATCCTCATCCTCATAATGAGAAAATTAAATCTCGTTGACAAATTCTGAGTTGGAATGGCCGAGTTCTCTTACAGTGTTGGCAATCTTATTAAGAACTTTTTATTTTAAATTTCTAGTTTTTTATGTCAACGTTGAGTGCTATAAATTCGACAAGATGAGAGAAACGTGTATATGAATTTGAATATTTGTTTGACATCAGCAATAACGTATTGATATGACAAATTGTATTTTAACTTATCAGTTCAATAATTTAATATTTTATTTATACGTAATTGTCTTGCTTTTATTTACAGAAAAATATTTTTTATTTTACATGTTTCAATATTTGAAAATAATAATAGTGGTCAATGGGCCCTTGGTCTACTGGTGAAGTTGAAAGGTTCTAAATGAGCCCATTAGAGATCAAGTCTTGTTGAGTGCAAAGGCTTCGACACCAAAAAGGGGATGAGGCTGAGATTGTGCCCCAGGCGAATTTGGTGGAATGGATACCCCTTAGTCTGCGGCTCTTACCCGAAGAGGTTCAACCCAAGAAGGCTCATGCTCCTATATCGGGTAGCAAAAAAGAATTTGTGGATGACCTCCATCAAAAAGAAATAATAATAATAATAATGGGATTAAACTATTATATTAATATTCAAATTTGTATTTCTTTTATAAAGTATAGACAAATCAGAAGCTAAAACCATTATAAGTTATATGCTAGTTTCACAGTATAGTATTTGATAGGTTATCTTGACATAATTAACCAAAAGGAAGCCTTATCTAAAAATACTTGCTACACATGCACAGGCATGCAACAATAAGCTGATAGGGTGAACTGTGAATGGCTATTCACTAAGTGGGAGTTTGTTTTTATAGGATGCAATCGGTGGGGTAAAGAGCTAATATGAAACAATGTGAACCTAGTTCATATTGGAAGGAAGATTATATGAATTTGAACTCAATGAACAATTAACTTTCACTTAAAAATTATTTTTCCTATATATATTGATTCAATATGAGTAAAGTATTATAAACTCAAATCTCACATGAAGAACTATTTGCATGACATGTTTTGGAATGAAAATCCATTAGTTGGAAATTGGCTATCAAATTCTCGAATACAATTATATTGCATGTTGAATGAAGGGTTTTAAATGTTAAATTTATTAAAGGGTTTTTCTTTTTTAAAGACTTATTAGGCATGTGTTTTATTCTTGAGATTGAATTAGCAGGAGTGCTTTTTGAAAAGTGGTCCCATTAGTAGGGGAACAGTATTCTTTTTTTAAAAAAATTGTTATTGTTTTTATTAGTTATAATGCTCATAATAAATGAGTTTTCAAAACAGGAAAGATGTTACAAATAGTATTTACTTTGTATTTTTGTGAATGCAATGAAAGGAAACACATAATTTGTAGTGTAATTTTAATTGAATTAGAAGGTACACATTTTTTTCAAGATGAGAAAGTTGTTACCAAACTTATACAACAATTTGTACACAATAGAGAATTTGTAAGGTGGTCCCATTAGTAGGGGAAAAGTATTATTTTAAAAAGTTATTTTGTTATTGTTTTTATTAGTTATAATGGTCATGATAAATGAGTTTTTGAAATAGGAAAGATGTTACAAATAGTATTTACTTTGTAACTTTGTGAATGTGATGAAAGGAAACACATACTCTATAGTGTAATTTTAATTGAATTAGAAGGTAACCATTGTTACACATACTCTGTAGTGTAATTTTAATTGAATTAGAAAGTACACATTGTTTTCATGGAAGATGAGAAAGATGTCACCAAATTTATACAATGATTTGTGAACAATAGAGAATTTGTAAAAGAGCTATTACATGACAGATCCTCTCTACAATTTAGTCGACAGAGAACCCGTTAAAAACTTTAAATAGATAAATTGAACATATAGAAGGGATATTAGAAACAATAACATTAGAAGGTGGATGTTATGAATTTTAAATCTATGTATAATTGAAGGTTATAAACAAAATAATTTTCACACAAATTATTTTATATATATATATATTCATTGAATATGAGTATAGTAAAGTATTATAAACTCAAGTCTAACGTGAAGAACTATTTGCATGACATGGGTAAATCTTTTTTGTGTTTTGGAATGAAAATCAATTAGTTGGAAATTGGCTATCTAAATCTAGAATAATATTATATGCCATGTTGAAGGAATGGTTTTAAATTTATTAAAGGATTTTTTTTTTTTTTTAAGAGTTATTAGTCATGTGTTTTATTGTTGAGATTGAATTAACAAGAGTGATTTTGGAAAAGTGATCCCATTGGTATAGTTACGTCTTGTATTAGCAAGATTTGGGAAAAAAGTATTCTTTTAAAAAGTCATTTTGTTTTTGTTTTTATTAGTTACAATGGTTATGAGAAATGAGTTTTCCAAATAGGAAAGATGTTATAAATACTATCTACTTTGTAATTTTGTGAATGTGATAAAAGGAAACACATAATTTGTATTGTGATTTTAATTGAATTACAATGATTTGTGTACATATGTATATATGTAATAATAGATATTGAGGAGATTAATCGTACATTATTATTTTACTTGAATTAAAAGGAACACCTTGTTTTGAAGCAACATGCATAACATGATACTAAATCTATACAAGAATTTGTGCATAGATGTATGTCTATAAGAACAAATATATGATGTGATATGTAAAACCACAAAACCCACGCTCATTTTCCTCTATTGGCATCACAGAGCCCCATGGACTCTAGTCAAACCCAAGACAAGGATGAAACATGCATGGGAGATCTCGTGTAGTTCCATCATACATCACACAATAGAAATTTTGTGTAAAATCAAGTGTTTCCATATATAATATATGATATTGTTGTGTTTTGATTGATGTTGCAACTTGGAAGCAAGAATGTATTTAGGTTTTGAATCCTTTTGCATGCTCAAACCTAGTTCGTGCAAATGGAATATAAGGGTATGTTAGTGGAGAAGGAAACAAAATAAAAAAGGAAGGATAAAAAGCAAGTATATAGATAAAATAAATATTTACAATGTGAGTCTACAAATAATGAATATTTTTTACAACTAGTTACTTGGAGCTATCTAGCAAGAATGGGAAAGTGTCATATGTACATTGTTGATCATCTTCAATGAGGATGAGTTGCAATGGAAATTCAATGTGTATTATACTTTTGGTGGAATATAAATAAAATAATAAACATATACAATCAAATAGGTTAATACCACTCACTAAAAAATAGGAACATGTAAAGATGAATATTTTGAATGCATGGCATCTTGGCAAGGGATTGTCTATAAGAAATGTATTGGAGAAGTTAAAAAAGGAGCTATGGAAATAATGAGAAATGCAACGATGGGTTTGATGGGATTTGAAGGAAATAAAAAATAGTCACATAGAAAATGAAAACAAATTCAACCATGACATTGTAAACGATTTAGTTGAAAGGAGCAATAAACACCATTCTCATGTGCTTTCGAGGATAAACAATGTGACAGTCTCAACAAATTGTTTATTCAAGCAAAAGCAGATGAGGGAAGGGTTTTGTTGTTGTCCACAAACACATAAACCAACACTCGTTGTCCTCCCTTCTATATTGGCATCATGAAGCCTTGTGGGCTCTAGCCAAACACTCGAGTAAAAAAAGGAGTTAATGTCTGTGTAGAATCCCATGGACACTTATCCTATACTAGACAAAAAGAGACTTGGTGAAGGATGAGTGTTTTCAATCAAATTTTTTAACATTTTAGTGTTTTCTTTTAGCTTGAGAAGTTCATTAAGAGCAGATATCCTAGGAAACAATTAGCATAATGGGGTTTGAAGACCACTAGAGGAAGATTGATAAAAGAAATATATAGAACAATGCACAATAAGTAAAAAGTTCCATCTAAGTTCATAATGGAAGTTTAAATCTACCTATATTAAAAATACAACACCAATGTAAGGAAGAATATAGTAAAAATAGTCAACAAATTGAAACATCAATTGTTATATAGATTGGCTATTGATACATATGGTTTTTGAATCCCTTTACATTGTTAAGCCTAGTTCCTGCAAATGCAATATAAGGGTATGTTAGTGGACAAGCATGGAAAATAAAGAAGAAAGGATAAAAAGTAAGTACATGGGTAAAATTAATATATACAATGTGAGCCTAAAAACAATGAATAATTTTAATAGTTAGGAAACCAAATCTATCTATTGACATTGGGAGAGTTTCACACTTACAAACACTATTGAGCATATTCAAGAATGGTGAGCTACATTGGACTAACTCACAGGAGCAAGAAAGAATTTGAAATAGAGAGTGCACAAAACACTAATTTTCTTGAATGCGTATTATATTTTTACAATAATCTAAAACAAAATTATATACATATAGAATAAAAGAGGTCAAAACTATTCAGTGTAAATAGAAATGGGTAAAGTGGAATATTTTGAATGCAATAGATCTTGGTTAGGAATTATCTATAAGTAATATATTGGAGAAGTCTAAAAGAGAGTTGTGGAAACAATGACAAGTAGAATGATTAGGTTCATGGGGTTTAAAGGTAGGGAATGTAATCACGTACAAAATGAAAACCAATCCAACCATGATAGTGCAAATGGTTTAGTGGAATAGAGCAATAGACACCACTCTCATGTACTTCTAGGGATAAATAGTGTGATGCTATTAATTGTTTGTTTTTCTGCCTAGAAGCACATGAGAGCAGTGTTAGGTTGCTATTCATAACCACATAAATTGATGTCCATTTTCCTCCCTACCATATTGGCATCATGAAGCCTCATGGGCTCTAGCCAAACCTCCAAGCCAAAAAAGGAGTTAAGGTGCATGGAAAATCCCATGGAGTCTTACCATACAACACAAGGAAAAGGAACTTGTGGAAAGATGGGTGTTTCAAACCAAATTCTATAACATTGTGGTATTTTTTTATGGGTTAAGAAGTACATGAAAAACAAAAATCCTAGTAAAGAAGAAGCATAATGGGATTTGAAGACAGTTAGAAGAAAATTGTTAAGTGGAATATATAGAAGAGTGGACAATAAAGGAAAGAATAGCATAAAACATATTCACACAACACAAGTAATGTATGTAACAGTTAGCTAAATGGGCTTGTAGCTTTAACTACAAAAGATAGCGATAGTTGCATTCTCTTTGATCTATTCAACTTTATATCTTTAGTTGATAGGCCATTTTTTTGAAGTTGCTATTTCTTGAGAAGCCAACATTTAATTGTGTAGTATGTGTAAAACTTCAAACAAATGAGGGAAAAATAATACCATGAAACATATTGATATAAGATTCAAGCTACATTGTTTTGTAGTAGATATTGAAAACAAATCTATAGCGGAATTATATAACAACCATTAGAATAATACTTGTTAGGTAGTAAATATCACACACAAAGAGGAAAATTGTATTGAGTTCCCTGAAAGATAGAGATACATATGCACATATATATATATGTACTCAATTTCTTGATTGATATATAACAATACCGATATAGGCAGATATACATATGCATATATTTAGACAAAGATATGCATACATATGTATATCTAAACAGGTTTGTATATTATGTTTATGCATATTTATGTAGACTACAATTTTAAGTAGAGTTTAAAGTAGCATGTATAAGTATTGCCTATGTCAAGTAAAAATAACCACTATATAGTTATAGAATTGAATCATATAGTATTGAGATGTTGATAAGAACAGAGCATTTAATTCTATAGTATGTGTAACATATCCATAATGCCAAAATGGTTGTTTGGTAAATGCAACTAAATCAATATATTTTCTTGCATATTTTGCAATATACTTTCCCACACTATATACTTTCCCACACTATAACATTGAATATTTCATTTACTTCCTGTTGTGCAATTGCACAACAATACATATATATATGAAATCATATATATACATGTACATATATATACATATACATCTATACACATACACACACACACACACGTATACATGCATATATTGTAAAGTTGGGCTCCACTATTTTCCATAAATATTATAGAGAAATGGGAAAATTGTAAAAGAACTATTAGGGAAACACTATTGGATGTTGTGTTTGTGTGGCTGATATGTGATTGTCATTGATGTCAACACTATTAGCATTTCATGTATTGAAGGTTGTATATGTCGAGGATATTGAGAAAATTATAAAAGAAAGTGTTCTAGGTTCCCATTGGAACTATGAAGGTCATGAAGGTGTCTTGTTCTATACATTGAAGATAAATTTTTGTGGATTAAAGAGTTTATTGTTGAGTGTATCTAGTCCATCCTTCAAAATTTTTAGAGGTCCACATGAAGATTTGTTCAAATTATGAAGATCTATGTTCTGATAGTGTTTTTGTGGTCTCTGTCAGTGTTCTTGATTAAAGTTGGTATAATTTTGCTCATTCTAGTTGTTGTGGATGTTTATATATTGTTTCTTGGTGTTCTTGGATGTTTCTAGATCATGCTTTATCTTTGTGGTATGTCCACATTGATTCATGTGCTCGTGCTCAAAGATTTTTTCAAGCTATATGCTCAGTTTTTCATGTTCTTGCCTGACATGATGGGTACAACGTGTTGTGGATCTTTGAAGAGAAATTGATTGAATTCCTTTTGTGTTGGAGTTGTTAATTTGGGTGTCCACTATGTTGTAGCAAACCTTGGTGGATATGCATTGAAAATTTATTTGTAAATTTGGGCCGACATTGAAAATATGTTTTATATTTCTAGCTGACTAAGTGGTTGATGTAATCTCATGTTATAGATATATAAGAGTGATTATTTCATCGGTGTAAATTGTGCTCCATGTTCTCCCATGTATGTATGTGTGAATATCATTCAATTGCAAAGTAGAGTGTGATGAAGTTTGAGCAAAGAGTGAAGAAGGTTTTTCTGTGCTTAACTAGAACTGTAATCAGGCTTGTGTAGAAGCTATTTTCTTAGTTCACATCCTGTGGATCTAATCCAAATTGCTTTGTATTTTTGGGTAGTGATCCCTCTTGTATTTGAGTAGTGAGCTCTAGGAAATGTTCTTGAATGCATGTGCATTCCCATTATTTATCATTATACTTTTAACAGGTTATAATATTGTGGACTAACCTCCACCGTGGTTTTTTCCCTAACGGGGTTTCCACATAAAAAATCTTGGTGTTCTCTATGTTTTTGATGTGTTGAATATTTATGGTTTATTATTTATTCATTAGATCTAAGATTGAGTAAATTAAAATTTGGAAAGATTTAAGTATTCTGTGACAACTGATTCACCCCCCTCTTAGTTGCTTGTCCTTGTTTTTCCAACAATTGGTATCAAAGTAGGTTCCTTTGAAAAAATTTAAAAGCTTGAGGTGATCGGAGATGGCATCATACAATCTGAAGGACAGTTCTAGATTTGATGGAACAAACTACTCATTGTGGAAAACTCAGATGGAGTGTCATTTGAAGTGTATTGGTGAACCCTTCTAGAAAATTACAAAGAATCAATATGTTATTCCTCAAAATGGTCCCTCCACTGCTGATGAGATTATAGAGGTTGAGAATAGTGTCAAGGCTATGGAGCTTCGTTGAGTGCTTTAGAAAATTCGTAAATGACAAATGTGTTAGGTTTAAAGACAAGTCATGATATGTGGATGAAGCTAGAAACTTTGTATGAAGGAGATGTACATGTGATGATGGCTAAGCTATAGAGTTTGAAAGGTAAGTATGAAAATTTGAAGATGGGTGAAGATGAAAATAATTCTTCTTTCATGCAAAGAGTAAATGAACTAGTGATGGGTATTAGATGTGTTGGTGGTAAGCTACATGAAGAAGAAATTATGGCTAAGGTGCTGAGATCATTGCCTCTCCTACAAAGTTAAGGCTCATGCTATTGAAGAAACCAAATCATTGACAAATATGACAAGGGATACAGTGGTTGGTAAACTTGCTACCTTTTAGTTGAGTGAATTTAGTGATTCTATTCCTAAGACTGAAATTGCATTCAAGGCCAATGTATCTAGAAGAAACAAGAAAAGATATGATCTAGGAGAAAGTTCTAGAAAGACATCCAAATATGATGAAGAATTGAAAAAACTTGAACATAAAGAAAGAGAGGTAGAAGAATTGGAAGCACTAATTGTAAAGAAAGAATGTGGAGGAAAAGGTAAGTATGAAGGAGTGTTGCCTATTAATTTTTTTGCTTATAGTAAAATAGGTCATTTTGCATCAAGGTGTCCTAAAAGAGTTCCT
The DNA here is from genome assembly GCA_007258455.2 of Sequoia sempervirens. Taxonomy (NCBI): domain Eukaryota; kingdom Viridiplantae; phylum Streptophyta; class Pinopsida; order Cupressales; family Cupressaceae; genus Sequoia; species Sequoia sempervirens. Next base: position 29,911,502 of record VDFB02274714.1, on the reverse strand, counting down.
AGATCCAAGCCTAAAAAATCTAGATTCCAAAAGAAATGTTACTTTGTTGAAGAAGAAGTGACTGATGATGAGTGTAATAAAGATAATGGAAATGAAGATGATTGGGTTTTCATTTCTATTAAGGAAAATAGTCTTGTGGCTACTGAATCTACTAAAGTTGAGAAAGATCTTACAACCCCAGTTGAATAAAAATATGAGTGGGTCATTGATAGAGGATGATCACATCATATGATTGGTGACAAAAGAAAATTTGTAAGTTTAAAGAAGTATGACAGTGGGGTTGTAAGATTTGTAGATAACAATGCTTGTGTGATTCATGGCAGAGGATCTTTTTGTCTTGGTGGTAAGCATAACATTGATGATGTTCTTTATGTTGAAGGCTTTAATTACAACCTATTGAGTGTTGGACAGATGGTATATAGAGGTTATGATCTTCATTTCAAAGATGGAAGATGTAGGATAAATGGAAGCTCTGGAAATATAATTTCCTTAGGTAAACAGTAATATTTTTCACCTGAATGTTCATAGGGAAATTTGTTTAATTGCTCAAGTAGATGAAAGTTGGTTGTGGCATAGAAGGTTGTGTCATGTGAATTTTGATAACATTGTAATAATAAGTTCCACTCAAGCAATAAGAGATCTACCTAAGCTAGTGAAGCCTACTAGCACCATTTGCAAAGAGTGTCAGATGAGGAAATAAACTAGAGTTTCTTTTTAGAACAAACAACATAACTCAAATGGATTACTGGAACTTGTGCATACTAATCTATGTGGTTCCTTCAGAGTTAGAAGTCTCCATGGTGAAAGGTACTTTATGTCAATTATTGATGACTATTCTAGAATGATATGGGTTGCTTTCTTAAGAGAAAAATGTGAAGCATTAGCAAAGTTCAAAAGTTTCAAAGCTATGGAAGAAAATGAGAAAGGTCTAAAAATAAAATGCCTAAGGTCAGATAGAGGTGGTGAGTTCACCTCGAGGGAGTTTAACTATTTCTGTGAAGAGCATGGAATTAGAAGATAGATATCAGCTCCCTGGACCCCTCAACAAAATGGTGTTGTTGAGAAAAAGAATAGAACAATTATGGATGTTGCTAGAACAATGATGATTGAATGAAATGTGCCTCAAATCTATTGGAGTGAAACAGTAAGAATTGTTGTGTATACTTTGAACTCGGTAAATGTAAATGGTAATTCTGGTAAGACTCCTTTTGAATTATGGTTTGGTTATAAGCCTACTATTAAATATTTCAAGATCTTTGGAAGAAAATGCTACATCAAGAGAGATGATGATATAGGCAAGTTCGATGCAAGAATCAATGAAGGAATCTTTCTAGGTTACTCTATTAGAAGCAAGGCCTATTGGTGCTATAACAAAATATTAAGAAAAATGGTTGAGAGTGCAAATGTCAAAGTTGATGAGGATTTTGCTAAATCATCTGGATATTGTGGATATGATTCAAATGAAGACAATACAAATAAAGGGAAGAATGTTTAGACACAAAATCAACTTCAAATTGTTCCATATATTCCAGTTTGACAACTTCAATTTGTTTTGATAAATCAAGATAGGGTATGTGGAGGATCATCATGGAAAAAATAGGCCCTTAAGTGGCAAAAAATTCAAAAAGATTAGTGTTAGGCAGCTTGACGTAAAAATTTGAACAAGTTATCTATATTATTTCAAAAATATGTAAGAATAGAATCTGTAGAAAATTGAATGTAGTTTCTAAACTACTAGGTTTATTTAAAAATAAATAAAATCTATTTGGTAAAAATTCAAAATTTCAATGCATACTTAGTACTTAAATTTCAGGGAAAAAATAAGTAGGTGTCTGTCTAACCACCCTAACCATAATAAAATGATAATACTTTTTTATAATATCTTATATAAAAGTAGAGGACTCATGTCTAGATGTGATGCATATTTTTTTGTAATTTTTTCCAAGTAAATAATTACTTATGAATTTTTTATTACAACTTTTAAAAAAATAAAAACTTGTATGTCTAACTACCTTAATTTTGTCAAAAATTCATGATTTTTTTTCTTTTTTTTAATCCTATAGTATGTGAAGCATAGAATGTGATGAATGTTTAAGATTCAAAAAATGTGATATCATTTGAAAGTTAGAGATGTTTTTCAATCAACCTATTGATTAGGACTTTAGTCATAATTCTAATAGAAAATGAATAATAATTATTTATTAAATTCAAATTAAAGCATAATTTATATTGGTGGAAAGCTGAGATTCTCTTCTTAAAACCCTTTTCGTTTCATCAATTTTGGGTAAGAAAAATTTGTCATCCACATACCCTACAAATACCCATAATAGTGCCACTTTTGGGGCCATCATGATCCTACACATACTCGATAGTCAGAAAGCAGAGACAAGTGCAAGTGCAGAAGAAAGAATAGAAGGATCAAAAGTTCAAGAAAATCCTAAAACTCCAAGGTATGTAAAGCTAAATAATTTTGAAAACCAAATTATATGAGATAAGAATAAAGGTGTGCAAACTAGAAGAAAGATTGCAGAAGAGTATTCCCCTATTTCTAAGATTGAACCTAAAGATGTCAAAGAAGCCTACAATGATGAACACTGGATGGAAGCTATGAAGGAAGAACTAATGTAGATTGAAAAGAATGATACATGGATACTAGTTCCCAAACCAAAATATAAAAATGTAATTGGTACCAAATGGGTCTTTCAGAATAAACTAAATGAACAAGGTGAAGTAGTCCAAAATAAAGCAAGATTGGTATGTAAAGGGTACTCACAAATGGAAGGTATTGACTTTGAAGAAACCTTCGCCCATATTGCTAGAATTGAAGTTGTAAGGTTATTTTGTGCTTATGTTGCATACAAAAATTACAAATTCTATCAAATGGATGTGAAGTCATCTTTTCTAAATGGTGAGTTAGAAGAAATATACATTAAATAGCCATATGGATTTCAACTGACTGATGAGGAAGACATTTTTTTCCAATTAAAGAAATCTTTGTATGGACTCAAGCAAGCCCCCAAAGCCTGGTATGATAGATTAGACAAATACTTACTAAAGCTTGGATTCAATAAAGGTACTGATAACAACTTATACTTCAAATTGGATAATGATAAAGAATTAATTATTGAAGTCCTTGTTGATGACATTATTTTTGGAGGAGATGATAATCTATGTATGAAGTTTGCTAATGAAATGAAGAGTGAATTTGAGATGAGTAGGATTGGAGAAATGTAGTTACTTCTAGGATTGTAAGTCACTCAGTTAGACAAGGGGATATTTGAATATCTCAGTCCAAATATGTGAGAGAACTGTTGAAGAAGTTTGGCACGGATGATTCAAAACTTGTTGGTACTCCCATGGTAACCAAATGCAAGTTGACATAGAATGATGATTATCCTAAGGAAAAGAAAACAATATACAAATCAATGATTGGTGGATTGCTCTACTTAACTCAGGCTAGACCAAAAATTATGAATATTTTATGTATGGTTCCTAGATTTTAGGCTGATCCAAAAGAATCTCATGTGACTATTTTTAAGAGAATATTTAGGTATCTGAAAGGAACAACTAATTTTGGGCTTTGGTGCCTCAGGATAATGATCTTACTTTAAATGCATATACTGATGCAGATTGGCTAGGAGATGTAGATGACAAAAAGAGTGCTAGTGGTGGTACTTTCATCCTAGGGAAGAAGATGGTGTCTTGGTTGAGCAAAAAGAAAAATTCCATTTCTCTATCTATTACTGAAGTAGAGTATATTTTTGTTGCAAACAACTGTACTCAAGTGATGTGGATGAAATAGATGCTAAAAGATATCAGAGTGGTATATGATGAACCTATTTCCATATACTATGACTACTCAAGTACAATCAACATATAAAAGAATCTAGTTCTACAATCTAAGACCAAACATATATCAATCAAGTTTCACTTTCTAAGGGAGAAAGTAAGTGAAAAACAAGTTAGACTGGAGTATGTGCCTACCAAAGAACATCTTACAGATATTTTCACTAAGCCATTACTCAAGGATACTTTTAAGTATCTCAAAGAGATGCTAGGGGTGATTACCCCTCCTAATATGAACTAGGATGCATTAACTTGCATCAATCCATGCATTTCATGATCATATTATGATCTGGATTAATGTTTCCATGGTTGCTACTCAGGGGGAGTAGTAAAATGTGTAGATATGTGGTTTAGAGCTTGCATGTGGAAAGATAATTTTTATCTTTTCCATTGATGTTAAAGGGGGCGAAGAGTAATGTGAAAAACTATTGCTTATCTAGAGTGAAGAGTCTTTTGGGGAGATATTGTAGAAGAAGCCAAGGAAGAAGAGTCAAAACCGAAGAGAAAGTGTTGATTGAAGGTTGGGTTGATGGTGTTTTTCACATCATGTGTTGCCAGCAATACCAAAGGAGGAGATTGTTGGATGTTGTGGTTGTGTGGCTAATATGTGGTTGTCATGGATGTCAACACTATTGTAATTTAATCTATTGAAAGTTGTATATGCCAAGGATATTGAGAAAATTGTAAAAGAAAGTGTTCCAGGTTCCCAATGGAACTATGAAGGCCATGAAGGTGTCTTGTTATGTACATTGAAGATCAACAGTTGTGGATTAAAGGGTTTATTTTTAAGTGTATCTAGTCCATCCTTCAAAAGATTCAGAGGTTTACATGAAGATTTGTTCAAATTATGAAGATTTGTGTTCTAACAATGTTTTTGTGGTCATTGTCAGTGTTCTTGATTAAATTTGGTATAATTCTGGTAATTCTACTTGTTGTGAATGTTTCTCTATTGTTTCTTGGTCTTCTTGGATGTTTCTAGATCATGCTCTATCTCTGTAGTACATCCACATTGATCGATGTGCTCGTGGTCAAAGATTTTTTCTCTATATTTTTAGTTTTTCATGTTCTTGGTCGGCATGAAGGTGTAACATGTTGTGGATCTTTAAGGAGAAATTAATTGAATTCCTTTTGTGTTGGAGTTGTTAATTTGGGTCTCCACTATGTTGTGGCTGACCTTGGTGGATACACATTGAAAATTTATTTGTAAAATTGGGTTGACATTGAAAATATGTTTAATATTTTTGGATGACTAAGTGGTTGATGTAATCTCATGTTGTGGATATATAATAGTGATTTTTTCATCGGTGTAAAGTGTTCTCTGTGTGCTCCCATGTGTGTATGTCTGAATATCATTCAATTGCAGAACAAAGTGTGAAGAAGACTAAGCAAAGTGTGAAGAAGTTTGAGTGAAGAGTGAATAAGTTTTTTTTGTGCTTAACTGGAATTGTAATAAGGCTTGTGTAGAAGCTATTTTCTCATATCACACCCTATGGATCTAATCAAAATTGTTTTGTATTGTTGGGCAGTGAGCCCTCTTGTATTTGAGCAATGAGCTCTAGGTAGTATGCCTAAATGCATGTGCATTCCCATTATTTCTCATTATACTTTTAACAGAGTATAATATTGTGGACTAACCTCCACCATGGTTTTTCCCTAATAGGTTTTCCACCTAAAAATTATTGGTGTTCTTGGTGTTTCTAATGTGTTGAATGTTTATAGTTTATTTTTTATTCATAAAATTTGAGATTGAGTTAATTAAAGTTTGAAAATATTTAAGTATTTTGTGACAATTAATTCACCCCCACTCTTAGTTGTTTGTCCTTGTTTTGCTAACAAACACTAGAAAGCCACATACATATGATTCTTAAGTATCATCTAAATACCTCTTACAACTATTGCATAGACTACTTGGCTTCTACCAATATGTTGCATGATACTCTTTTTCTGTCATCTATTCAAAGCTTCCTATAGCAAACTATTATTTGTCATTCTTCTTTTTCTTTGTAAGGAAAGAAAATTTATTGGTTAAGTTGCATTTTTTAAAGAGCCATTGTGGTGTTGCTTGTGTATGAGGCTACTGCAAGAGTATTCATCCTTAGGTCTATTCTATAACAAATTTGAGAGTTTGGAAACTGTTGCACTGTGACTTCTGTAAGTCATTTTACATGGACCATATTTTGTATAAATGTTTTTCCCATACTATTGAATACCAAACAATGCAAATTCAATTTCCAATTAAGCCTATGGTGCTATAAGCATTTTGGATAGATCATTGCATCATATAATTGTTGCCATAACATAGAGAAAATAGGTGCTACCTTGGAGAACTGGGTTTGAATAATTGATTTTGCATGTTGGAAGGATAGACACATTTGTCAACATTTATAAAGTTTTGTTACAATTTCCCTACTTCTATATATGTAACAATGGGTTGGCGATGGTGGAGTTGGTGTCCCTAATATGTGGAAGCTGACTGGTAAGTATTTTTTTGCACGAGGGTGGTGCTTAGCAATTACATAGGTTGGGGGTGGTGGAGCTGGTATCCTCAAACAAGGTAAATACGATATTAAATGTTGTAATATGGGAAAGTATACTTTGATGAAGTTATACTCTTGAAACAACCATCACAGTGTTGGCTTGGTAGCAGACTATTGTTAAAATCATCACATTTGGTTCCATTTTTAGGAGATTGTAGGGTTTTGAAACTATGGTGGTGCAAAATTTGTATGTGATTTCACATGGGTATTTTTTAAAATGATTGATGATCACTTACTTGAGATTACAAATAACATGATACAATGTAAATAATTATTTAACTACAATACCTCCACCGATACAAAGCGATAATCTCTTTGACGTCTCCAAGATGGGTATAACATCAAATATAAAAATATGTAACAAGAAGACACTAACAATAAATTAATCATCTATGCAAAACACCCATGTAAAAAAGAGTAGAAGGTCACAAAATTTATTAAAAATTCTAGTTACATCACCTCATACTAAATACTATAGAGAAATAGAGAAACTAAAAAAGAGGTATTAGAATAACACCAATGTAGCTTGGATTCTTGATTAAGTCTATATATATATATATACATATGTACATATGTATATATCCTTGGCTGGTTTGGCATAAGAGTATTGTAAAAATCATCGAATTTCGCTTTGTTTCCTGGTAGGTTGCAGGGTTTCAAAACTATTTCCCTCCTAAGTCTATAATTGAGTACACATTGGTGTTTTGCAAAAATGATTTATTTATTTGTTTATGTTAAAACTGTTGTTGTGTGGAATCTCCAAGTCATTTTGCATGGGTGCCTGGTGTTATGGTTTTATATGGATGAAGGAATTGTAGTTAAATCTTGTTTCTTTCACCAAAAAAATATATGTCCCCAGGAAGACAAAAAGATAACTGTAGAAACATGGACAAATGTACTATGTAGAGTAGAATATGGTTATTGAAGTCAAGTGTATTTAAGTATGTGGGTGAAGTTTTCACCAAGATTTCTATTAGGCCATAAGTGAATTAGATTTTTGATGTCGGTGATGCCTTCATTGATGGGAACTTGTGTAGTTTTTTTTGGTGGCAACATGGAGCTTGGTAATTACATGGGTTGTCAATGGTGCATTTGGTCAACTCAATACACAAGAATTGAATTCTTTTGTATAATATTTAGTAAAAAATAAGTGTTATTCTAATACATTTCATACAATTCCTCTATTACATTGAAAAAATATATATATCTATATATGTACCTTTCTATGCTTTGAAGCATTTATTTCTAGATATAGTTCACATTGTATATATGTATATATATGCCTAATATGAGAGGGAAAGGAATAAGTGAAAATTGCATGTTTTCTCACTTTACCATGACATTGGCATCATGAAGCCTCATGGGCCCCTGGAAAACTATGAGCTAGGTAAAGAATGAAACACTAACCACAAATGTGATGGAGTTTCATTATATATTAGAGAATAGTGAAGTTGCTAAAAAAATTCTATGTTCTAATATATGTATTCATTTTCCTAGAGTTTTTTTGCTCCAATCACTTTCTAGGAAAAGAGAATGCTTGATAAAGAAGCATAGAAGATGTAATTCCGTAGATGAAATACACAAATATTGTTTAAAGGAAGACACCAAAGAAATATAAAAGGTTTGTTTCAAAGCATACAATGTATAGGAATAACTTTATAGGCATACCTAATTTTGGTATGTTTTGGAATGCATCTAACCATGCAAAAAGAAAAGGGGCGAGTGTATAATTTTGCTATGTGTTGAAGGATGTATAGCCCTACAATAAGAGGAGGGGTAAATCTATAAGCTAGTAAACTATATAAATTTACAAAACAAGACTATCATTGAAATATATATCTATGGTTAGGTGTGTATGAAATAGCCAAAAAGATAGGGGGAAAACAACTTACAACAATAATACATCTATGAGATAGTGCAGATTGTAGAACACAACACTTGTTAAACATCCAATCTAGGAACTAGTGGAAGTGCATGGTAGGTTTTGACCATTCTGCACCCATCGAGCAATGCAACTAGCTCCACAACCGCCAACCCACCCAGTCAACAAAGTCAACCATTGTTGGGAAGAGGTTTGGGCAAGGCCTCACAAATTGCATGGACTATTATTATATATTAAGAAAAAAATGGAATAAACAAAAGACTATATTTTTGAAAGGAATACAAAGGAAGGAAAAAACACTAAAATGTTGAATAGAGAATTCTATACATCAACATTATACATATAGATATACACATACATATACATATGCGTATACATATACATACATATAAATTTACATATACATACAAATACACATATATATATATACATATACATACATGTACATATACATATAAATATACATATAAATATATATAGCTACAAACATACTTTTTGACCTCTGTTTACCATTTATCGCTTGTAGTTATCTATGTGTAGCATTGGCCTTATACTCATTGCCATATGGCAAGTTCTAGTTAAATGTTCTTTCTTTCATCAAAAAAATATGGTGAGGGTCACTAATCTTTTCATCCCTTCTAGTCTTCATGTACTTGGCACTAAATATTATAGAAAAATAGAGAAAACTTGTGCAGGGATTTTACTGATAGTGTGGAGCTTACCTCTTGAACAAAGGATCTACCTAAATGTTCCTCATTTGTCAATGAGCTTTGAAAAGAAATCATAAATTTACAATTGTCAAGGAAACTATTATATAGTAAATGTCTTTATAATAGCTTGAATTTTGAGTTGACAAGCAAACTATTATATAGATTGGTTTAGGCATGATATAAGTTTATCTCTAGCCTACTTTTGATATTCATTAGACCTAGAAGCACACATAGACACACACACATATATATATATATATATATATATATATATATATATATATATATATATATAGATATATCATTAAATTTGTAGGTGAATAATGACCAAGAACCAAGAGTGATCAGCTTTCAAAGAAAGTTTAAATTGAATACAATCTCATTAAAATGATGGAATAAATAATTTATGACTCCTAATTTTTACATAATGGAAAAAATTATAACATTCATGCAGATTTTAAATGTGACATCAAGTTTTCAACAAAAAGGAGAAAGTATATCAAATAAATATAATCTACTAGCAATTATATAATGGGAATGTTAATCTACAAATAACACAATTACTGTTTTTTTAACAATAGAAAAACAAGACTACTTATATTTAAATTTGATAACTCTTCAGCAATACATTTCAACTATTAGCCATATACAAGATATTTCAAATCTATATGATAATAAATTCTCAATTATTAGCCATATACAAAATATTTAATATATATATATTAAAATATATTGTCAACTATTACCTATATAGAAAATACTGGCAATATATATGGAAATAAATTGTTCAGATGTCTTTGAAATTGTAATATGTGTAAACATATCATATAACTATCCAAATGATTTGAAATATTTGAAAGCAACAATGAAAGGAAAATTGATGCACCATGCTATAATAAAAAGGATGGCAGGTCAATAAATGTGCAAATATGTAGATACAAATATAGGTATAAATTATGTCCTTATTTCTTAAACAAAGTCTTAGCATCCCATAGTCAAAATTTAAAAGTCAAAGCTATGAGAAATTATCAGAATTGCAAAATAGCAATCAAAGAGTAGGCTGGCTAGTGGAGCCTTTTTTTGGAGTAGTAGATATCTTCATTATTTCTACAAGCAATAGTTTACACTCTGCTTCAAAATCAACTTTTGTTGCTTTGACAATTGTTGTTTTCAACTAGTCCTCAAAATTATAAGTTTTTGTTCTAATCAAAGCAGTAAAGATGTATGGTTTACAAACAAGGCCTTTAATAATAGCAACATGATCTGTTGTAGAGTCAGAGCTATCTTGCAATGTGTAGAGGTCTTTTGCTAGAATTTGCAACAAAATAGTCATAGCTTCGTCAAAAGAAATACACCAAAGGATACCTAAATGGTCTTGCAACTTTAACTACAAAAGATCTAGCAATAGTTGCATTCCTCAATTTCCATCTGGAAACAATCACAAAACCAAACATCAACATGGGGACCTGTGCATTTCCTTTTGCATTCTTTACCATTAACCAACAAGGGGAAAATAGGGTAACAAAAAGACTTAGTTTTTGCAATTTGAATGGTTTCTTTAAAAATGGCGTCAACAGTTTCTAGCAAATAGAGGCAATTGTTCAAGATAAATGCAATAGTAATTCTATCATTTGAAGGATGCAACCTACGAGGTGCAGTAGAAGTTGAAGCCACTTGGTCTACTTTAATTGGGCCCTTGGATCTAAGAGTGTTTTCCTTAAGAATAGAAGGGTTAATCTTAGGGACTTTTCCTATTGATGTGTTGATAACTTTGCCATTAAAGTAGCCTACACAGCCACTATACACAACAAGAATGACAATTTCACCAGAAAGGTACATCTGCTCCAAGGTATCACCTTTTTCTTGCCAACTTGGTCCCCACAAATTAAGATCAATGAAATAAGTAGAGATATCATATAGTTTAATGATTCATTGGATTGTTTCAGTTCCATTTCTCCTATGGATAGTTGAAATGTGCCCAACATGCACTACAATTCCAATATTATCAATGAAGTTATTATCACTATAGTTGCTTATGTCACTAACTAGCGCAAAAGTAGAAATTTTTTTTGGGATATGAATCTCATCTTCACATCATTTTTTTTTAATTTTTCAACCAATTTTTTTTTAAGATTACTATTTAATTAATTGAATATTTTATTGGCTTCCTTGACCAATATCCTCAATATTAAATAAGTTAACCCCACCCAACTCGAATGTAATGCAATTCAACAATATCATCAAAACAAGTAGTACGTATTTTTGTCCCCTCCATATCTATAATTTCAAAACTAAATAGTTTCCCTTCACCTCTTTATTTCTAGAAATGATGCATCTCCCTAATATGTGTTACACACCCTTTCACTATCTAAACATTTTGATAAATGTTCAAAGCTTTAATAGGGTTGACCTTTGGAGGGTTGTTTTGTTTTTTAGGGGATAGTTGCAAACCAAATTTAGGGACACGTTTAGAAGAAGAAGGTGAGTTAGACACCAACAATTTCTCTTCTTGTTGCTTGAACAAATACCTAGGAATCCCAATAATTTGACAATCAGGCATAATTACAACTAAGTTGGATATGATTAAGGCCCTAGAAAAGAAGCAAAACAATATATTAGAGAAATTATATGAGGTAGAAACAAAAGAGAGGTAATTTTTTTAGATATACAACAAACAACACAACCTACCTTGAATCTTGGATATTCCTACAAACGTAGTCTTTTAAACATACAAGGGACCCTATTTTCAAGGAACTTGTAAACAACATATCATTGCATTTAGAAGGGAGGGTTCCTATTTTCAAATGGTGTCCATCAGACAAGACAACCTTGTATTGCTCAACCTGCCTTTCATCACTGCCAATTTTTTTGAAGGAAAAAAGCTGAAGGACCAGAGAGGGAACATTGTCGACATGGATGGAATGAATTGCAAATGGAGTCAAAGCCATATTTTTCTTTGCAGCCTACAATGACAAGTGTAATCAAGCAAAATGCACATCATCACACAAAATGGATAGAACAAGTAAGAAAAATAAAGGCTAGAAAGAGATACATTTTTATCTGTTCTAAAAGATTAATGAATGTCTACTTTCATATCTATATCCTCTACTAGGGCCAGCCATATATGTATACACCTAAATGCCAATCAAGCAACAACAAAAAGAAAGGTAGGAAACAATAACAGCAAGTTTGTAGTAGGCACAACGAAAAAGTAGGGCAAACATAGGGAATCAGAGTTTGCAGGCTAGTGGATGGCATCCTCAAAGTCAAACTCTATAGCATTTATTGTACGATCTAACACCAAATCAGTCACCAAATCAATTTTAGGGGGCTCTAGAGACCCATCCATGGACCTCAACTCTATAGATATAGTTTTGGAACCCTTTGAAGGAAAGGAATATTCCAACTATAGTTGACTAATTGTCAACTCTATACCACAGTAAAAATCAAAGATTAATGTATTCCAACATTCAATGCCAACTACTGGAGAACTTAGAATGCATGCAATTTTCCTTTTATATAAATTGTATAAACAATTATATGCAAACATTTGTATATGTTGCTACTTGCTTCCTTCATCTTTTTTAATAGAAACAATGGAATATAGAACATCAAGAATGAAAATCCTTAAGTACATATATGGGTTCAATTTTTCCTTTTTCTAGACATTTTGAAAAACACAAATAAGCAGATATACATATCGATATGTACACATGTATATATTTATCTATATATACAACAATATATCTAAATGATAACATATTGCATCCAAACAGATTAAGCACATTAAAGATTACAAAATTTTAAAGATTCAAAAACAATCCTTGTTGAGCAATAGATTACTCTTTTACAAGTAGCTTCAAGTAGATGAGTGGAAAACAATATCATGGAAGTTATTGATAGTTAAATAGATGAGGGTAGAAGAATATCATGAAACATGTTAATAGAAGACAACCAGTCTATGTTACAGCTACATTGTAAATTCTAGTTCCATAATTTTTTGTGCAATACTTATTAATCAATGAGAAACATTTAGGAATATCTTTTGTTGAAGAGACAAGCTCCACATTGTCATTATAAATTGTGGTCAACTCTTTTATATTTCAAGAATTTTACAATAATGTGCAATAAAACCAACACCGCAATGGCTATTTCAACAATGCAACGCAACCAATATATTTACTCACACATTTTGTAGTATACTTTCCACACACACACACACACACACACACACACATGGCTAAGTACATGGATCTATGACATGATTTTGGTGCCAAATTGAAAATAAAAACTCATAACAAGCCATGTTGAGCTCACCAAATTTGGCACTCGCCAAATGTAATTCATGACTTTTGGAATGCATTTTTCTAAGCTCTTTCATTTTCTCTTTCTTTGCCAGGGACAACATATAAATGAAATAAACATTTAAGTATAAATTGAAATTTACATATGGACATTTACTTTCTTATATTTTAAGTTATATTTGATGTATATAATAGGTAGGATGTTTGAGAGTGGTTTTGGATCTCTAGGAGTTATAATACAAATTTTAGTTTTTGAAAGATCTTAAAAATTTCAAACAGTCAAATCTTAGTAATCAGCATGTCAAATTTCAATAATCAAGAGGTCAAATTTAGGTAGTTAGAAAGTTGTATCATCTTTCTCTCTAACTCTCTCCTTCTCTTTACTCTCTAGGTATGTGTAGGATCATAATGGAAAAAATAGGCCCTTAAGTGGCAAAAGATTCAAAAAAATTAGAGTTAGGCAACTTGATTTAAAAATTTGAATAAGTTTTTTTTATATTATTTCAAAAATATGTGAAAATAGAATATGTAGAAAATTGAATGTAGTTTCTAAACCAATAGGTTTTTTTTTTTAAATATTTGGTGAAAATTTGAAATTTCAATACAATAGTAATTAAATTTCAGGGAAAAAATAAGAAGTTGGTGTCTGTCTGACCACCCTAAGCTCAATAAAATGATAAATATTTTTTTCTAAGATTTTACATATAAGTAGATGACTTAAGTCTCGACGTGATGCATATTGTTTTAAAAAAAATTGAAGTAAATAATTAATTATGAATTTTTTATTATAATTTTTAAAAAATATAAAAAATTGTATGTTTGACCACCTTAACTTGGTCAAAACTTCATCAAATTCATTTCTTTTAATCCTATAGTATGAAAATCATAGAATGTGACACATGTTTCAGATTCAAAAAATGGGGTCCTGTTTGAAAGCTATAGATGTTTTTCAATCAACCTATCAATCAGGACTTTATTCATAATTCAAATAGAAAATGAATAATAAATATTTATTAAATACAAAGTAAAGCATAATTTATAATGGTGGAAAGGTGAGAATCTCTTTTAAAAACCCTTTTGTTTTCATCAATTTTGGGTTAAAAAAAGTCATCAACCACATACCCTCCACATACCCATCATATCGCCACTTTTTGGTGCATCATGATCCTGCACATACCCCTTTATCTTTCCAATCCCTCTCTCTCCCCCCTCCTCCCTCTCTACCCAAGCTCTCTCTCACAAAAAACCCTCTATTTCCTCTCTACATCTTCCTCCCTTCCTCCCCCCTATACTTCTGTCTATCTCTTCTCTATCTCTCTACATGTCCTTCCCTCTCTACTTATCTTTATCTCTCTCTCTCTCTCTTTACCTACCTCTCCCTCCATCACTTTGTATCTCACCTATGTCTCCCTTCCTACCTGTTTCCCTCTCTACTCTTTATCTCTCATCTCCCTTCCTCTACCTACATCTCTCTCTCACTCTCTATCCCTCTCTATCTCTCTCTCCCCCCTCTTTCTCTCTAACTCTCTCCTCTCTATCTCATATTTCTCTCTCCTTCCCTCTCACTCTCTCCTCTCTATCTCACCACTCTCTCTCTCACAAACCTCTATCTCCCTCTGTAACACTCCCTCCCTCCCTCCTTTCCTCTCTACTTCTCTCTATCTCTCCTCTCCCTCCCTCCTCTTTTTGTCTCTCCTCCCAATCTCTATCACTATTGTATGTCCCTCTCCCTCTTTCTCTTTCAATTTCTCCCTTTCTCTATCTCACCATTCTCTCTGTCTCATTCACTCACTCACTCACACACACCTCTATCTCCCTCCTTACCTCTTCCTTCCTCCCTCCCTCCCCTCTCTACTTTCTATCTCTCCTCTCTCTTTCCCTCTCTATACCTATCTCTCCCTTCATCACTCTCTCTCTCCATCCCTCTCTATCTCACCTATGTCTCCTTCCCTACCTATTTGTCTCTCTACTCTATATCTCTCCTCCCCCTTCCTCTACCTACCTCTCTCCATGTCTCTCCATCCCTCTCTTTCTCTCTCACTCTCTCCTTCTTTCTATCTCACCATTATCTCTATCCCTACCTCTCACTCACTCCTCTCTAAATCACCATTCTCTTTCTACCCCACTTTCCCTCCCTTCTCTCTATCTCACCTATCCCTTTCTACTTCTCCCTCCCTCCAACCTCCCTCTCTCTCTTTATCTCTCTTTCTCATTCTCTCCTTACCTATATAATCTCTATTTCATCACTCTCTCTCCATCTCACTATCCTTCCTATCCCTCCCTTTCTCATTTCCTCTCTACCTACCTTCCCTCCACTACCTACCACTCTCTCTACCTCTCTCTCCCACCCCCCTCTTTCTCTCTTACTCTCTCCTTCCCTCTCTACTCTCTATCTCTCTCCCCTTCCCTATCTACTCTCTTTCTCTCCCCCCTTCCTCTCTCCCCATTCCTCTCTCCCTAGATCACACACAATCACCTATATCTCCTCCTATCCTCTCCCTCCATCCCTCTACTCTCTACTCTCTACTCTCTACATATCCTTTCCTCTTTATTTATCTTTATCTCCCCTCTCCCTCTCTTTACCCACCTCTCCCTCCATCACTCTATATCTCAAGTGTGTCTCCTCCATACTTCTTTCCCTCTCTACTATATATCTCTCTTCTCCCTCCCTCTACCTCTTTCTCTCACACACAAACACACACACTCACCTCTATCTCCTCCCTACCTATCCCCCCTCCCCTCTCTATTTCTTTCTCTCTCCTATCTCTATGTCTCCTTTCCTCTCTACCTATATTTATCTCCCATCTCCCTCTATTTACCTACCTCCCCCTTCATCACTTTGTATCTCTCCTATGTTTTCCTACCTACCTAGGGTTGAGGGATTAAAGGTTGAGGGTTGAGAATTTAGGGTTGAGGTTTTAATGTATAGGGTAGAGGGTTGAGGGTTGATGGATTGGAGTTGAGGGTCCAATGTATAGGGTATAAGGTATAGGTGTTGAGGGATTAGGGTTTTAGGGTTAAGGGATTAAGTGTTGTGGGTTGAGAGATTAGGGTAGAGAGCTTACTTGGGTTTAAGGGTTTAAGGGTTGAGAGTATAGGGTATTGGGTTAAGGGTAGAGGGTATTGGGTTGATGGTAGAGGGTTTAAGGGTTAAGGGTTGAGGGTTGAGGGTTTCGAGATTAGGGTTTAGGGTTTAGGGTTTGGGTTTGAGTGTTTAAGGGTTTAAGGGTTGAGGGTATGTAGCTAAAGATTTTTTTTTACCCAAAATTAATGAAATGAAAAGGGTTTTTAAAGGAGATTCACAGCTTTCCACCAATATAAATTATGATTTACTTTGAATTTAATAAATAATTATTAGTAATGTTCTATTTGAATTACAACAAAAGTCCTAAGTGATAGGATGATTGAAAAACATTTATAGCTTTCAAATGGTATCACATTTTTTGAATCCAAAACATGTGTCACATTCTATGGTTCGCATACTATAGGATTAAAAAAATAAAAATTGAATTTCATGAAATTTTGACCATGTTAAGGTGGTCAAATATACAAGTTTTTATATTTTAAAAAAGTTTTAATAAAAAATTAATGATTAATTATTTACTTGGAAAAAAAACACAAAAAAATATGCATCACATTCAGACATGATTCCTCTACTTATTTCTAAAATATTATAAAAATATATTATCATTTTATTGTGGTTAGAGTGGTTAGACAGACACCTACTTATTTTTTCCCTGAAATTTAAGTACTACTGCATTGAAATTTCAAATTTTCACCAAATAGATTTTTTTATTTTCTAAATAAACCTAGTAGTTTAGAAACTACATTCAATTTTATACATATTCTATTCTTACATATTTTTGAAATAATATAGATAACTTATTCAAATTTTTACGTCAAGTTGCCTAACTCTGATTTTTCTAAATTTTTTTCCACTTAAGTGCCTATTTTTTCAATGATGATCCTGCACATACCAAAACATACACTTGAAAAGAGTGTCATGTTTCAACTAGGAGGGTGAAGAAGCAGTTTCCCAAGATCCAATTCCAACATCAACAAAATACTCAGGAAAAGTGACAAACTCAGGAGACGTGAGGGCTTACTCCATCTCTAGGATGACTCCAGCGAAAGAAAAACCCTCTCCTAAATATGGTGATCACTTCTTCCAACCCCCATTAGAAGTAGGGTCATCCTCCAACTTGCACTTCATCGCAGGATGTGATATCCGTAGAAAAGAAGTGGAAGATGAGGATGAGGGTAATTCGCTTGTGCCCTTTTAGGGTGAGGGAAATTCACACTCATAGGGAGATCTAAAAGAAAGACTGAGGTGATGGGATCCAAAGTAGAAGGAGTAGAGGAGGAGGAACAGGAAGAGATATCGACATAGGAGTTGTTGGTTCCTCTTCTGCCTTCTACAAAATAGCCTACTTAGTAGCCAAATCCTTTCTCTGACACTTATGCTCATTCACAATGTGGCTTCTTCAGCTTCGAGAGTTGGAAGTAATGGATTTTGGAAGAGAAAAATGCTCATGTTCTACCATGGTAGTTTCCATCATAGGTGATGCTAGTAGAGGGAGTGACTCTTGGACATAAATAAGAGGAAGGGACGTAGGAATAGAAACAACCATTGGAGAAGTAGACTCAAGCACCTTGGCAGTGAGCCTTGTCCCAATTGTCACCCTAGGGTCAAAGGTAGTAGGAGGCCATGGAGTTCGAGACATCAGGGAAACTCCACAATGACCCTTCGCCTTATAATAGACAATGGGTCAAGGTACCTTGGGCAAGAGAAGAAGGTCAAACACCTAACGCTTGGGATTCTACCAAGCGGGCACCATCAAAATCCCCATGTGAGGCATGGGAGCAGAAGCTTTAGGCACAAAAAAAGGGTGGGAGTTAGGAGAAAATGGAGTAGCAAAATAAGAGGGAGGTCGTTGAGCATGAGCAGACTTCCCCTTCCCCTTTTGGGAGGAAGAGGCTATCTACTACTACACTATCATGGAATCCTTAATCACAATAGCATAGGGGGAAGGAGGGTAGGTCACATTTGGTGCTATGCCTTGGTTCTTGTATCTAATGTAAGTGTGATATAATAGATCCATCCTTTGAGGAAGCAGACCAATAGGGGCAAGCCAAAAGTGATCTAATGAATAGGCCACACACAAAACTAGGGGTTTATAGTACCTAGTGTTGTGCATGATGTGCACCAAGCACTCATGAGATAATTTCAAACATTTATGGATCATTGAAGGGATTTCATTTATGGAAACTAGCCATGGGATGCCTAGGTTCACTCTAAACAAGTAAGACTCTAGGATGATATCAAAAAAGGAATTTATCATCATGGACCCTACTAGGACTGAGAGGATGATGAAGCCAATGGTAGGGACGAAAATCCCATCATGTGTACATATTGTGCTCTTAGATTCATCATAACCATCCTTATGTAAGAAAATTATTAGCATAATATCTAGTGTAATAAAATTAACTTGACACATAGGATCAACAAGAATTCCAATCATGATGTTGCTATTGATACAAGTGATAATGTATAGATTATAGGGTTCTCTATTTGCATTCATAGGCATGTCCTACCATGTAAAGGTTATAACAGGTGACCCATTCGCAGGCTACACAAAAGGGATGGGAAAATGCATAAAAGAGGTTATTTATTATGTACTCCAAAATGGGCTTCCTTAGGATACCCCAGAGGTTCAACAATCAGATAGTGACCTATTCTAGAATTCATTCCACAATTGTTAGGGATCCTTCTAACTATGTTGCTAGGGGTTATAGGTTGGGTTGCAAGGCTATGAACCTTGCAACACACACACCTACAACACACTTAGAACACAAGAGAATACTCCTTCAAAACTATGAAATAGAACCAAAATAGTTCATGTCAGGTTCACCAAAGTGTAGAGGGGGTCAACTACTTAGGACTCCATCTCATGGGAGAGTCTAGAACAATAGGCTGCCCTGATCTACCTCAAGCTAATGGGATGTTTTGGGAGAGTTTAAATTTTAAAGGCTCAAAGGAA
The DNA here is from genome assembly GCA_007258455.2 of Sequoia sempervirens. NCBI lineage: Eukaryota > Viridiplantae > Streptophyta > Pinopsida > Cupressales > Cupressaceae > Sequoia > Sequoia sempervirens. The sequence continues at coordinate 29,892,182 of VDFB02274714.1, read as the reverse complement.
GAGAAATCAAGTTGTTCAATTTTATAAGCTTAAATGTTTTAGGAAGTTAGGTGAGAAAGTTTTCAGAGTGTAGACTACAACTCAGGCAGCTTACTACCAAAGCACTACAGTGTAGCACACTGTCGTAATAGTGGTACGTTTGCATCAATTTGGACATAAAGTGCAAGGTAGATTCTAGAATAAAAAAAACATACTAACAACCTAATTGGTAGATTTTTAAGCTATGAAAAGAATAAAATGATACAAAATAACAATACAACAAGAGGAACACTTTAACTAATCTATCTATAAATTGACAAAGGACGATGAGGAGAGCACACCTTTGTACCCATAAGTTGATATCTTCAATATCTTTACCTCAAGGGAAACCTACATATAAAAGACGAGAAAATATTGGGGCTATGTTTAGAGGAATTCATCAGTCAATCCCCTGCTTTGGTTTTTCCATCTCCATGGATAACAAGATAGCAACAATTGAAGAAATATGTGAAAGAAGAATATGTAGAGATAGAGATACCAAGAAATAAGAAAACACATGGTACAATATCAATACAATAATGAAAAATAAGTTGGAAATAGAAGGATATCACGTTCTCAATCAAGTGATCTCAAGGAAAATGGAGGAAGAAGCAAGCATGCAAGCCTTCAAATACCAACATTTTCACACAATGAAGAGAGTGAACCAATAAATCACTAACTTGCAACTTCAATGGATGTGGTGGAGCTTGAAGGAGCTGGAAGTGAGTGTAGAGGCATGTAGATGGTGAGAATGATCAAGAAGAATGTCTAGAAGATGAGTTGAATGGAGGAGATAGTAATTTGAAAGAAAAATGGAGGAAAAGGATTCATTTGAAGTTGGTTCAAATGGTAGGAGATATTACACTTAATGTTGAATGGAGGAGTGTAACACCTCTTTGGATCTCAGAGGCAAGAATCTTCTCAAGATGGTAGCATGTTGCATAGATGTCCATGCATCGTGCTAGCATCCCCTATAGAATATCCCCCACAGACACATAAAATAGGTGCCAAGTGGATAGGGAAAGGTGATAGAAATATGAATTGCATTATCAAACTTAATTTTCTAAAGTAGGAGGTAATGTAAATGTGGAATTTTTCTATGGGTAAAAATTCACACCATTAGACTATAAAATGAATCATACTACCAACAATAGATTCCATAATTACAAATTCTTGAAGTTTTGTAAATTTTTGTCCAATTGTTTTAGTTTATCTTAAGGAACATGGGAAACTATGGTTTCATGATGAGTTATAATGCTTGAGGACAAGGTGGTCAAGGGAAATGTGAGATGAGAGAGGGAGTCTAACATGGGTTGAGTATTATCAACACTTTATGTGAAAGAATTGGAAAAACCAAGGTCCATAGTGGATGTACCAACATGGGATGCCATTATTCTCGAACTACATCTCATAGGAGTATTGGTAATAGGACACCAGGTTGTAAAAATCATGCAAGTTTTATCACACCAAAAGTGCACCCAATATGAACATTGATATACTAAATAAAGACAACAAACACCCAGAAATAGGACATCATTTAGGAAAAAAACAACATAGTAGCAAAGTTCTCAAGACAAGTAAGACAGGGTCACCCAGTGACGAATGACTCTTGGTCAAGGGTTTTGAAAAATTAAAAACTGACTATGATCTATACTATTTAAAGATCTTGAATCTATTTGTAGACAGTTAAAACAGTAACTAAATTTCTAAAATTTACTTAATATATTTTGATTTGATTATGAAATGCAAGTATGAAAGAATGCAAAAGATGATTGATAAAAATTTAATGCAACTTTCCTAGAAAAAAAATATAATAATTGACTGATTTAAGATGTAGAAACTTGAAAATGATGAATTTTTAAAGCAAATTTGATTATAAATAATTCACTTTGTTTTCTAAATGAACTAGATGTAAAATTACTTCAGAATATGCATTTTTTGAAATAGAAATAGAGATCGACAAGTACAAGGGAATCTGAGTAAACAAAAACACAAATGTGTGCAAAATTTTGTAGAAGCACCTAAACAAGGATAGGGTCACCTAAGGGAAAATGAGTCTTTATACAAGGGTCTGAAAATTTAAAATATAAGTGTCTGAGTTAATGTTTATGATTACTATTTCTAGTTGCAAAGTGGTTTTACATTGATATTTTTTTCCAAAATTTTCTAATGAAATGCAAGTGCAAATGTTTGACAATGTGTATTTATAAAAGTAAAAAATTTGAGTGAAATTTTAAATGAGAGTCTAATCTAAGTGACAGAAACACACTCTAATGCACCCTATAAAGAAAAATATATACAATTTTTTTAGATTTTCATGAATTTTAATGATACAAACATGAAAGATCTAACCCTAAATGAAGAATGAAAAATACAATGATGCAAAATATAGATCACGGGTTTGAAAGAATTCCAAATTAGAAAGTAATGATGTAAGAATTTTGGTTTCTCCAAAATGAAATGAAGGGGAGAAGAGAAAAACCATATAGTTACCTTAGGTGTAAAGAGGATTTATGGTTTAAAGTCCCTCTTCCTAAACATTTCATTAAGAATTCAAACTAGCAAGGCTAAGAGATGGACATTAACCCTCAAAGGTGAGTCAATCATACCTGAGTTGGTGATTCTTTAATGAAAAAAAATGATTAGGAATGGCTTGAAAGGATGCAACTAAATGAACTATATGACCTAAATGTAACTTACAGATTCTTAAATGTACAAAAACTAAAATAATAATTTGTAGGCAGTTCTGAGAAGGTTCTAATAATATGTACCTATCACCAAAAGCTTATTTTCAGTAGTGTGGGAGGTTTGCTTCACCCCTAGGAAAATAGGTCACTAATAGGGATTTTAAAAACACTTTTTATAGACCTCTGATTCTAGATCCGAGATGCTGATTTCCAATTACAAACTTGTTAAAATGTTGGAAATAAATTTTGCAACATAGTTTCCATGCCTTGGTGAGAATGACAATAAATGTAATAATTTAAAAAAATTATTCAATATATTCTTCAATTCTTCTTCAACTTGTAATTTGCACATACACAGAGAAGGAAAAATGTTTTATTTTGTTTATATGGGGGTTTGCCTTGGTCAAACCCTAGTTTTGTGATTAAACCTTTATGAACAAATAATGGAAGGGGAGAAAATGATGAATGAACACTGATTGCAACTCACCACCCTTCAATGGCTTCCTTGAAGGAATAAATTCAAAAAATATCTTCAAAGGAATTGGATCTTTCTTGCTTGATTTTCTTGAATTCTTGAATGCTTCGATTCTTTAATGTTTGGATGCCTGAGGATCTATAATGCATATTAGCCTTCACAATACAACATGAAGACACATAAACTTCGACATGATTTTAAGATCTTGACGGATGCTATAAATGACTGATAATTCTTCTCTTTAATGCTCTTGAGAATATTTTCTTCTTCTCAAAAGTTGCTCCTTAAGTATTAGATTTACAATTATCAAAAGATTATGTATTTATAGGTGTTTATCTTATTTCCCAAAAAATAGATTCCACAAGACAACACTTGAAAATTTAAATTTGGATCATTAAAATACCACCAAAGAAAAATATTTTAAAATGGGTCCTAGTACAAAAAGGGTACCCATTCACCCATGTAAAAATGGGTCCTAGTGTAAATTTCAAGGATACTCATAATCCATGGTAATTAAAATATTAAATATATTTATTTAATGTTGGTTTTCCTTTCAAAAAATGGTAAAAATAAGGCTTTTGAATGTATAATTTGGAAAATTAGAAAGTTAATTAAGTCCAGTAAATTAAGCGATGCAAACATAGTGTGAAATTGTAAATTTATATAATTTCCTACACTACAAAAAACAAATAGATTCATTTGGTGCTTTGCCCTTGACACTTGATTTTCTAGAAAATAGGGAAAGGACAAAGATGCCCTATGGTGACAATGTCCCCCTATATTAGTTAGTCCCAAATTAAAATTTGTTAGTGTTGACATTAATCATTTCCAATTCAAGCTACAAATGTTGGCTATCGAGATCTAATATGTGGGAAATTGAATAAATTCCTATAAATACCTAGTTATTGTATCATTTTGAAATCTATCTAGCATTAACAAGAGATATAGAAACAAGTGAACACTAAGAGAAATATCAAGAGCAGTCAAGAGCAACATTTTAGAGCTTTATTGCAGCAATTCAAGATCCAAGCATCATGTAAAATCCTATGTGTGTTTATACATGTTCATTTTAGCATTGTTTGTGAAGGCTAACCCTTTTGTAGGTCTCTAAAAAATTCAAGAAATTCAAGAAAAATCCAAGACCTTGAGGTGATGTGGATGACTTCAGTCCTTCATCGAATCAATTAAAATGTGTCAATTTTTATCACTTTGTTGATTCATCATTCCTTCCTATCATTGGCATTGACATTGTGGAAGTGGAAACATTAACACAATGTTTGACTAAGGAAAGCCCCTAAATGGCATAAACCTTCTTTTTTTAGTGTGGATATTTTAGGTTTGGAAAACATTGTAGGAATCTTGAAGATCCATTTTCCATTGTTACATTGAAAACCCTACATCTTGTCAATCTATGAAAACACAAAATTATCTAACAATGATATGAAAAATATGTAGGAAGAATAAAGAAGTTTAGATCTGACATTAGAGGACTAGAAAAATAGCTCCAAAGTATCCCTAAAATGACATAGACACCCTTGGTTAGCTTTCTCCTCCTATTCAAACCATCTCTAAATTTATAGGATAGGTGCACAGAGCTCTACCCTTCTTCGATTTGCTTGCAAACTTTAGTTATCATTTTTTGATTGTCAGAATCTTTCATTTTCATATTAGGGAACATAGTCTAATTATGCTAATAAAATCAAATCAATTTCAATCAATATCCACCCCCCCACACTCACAAAAGATGAAAATATAGGTCTGATTGACTCACCTACAAGGTTGAAAGTCAATCTAATCACCTTGTGGAACTACATTCTAATGAATCCCTAGAAAAATAAATTGATCCTAGGTTATTTACATTAGATTTAGGATCAATTTTTCTATGTTTCATTTTCGTGAAACTAACTTGTTAGCATTAAATACCATTCAAGTTTCACTTCAGACTTAAGTTTTGTATTGCATTCTTTTGTATTGTTAACTTAGAGTTTCATTTTTGCATCATATAAAGAAAAAAGAAATCCTTTTTCTTGTATATTATATTGCATCATAGGTTGAAAAAGTATTAGTTTTAGTCATTTATGTTAGATCTACATTCAAAACTATATTCATAATTTTCATTTGTTGTTCAAACATCGTTGCACTTTTGCATTTGAGTCACATGATATTAAATTGAGAAAATTCTATAAAAACATTCACCTACAGACCTATTTGCACACAAAAATAGAGCCCTTAGTTAGTGTAATAAACATTCAAAATTTAATCTTTTAGAAACACTATTAAGGACATAGATGCCATTGGGTCACTCTGTCTTACTACACTTGGATCAACAAAATTTTACTTAGATCTTTGTGTCTATGTTCTCAATCTACTTTTGCTAGTTGATTTCTAATTTTAAATTCATATCTATTTAGGAATCTTTCATATAGATCAAAAAGTGAAAAAATGCATTGTTTTGTTTCAAAATTGCCTCAAAATCATCATTTCCAAACTTCTACATCTTAGAATCGGTAAATTATGGTATCTTAGGTCTGAAAATTATATTCAAATTTTTTATTTATTACTAAAAACATATTCAACATAGTGACACACTTGCATTTTGAATCGCATCGGCATAAATTGAGTAAAATCTGAAAAAGTAATTTATTGTCAGACCTTTCTACAAGTAGGTTTGAGATCCTTAAAAAATATAGCATAGAAATTTTTTTAAAATTTGTAAAAAGCTATGAATGACATTGATGCCATATGGAAAGTTAGTCCACTTATGGAAAATTAGTCCTACCATTTTGAGCTCAAATTTATTATGCATAATCTTATCTCTGGCCTTTGCCCAATTCTAGCATCGATTTTTGAATATTCCTGTAACTACCTATTTTTCTAAAAATATTTCTAGCTTTATCCATAGGACATAACATCATATTCTAATTGCACAACTCTTATGTTGTCATAATTCATGTTCTATTTTCTAATCTTGTTAAGCATTTCAAGGAATTTTTGTTACAAACATGTCAAAATAAGTTTATTTCTCCTCTTTTTCTATTTTTCAATGATCTCTCTCCCACTGTCTCTCCTACTTGTGAGGATACTTTGGTGCAAAAGAACAAAATCGTTGAAAATCATGAAAATCATATTTTTTATTCTCTCGATATCTCTCCCATTTGTGAAGAAGTTATCTTGGGTGTTAGAAGATCCAATCTTTGAGCGTCATGAGAATCTTGTTTATTTCTCTTAACCCACCTCTCTTACTTGGGAAGATATTATTGAACAAGAGGATGGCATCATAGAAAAATTTCCTTTAAAATACAATAGGATGGATTATATATGAAGATTCTAAGGTGACTTTAGAACTCCTAAAAAAAAAAAGCAACAAGAAGTTAAGTGCATTGAGACTATGAATACGCAATTGACTATAGGAAACCTCTAGTTATTGGACCTCCTATAACTCGTTTAATTATTAAAACTCCTAAAATTATTCTAAATATTGGACCTCTTAAATCACATCTCATTATAGGACCTCTTAAATTGGATGGCCATATCGTAAACTTCACAAAACAACTCACTAGTAGTCATGTCTTGAGAAAACCAAGTTAGCATACTATTTGTAGCATAGAAAAATGGATCTTTTGAAATTTTCACGCTCATTTTGGTCTTTCTTGTGGATGTTGGCCTAGTTTTTCCTTGATTTAATGTTGTAATGTAAATAATACATTCACACTAGGTCTTGGGCCCTTGTGAATTAATAAAAATTTTATGATGCCTTGCAAAAGTGTTGTGAAGTTTCGTAACACACTTTCACACTTTTCTAGGATCTTATTATTATATTTCACCTAAATAACCTCTTTTTATCATTTACCAAGCCTTATTTCAAAGTTTTATAAAGTGTTGTAACAAACTTTCACACTTTTCTAGGCTTGTCATTAATAATTTGACCTTTCTTATGCTTTAATTGGCCCTATTTTACATCTATAGGCCTTAAGTATATTTTTGAGTATAAAATTGATAAACATCATTCAAAATATCTAAATTATGGAACCCACTTTAAATGCCTTGAGTAGGACCCATTCACCATTAGGGGTGAATGAGTCCCCTTTGGCTCAAAAATCAAAATGAATTCAAAATTATAGAGGTTTTTTATTTTCTAAGTTCTAAGGTCAGCGTATGATGTAGTATTGATAGGAATGAGGGAATAATTGTGTATAAATATAAGGTTTTCCTACTCATTTCACCACCAATAATTCAATCAAAATCATCAATCAATCATTCAAGCATTTTGAAGTCTACATCTATTGGAGCTATTAGTTTCATATCTACAACATTCCACTTCAAGGGTTTGGTGATTTGTAGCATTGAATGTTGTTTATTCATTATTATCTTTCCATATTTCATTTAATTTTTAAGGGTTTGATTACCAAAAAGGAGTTTGACCAAGGAAAACCCTTATTCTCTAACCCTACAACCATTTTCCCTCTCTTTGTATGTGATTTTGTAGTCCTAGGTTGTAGATTTTTCAAAGAGCAAGAATGGAAAGGTTGTCAACAAATTTATCAAAGCTATTCAAAGTTGTCAAAACCCTAAGAGAAGCTTGGAGAATACCTACAGGCTGAGTTCTACAGTTTTAGACCTAGATCTGAACTAGTAGCAGAAGGACAGATTGAAGGCTACAATTTCCTATTATTAATTTCTAGAAATCCAAAGGTAGGTTGATTCACCATTAGTGGCGAATGAGTCCCACTGCCTAGGCTAAAAAAAGGAATTTTGCAGATCTGAGTTCCCAGTTGTTTGAAACATGTTCTGGAAAAGTCTTCTTGAAACTAGACTAATTCACATAGCTTGGTGTTTGAGTCCTAGTTGGCATCAAGAATTAATTTTCTAGAATTCTAGAGCTCTATTCCATCGTTCTCGAGTCTTTAGGTGCACAATTTCAATTTCATAAGTTTTGGTTATAGTTTACTTGCATTTTTAGGTCTTTCTGTATCTCACAATGGGCTTTCAAACATCTTGTATTTCCTTAGTTTACATTTAGTAGTTACTCTATTTTATCACTTTTCAACATTTAGGACAATCCCATTTGACAGATTTCAATCACCTTTGCATTGGAATCTCAAAGGATTATTCTTGAGTGAGCCATTAATATTTTTGTTAGCTCTCTCCTTTTAGGTGTAAAACCCTAGAAGTTTAATAGACCCTCACATACTTCAAAATATTTGGCTCATTTTGGTGAACCTACATTTAGATCATCATATTTTTGATTTGGAGCACATTTATATCCTAGGAATATCTTGCATTGTCACTGCATTAAGTTTTGTATGGTTTAATTGGAATTCTAGGATTTTCAAATTTGAATTAGTGAAAAGTTCATTTACCTTGCATTATTGCACTTCATTTAATTGACAAATAGTAAACTTCTACATTTGAATCAAATATCTCAATCAAAAAACATAAAAAGCACAAAATTAATTTAAAAAAGATCTGACAATTTCAAAAAAATCATTACCTAGACTCATTTGCCACTCAGGGCGAATTAGTTCAGTTGCATATGCTGCACTACATTTTATGTCATCTGCTATTCATTTTCTAAGTTTCTATTTTTTGTTGTTACATTTCTATTTTTTTTCCTAGACTTGCTATTTCATTCAATTTCTTGCATCTATTTTAATTCCATTCATATTTTATTTGCATCATGGATATGTGTTTTAATAAGATTTGGATGTCAATAAAATCCTTAGTGGATGTGTCCAGTTGTTCCTTTGGAGCTAATCCTAATGACCTTGAACCCACTCCCACTCCTTCAACTCCTAATTATGCATGTCCTCCTCATGATGTTGATATCATTGGAGAATATGATGACAACATGAATAGGTTCCTAAACCATTTCCTTGACAACGTTGAAGATAATATATCCTTTTATCCATCCATGAAATGACAAGACCTTCCTACCATACCACCTCTTGAGATGTCTGGTTACTTACATCCTGAAACAAAATTTGAACCTAAGTTCCCTACACAAGGTGAATCTATTTCCTCTAAATGAGCAAACACTCAACCATTCTATGATAACAAAGTAAAAAACACTCCTATCAACCTCCAAGACACATATGGAAAATGTTTCACTATTTTGAGCAAACAAGGATGTAACACAACAAGTGAACATGAAATACATCAAACTGATGAAAATACCAAAGGGATAGGCTATCAATATCCCCATCATAATAGCAAGCATCCCAAGGAATACTTAAGGCTTCGTGATGATGGCACTGTGATCTTTGATTCTCCCCCTGATTTGAATATCCTTCTTCCTTGAGAGCAACCCTTAGCCGATAAGAATGATAAGGGTGCAAGGATCCTTGTGGGTCCTCCTCCTTCAATTAGAGAAAAGGGTCAATCTAGCAAATGCAAGAGGCTTTAAAAGTTACAAAGAATAAACTTTCTTCTTCGCCCACCACCTGAAAGTGAAAGGAAATTACAAATACTTTAATACAAAGAACACATAATATTACCACATGTGAATATGTTGGTGATATATCCTAAAGATGCCAAAGTTCCACATTGTGCATATCATCACATTCTTGGACATAGTAGTGATGAGTTTCATACATTGAAGGAAATATTGAGCAAGTACCACTTTGATGGCAATGATTGTTATCTAGTGATTGTATAATATGCTCTTCTACTCCTTGTCATGAAATCATTTTAGAATCTTCCATTCTGACTATTTTATAACCTTTCCCATTACCTCCCTCTACTAATTCTTCTCTCACACTTAGTGGAGTAAAGAAGTTTTTGTCCTTTTACTAGTAATGCAATTTTCATTGTCCCTTAAGCTTTGTTGTTCACCTTCCACTTATACCAACTAAGATTGGGAGGCAGATGATTTGCTAGATGGCTGACTTGCATTTTCCTTACTAGTCTTTTGCATTTTCTTTTTCTTTCACATTTTCTTTTGTGTGATTGCATGTGTGTAATATGATCCCCCATGATGTTTTGTTTGATGTTCTCTCTCTTTGTGACATTTCTCTATTTGTACCTTCATTCCTCTCTATGCCATGTATCTCTTTCACTTTCTATCTTCTTGCTTTTGTTTTATGTCTTCCTTTTGGGGATGATGCAAGGCATTGAGACATTCATGTCTCTTTCATGTTGACCCAAAATGATTACTTTTTTATTTTTCTTTTTTCTCTTTTTTCTTTTTTTTTATGTCTTCCTTTTGGGGATGACGCAAGGCATTGAGACATTTTTGTCTCTTTCATGTTGAACCAAAAGGATTTCTTTTTTATTTTTCTTTTTCTCTTTTCACTTTTGTTTTATTTTTTCCTTTTGGGGATGATGCAAGGTGTTGAGACACCCTATGTCTCTTTCATGTAGTCACAAAGGGCTTTCTTTTACATTTCCACCTTTTCATTTTATCTTTTCATTTTTTTCTTGTGTTTTCCTTTTGGGGATGACACAAAGCGTTGAGACACCCTGTTGATGATGTTTTCTATACAAAAAATTAGAAAAAATATGAAATCCTATCTCTCTTGAAAGGTAAATCTCTGCCAGCAAGCCTCAAGAAATAACCCCCAGGTCTCTAATGTTAGGTCTTGACAATGCATAGACAACTCTGTGATAAATGTGAAAATGTTGGTAATCACAAGGGGGCTTACAAATGAACAATGTTGGAAGTGTATTTTCATCAAATGCAGCAATGTGGTGATGCTTTTAATCCTAAAATTGACCTAGATTCAAAATAAACAGCAAAATAAATAAGGGTTAAGAGAGATTTCTAAGACTAAAACCTAAGATCAATCACAACAATGATGAATTCTATAGATGGAAAAATCCCCAATGAAACCAATCTCTCTTTAATCAAGGAGAAGCCTACAACTCCATAGAAATGGTGCAATCTTCTAAGGCAAATGAAGATTTTAAGACTTTGAACATTCATTCACATACCCAATAATTGGCACAATGTAAATTTTGATTGGATGATGAAATCAGCTTCACATGTCTTCTAAAACCTGCTTCTAGCTGTAGACAGTTTGGGCACGGATTCTCATGCAAGTTCCACTTTCAAAATTTGAATTGAACTCTTCCATATTTCCCTTTTGGCACGAATCCATATGCAAGTTTTCCTTTTAATATTTATTTAATCCTAGAAAATAGATATCATCATTAGTAGCTCACATGTTAAAAAATCCAATCCAAATTACACTTGAATAAAATTGTCCTTTTAAAAAAAAGTTACATTTTTTAATTGGAACTTTCCATTTTCATAATTTTTTTCCATTTTTTCCCATTTTTATTTTCAAAATTTTCTATCCATCTCAAGAATTTCATTTTCGAGAACATTTTAAAATTTCAAGGAAGAAATTTCCATTTTCGAAAAAAAAATGCATTTCGAAAAAAAATTTCATATCGAGAAAAAAAAATCATTTTGAGAAAAATTTCCATTTTTGGAAAATAAAAGATTTCATTTTTTTTCCTTTTCTAGAAATTTTCTTGTTTTGAAGAAATTTCAGGATTTTGAGGGGTCTTGGGATTTTGAGGGGGTCAAGGAATTTTCAGGAAAATTATGAGGGAACGAATTTTCCCGGATTTCCTACAGGGTCGAAATCCCTTAAACCTCATAACTTTTTTTTCTAGAAGGAATTTTCAAAAGGTTCAAAAAGCAACCTTGCGTAATTTTTCATCCTCTATCCACAAGTACACAAAGGATTTACATATAACATTGAAAATTCACTTCAAAATTCCCATTTTCAAATTCCAAGATAGACAAATTTCCCCTAGAGCCATCAAGCCCAGTCTAGATTTAATCCCAAAATAACCTCCCAAGAAGAGCAAAACCAAAATTCGACCAAGCCAAGAGGCACAGATGCAAAAGAAGAAAGAGATTCCCTACCTCCAGTGGGGCATGTGTGTGAAAATTGCACAACAAATGGTGACTCTTCCTGGGAAAATGCTCTAGAGCATTTTGATGACGAACAGGAATCAAGAACCTAGAATATATGGTTTCGATCCTACTAATCAACAAGAAAAACAAAAAATGCAAAGTCCAAAGAATTAGAATCAAAGGCAAACCAAACCTTTCGTAATTTGAAAATCTAGTGTGTGCACATGAGTTCATTTCCCTCCTTGAGCTACTGGAGAAACCAATTTTAGTCAAGATAGGCTACGTAATGATTCTAACTTCAAAAACAACCTGGATAGAGCCTCGCTGCCAGTCAGGCATCTGTAGCCCTAACAAGTTTATTGTTGTGACACTCCCAAACATAGCTCTACTGCCAGCTAGGCATCCATAGCCCTGGTAGAGATATTTGAATACCCCTGATAAGTTGAATTCATTCTTTTGATTTTCAACATTTTCTCTTTTCTCTTTTGATATTTCTTTTCTTTTTACTTATTCAATTCAACCTATGAATAATTAAGTTCACACTTAGGGCTAAGAACCATAGTGGTGCTGAAGTAGAAATAAGATTTTTCACCTGACAAGACCTCACAAAGATCCCACAGTAACCTCTGGACTCTTAAGATGTATGAAAGATATAAGATTTCAGAATACTTCAAGTTCGAATCAAACCAATGACCCATCATCCTTAAATCAAATATTTAAACTGCTTGATGATAACAAAGACCCTATGTCTCTTCCATGTTGACCCAAAAGGATATTTTTCTTTGTTTTCACTTTATTTGTGTCATTCTTCCAATTCTATGTGTATTTGGGGGATGATGATAGTTCCAAGCTCCTTATAAAACATTGTAGCTAAGAACATACTAACCCCAAATCCATAGATCACTTATGTGTTAGGTGTTTTCCATTTTGGAGGAAAACCGTTTCTTTTTCCTTCCTCTTTCTTGACGTAGGTTTACTCAAAAATATATGACTTGGCATAGGGCTTTCCAAGTTGGCTTTCATGTCTTCTTTCTTTTTTTCATTTTTCATTTGCTACTTTAAAGTAATTTCTCATAGTACGGTGTTGGAAATTTCTTTAAAGTGGGGACATACATTGGCACTATTATTTTTTATTTTTTCCTTTTTTCTTGGTTCTTAGTGTAGCCTTCTTAATTCATATGATGTGTTTGGGTATGTGCAGGATCATGGTGCGCCAAAAAGTGGCAATATTATGGGTATTTGTAGGGTATTTGGATGACGATTTTTTTCACCCAAAATTAATGAAAAAAAGGGTTTTTAGAGGAGATTCTTAGCTTTCCAAAAATATAAATTATGGTTTAATTTGAATTTAATAAATAATTATTATTCATTTTCTATTAGAATTATGACTAAAGTCCTAATCGATAGGTGAAAAACATCTATAACTTTCAAAACAATATCATATTTTTGAATCAAACATCGTCACATTCTATGCTTCACATACTATAGGATTAAAAATGAAAAATAAATTTCATGAAGTTTTGACCAAGTTAAGGTGGTCGATTACGAAGTTTTATATTTTCTAAAAGTTGTAATAAAAATTCATAATTAATTATTTTCTTGGGAAAAAATTACAAAAAAATATGCATCACATCCGACATGAGTCCTCTACTTATATATAAAATCTTACAAAAAGATATTATCATTTTATTATGGTTAGGGTGGTCAGACAGACACCTACTTATTTTTTCCCTGAAATTTAAGTACTATGCATTGAAATTTCAAATTTTCACCAAATAGATTTTATTTATTTTAAATAAACCTAGTATTTTAGAAACTGCATTCAATTTTCTACAAATTCTATTCTTACATATTTTTGAAATAATATAGATAACTTATTCAAATATTTACGTCAAGTTGCCTAACACTAATTTTTCTAAATTTTTTGCCACTTAAGGGCCTATTTTTTGCATGATGATCCTACACATACCCGTTTGTCACTTTTTGGATGACATTGGCTATGATGTATTTCATGATTTTGATCTCTCCTAGCATATTACATTCCTCTTAGCAGCTTGATGTGAGGCATTGCATCCCATAAGTTGCAAATTTAAATTTCTTTGATCAGTCCTCTCTTGGACACATTAGGCACAATGTTCCCTAAGTTAAATACCTCGCATGAAATAACCAAGAATCCTTTGAACATTTCTAATTTTTCATTTTTCATTTGTTATATGGCCACCTTGCATAACACAACTTGTGTTTCTATGGTGCCATTGTGTTTGTTCATGAGCTCCAAGCATATGCAGTTTTTCTTGTCTCATGAAGCTCAAAAAGTCATTTTCTTTTGTGGCACCTTATTAAAGTTATTAGGAGGTATAAATTTGGTATGGTTGAGTGGGAAGCCTATTATGAGGCCTGAATTTCCCCATAGCCACCTGTGTGTGTGTGAGTGCATCAACCATGAGTGTGTGTTTATCACCTCTTATGACTTCTCACATGGTAGACAACCATGAGTTTTGTTTCCTTAGAGTTAGTATGCACTTTAAAAAAAAACAACCTAGATCTGATGTACATTGATATGGAAAAATGATTGAAGCTTGAGCTGATTCTATCTTCTCTTTTTCTTTCTTTCTTTTTGTCCCTTTCATGTGTGTTCCTCTATGCTTATGTCCAGTTTGCTATGGGATCTCGATCCTGCGGGCTTGATCCCACTTCTTGATTTTTTTGTCTCATCTTCCTAGCATAGGTGCATTCAAATCCCTCTTGATGTGTGTTTTTGGCTACTTTAGTGTGATTTTGAAGTAGGTTTACCCTCTCACTAAAGTGGGGGCTAAATGTAGCATAGAAAAATGGATCTTTGGACATTTTCACGCTCATTTGGGTCTTTCTTGTGGATGTTGTCCTAGATTTACCTTGATTTAATGTTGTAATGTAAATAACACATTCACATTAGGTCTTGGAACACATTTTAAATGCCTTGAGTGGGACCCATTCTCCATTAGGATTGAATGAGTTCCCTTTGGCTAAAAAATCAAAATGAATTCAAAATTTTGGTGGGTTTTTATTTTCTAAGATTTAAGGTCGGCTTGTCATGTGGTATTTTATAGAATTAGGGTATACTTTTGTATAAATATAAGGTTTTCCTAGACATTTCACCCCCAATCATTCAATAAAATCATCAATCAATCATTCAAGCATTCTAGTCATTTCAAACATTTTCAAGTCTACATCCATTGGAGCTATTACTTGCATATCTAAAGCATTCCACTTCAAGGGTTTGGTGAGTTGTAGAATTTCATGTTGTTCATTAATCATTATCTTTCTATATTTCATTTCATTTTCAAAGGTTTGATTACCAACAAGTGGTTTGACCAAGGAAAACCATTATTCCCTAACCCTACAACAAGTTTTCCATCTCCTTGCATGTGATTTTTTAGGCTTAGGTTGAAGATTTGTCAAAGAGTAAGATTGGAAAAGTTTTCAAAAAATTTATCAAAGCTATTCAAAGTTGTCAAAACCCTAAGAGAAGCTTGGAGAACACCTACAGGTTGAATTCTGCAGTTTCAGACCTAGATATGAACTAGGAGTAGAAGGGTAGATTGAAGGCTATAGTTTCCTATTCTAAATTTCTAGAAATCCAAAGTGGACTGATTCGCCATTAGTAGTGAATGAGTCCCACTACCTAGGCTAAAAAAAGGAATTTTGCAGATCTGAGTTCCCAGTTGTCCAAAACCTGTTCCTACAAAGTCTTCTTGAAACTGGACTAATTCGTCCAACTTGGTGTATGAGTTCTAGCTACCGTCAACAGTGAACTTTCTAGAATTCTAGAGCTCCATTCCATCCTTCTCCAGTCTTTAGGTGCACACTTTCAATTTCATTTAAAGTTTATGTTACAGTTTACTTTCATTTTTAGGTTTTTCTTCATATCATAGTTTTCTTTCAAATATCTTGCATTTCCTTAGTTTACATTTAATAGTTAATCTCCTTCATCAGTTTTCAACATTTAGGACAATCCCTTTTGATAGATTTTAGTCACCTAAATGCATTGGAATCTCAAGGGCTTATTCTTGTGGGAGCCATTAATATTTTTGGTACCTCTCTCCTTTTAGGTTGAAAACCCCAAAAGTGTAATAGAGCCTCACTTAAAATCTTTGGTTCGCTATTTCTTACACATAAAACACTAGAAATCAAAGGAAGCCAAAAAAGCCAACAAGTATCCCATTGCCTCAACAATAACTCCCACTTGCACCTAACATTCAATAACATAGTAGTAATGAATATGATCTTGTTGAGCAACTTCGTAAAAGTCTTGCTAATATGTCCTTATGGGATTTGATTCAATCATCACATGTCTATCATGGCATCCTTCAAAATTCTTTGCAAAATTTTTTGGTTTCTCCTAGTTTGTAACAAAATAATATAGCAATCTTAATTGACGGTATGAATTTAGTTAATTTGGACATGGTCTTTCATAAAAGTGATTTACCCCCTTTGGAAACACAAAAATGAAATGATTATTTGATGATAATGTCTATTATTAATAATTTTGGGATTAGGCAGTACTGTTATTGACAATGGTTTGAGGCTTAATGTCTATAGTTTTAATCTTTTGGATAGAATTGGGGTAGATAAGACAAAAATTCAACTAGTGGATTTTTCTATTCCTAGTTTTGATAATGTGGGAAGACAGCCACTTGGTGTAATAGTATTACTTGTCAAAGTTGGTAAGGTTGTGTTGAAAACTCCCATCCATGTCACTCATGATTTTTCATATAATCTTCTCTTGGGTAGACCATAGATTCAAGAGATTAATGGAGTTCCTTCAACACTTCATCGCTTAATGAAATACATATACAAAACATTTTACACGATAAAAGATTATCCTAAATCTATTTTTTTTACAAACTAAAACAAGAATAGAGAGTCCTTTTAGAACATTCATCCCAACTTCAAAATTGGAACCTTTACAAATTGAAGAAAAATATCAGTTTCTTTCATCCATATCAAAGATATTAGATGATGATTAGGGATCATTAGATTTTACACCTACATTCATTGAAAATACAAGATTACAAAATCAAAATCAATAAAATAAAAAGAAGCTGCAAAGATACCGACACAATCTCTCACTAAATTATCAAAAACATCTACAACTTCTAGTAAACAGGAAAACACAAATTACACATCTACATGTGATGAAAGTGATTATGTAAAACCACCTTCTTCAAAAGAAATTGAAGCCATTTATGGAAGAGGTTATGAACTATTTAAGCAATTTGACTATAATTGAAAAAGATGTGGTGTAAAAGATCAAGGCATTCATGTCCCCGTAGAGGTCAATATGTAAGAAACAACAAAATGTCTTGGCTATTATCCTTTAGTTGTTGCTCCTTGCCATGTGGTAGTTGTAGTGTAATAACATACTCACTACCATGCATGAGGGTATAATGTAGGATTTGTACAATCATATTGCATTTAGCAAGGAGAAACACATTATAATCCATTTTGGGCTCATCTTTGTGCCTAAACATAGGGAGAAATGGGTTATATAGCCTTGTATTAGGTGCATTCTTTCTAGCAAGAGATCCCTTTGTATCTCCTTTAAAAAATTGTTTAGCAAGTACACTAAAATTTTAAGGGAGTGCTAACGGTCCTCTACTCATTTTTTGTATAAGAAATGATCCCTTTTTAGTGATGATAGCATACATATCCCAGGAAATGTGAGCTTCTCAATGCAAGTGTGGCCTTCTCATTCTATGTTGTGTGTCCTTTGTGGTGACATTGGCCTTGATGCCCTCTAAGAGCGTGACCTCTCTTAGCATATGACATTTCCCTTGGTGGTAATGCTATGGTTAATGTTGGTGTAAATAAGTATTTTACTTATTACACTTTACTTAAGCTTACTTAGGGAATGCATATCATTATAGGTTGCACTTGTGATAATTATTTATTTGCATCTTGCATCTAGGTTTGTGCATACATTTAGAGATATAAGTTGGAAATTTAGGGAAGTGTGTGTAGGAGAAATTCCACTCTTTGTGGTGTGATCTAGTTATCACCTTTTTATCTCCACTTTAGGTGGGAGATCCACCTTTCATGGAATTATCTATTATTTCCTTCTACCTACCACACACATGATTGTGACACTTGTCTCATTCATGTCCATTCATTTTGTCCTAGGTTGCCTTTATAAGAAAGCCTTGTACATGCTTGTAATTTTCTATCTGCATTGTCTATCTTCATGCATATTGAGAATACAATCATTATATTCTCTGATATTCTTTCTCTCTCTTTTGTGCTATGTTTAGTCTCTTGATCCTGTTGTTGTTTTTCATAAGTTCTTATAGTTAATATTCCCTAATGATAAAGGCCACACTGCCCAAAACCCACAAAAATCACAACAATAGATACCAACACAGAAGGTGCAAAATAGAAAAATAAATCACTTTCAATTATTTTTAGAAAATGAAATTATAGGCTCAAAACTTACATGCTACACCCTCATGGGCTTGATTCATTACAACAAAATCAACTCATAAAACAAAATATACTATTCGCACTAATGAAGCCACCTTGAACAACCCTCATTTAACCCTTTTATCTAACCAAATAACCACCCTAGAATGTTCTAGAAATTGTAACTTTCCCTTTTTTTTTGGCTCCAAAATTCCTTTCATTTGATTTCTTGGCTAGGAAGATATTTTAATGAAATTTACTTTTTAGTGGGGCAACTTCTCGAGGCCATAACTTTTGATCCAACTATAAGATTTTTTAGTTGTAATATATTGTTGGAAAGCTTGTGAAGAGATCTACAACAATATTTTTCCAAATCGAAGAGATTAGAGATTTTGCACCTTGTCCTGCAACTCCAAAGGGCCACAATTTTCAGTTTTAAACATCATTAGAGAAATTCCCTAGGATGAAAATTTAATCTTCCAAACGATACAATATTTAGAGATGATTCTTTTTCCAAAAATATTATTTTCTGATTTCACTCCTTGGGGTCAATTTTTCACGTCCATACAACCCGAACAGTTTGACTTATTAAAAATAGCAGGTGACTATTTTTGGATGTTTCAAACTTCTAACTATCCTAAAGACTGCATGAGTCATTATGGGCCCCAAGACAACTAAGGAAACTATAAACAAATGACAATGCAATATTTTTGGGTGATGCAAGATTTCCCTTACACCACTAGATTCTCTTGCATCACGTAAGGCATGATTTTCTATTCCATGACTTGTCCTCTCTTGGTGGTGATTTCAGGTGTGATATTCCCTAAGTAGTTACCTTTCATATATTGAGAAAATCCCTTTGTTATTTTTGTAAATGATTTTTATGGTGGTATTGTTATAGCACTTGTTGAGGTTTTGGCCTTATCTTATCATAATTTATGCACCTCCTTAAGAGAGTTTTTGTACCTTCTTCAGTTAGTTTGTCACTTTTTTAACTTTTGTTCACACATGTTTGACTTAGTGGTCTATAACTAACATTAAATTTTTTTTTTCTTCACTTTGTTCATGTGTGTTAAACTTAGTGTTGCATTGGAATAACATCTTGATCATTTTTTGGCACCTTATGAGGGTTATTAGGGAATATAACTCTTGGCATGGTTGTTAATGGGTACATATCTAGTGAATATCGAGCTTCACTATATATTGTGTGTTTCTAATTTTTCTATGTTGTCTTTGGGCCTCACATAGTGAAAATCGTACTTCATTAGCCTATGTTTCCTTCAATTTTTTATTCACTTAGAAAATATCAGACTTTTCTATTATGTGACTTATCAATACCTTAACATGGCTACCGAGAATAACACACCTTTCTTGTTAGTAGAGCTATGTGTTGTATGAATGTATAGCATAACACAACTTTCTAGCCTTGTTAAACCCATCATATTGCATGGACACGTAGCATAATGTAACATGATAGCTAGTAGATCCATGTGGCTCATGAGCCATTTGGAATAACACAACCTGCTAATACTCATGGGAGCATTCCTTTATTTGATGGATGACATTTGGTATTTGAGACAATTTAAGACTAAGGTCTCTTTACCTTATTTCCTCCAATCCTTTTAGTACTAACAAGTTGTTTTTTATTATGTGTCTTTTTTGTGTTTTCTTCATATTTTCATCATTTTTACATAGTGTATGTTTATTTCATTTCTATCTATATGTTATGTTATGTCATGTATTTTCATTTTGTATGTTTCATGTTTTCTGAAATATATGTTTGTGTATGTTTTCCTGCTACATTTCATAAATGTGCGGGTTCCTTTTTTCTAATATTGTATTTACATGGGATCTTAGATCGCGGGGGATTTTACTCTCGCCCTAGATCCTTTGTCATCCTTTATCTTCAATATTTTGATAATCAAACCCCTCTTTACATATGTTTTCTACTTTACTATGATTCTAAGAATAAGTTCATACTCTTAATAAAGTGGGGGCTAAATGTAGTATAAAAAAATGTCACCCTTCATGATTTCACTCAAATTTTTTCTCCCCTTAATTTACTAGACCTAATTGAATCCCTAATTTTCCAAATTATGTATTTTATGATCTATTTTTAACAATTATCAATTGATAAATTGTAAGCATGAAATAAATGCATTCATCTAGTACTTTTCCCCCAACACCTTATATTCTAGAAAATCACGTAAGGAAAAAGATTCCCTATGGTGATAGTGTCTCCCTATTTTTTCTACTGTCAACTTTGAATGTCATTGTCAATATTTTATCATTTCCAATTCAATTTGTAAATGTTTGCTATTCGGATCTAATTTACGAGAAATTGAATAAATATCTATAAATTTTAGAAATCAAGGTGAAAGTTGTAGCAATATGAACTTAAATAAGTGATTACAAATCTGAAATTATATATTCAATATTACCATTAAGTTATTATGTGATTAAAAGCTCAAAACATAAAAGAAAATTAGTAATACCACAAGTTGAGAAACACAAGTGACACAAGATATACATGGATAAAACCTTGTGGGAAAAGACTCCACACCCAAATAGATCCAATTTTTGTATTAATATTCAAATGAGATAGAACAGTATAAAACACCTCTTTGAATTTCATTAGCACTCTGTTACTTTGAAAACCTACAAAAAAGCTCTAAAAACCACTATCTCAATGCTCCAATATATAGAAGTTTATAGGAGAGAATACCACATATGGTATCCCAAAACAATAAGAAAACACAGAGGTCCTAGAAAACCCATTCCCCCCTTAGTGGTCAACCCATCAATATGGTGAAAATTATTAAATCATCACATGGCCTTAATATGGGCACCTAACCCATAACCAAAAAAATTGGTCAATAACGAGTGCTCCATAAATCTCTAACAACTCCAATGAATTCATGAAAGAATATGCACCAACATGCAAAATTTGGCATGAAACCATGAAAACATGCAAGGACGTACATTACAAAGTGGTCCCCACCTAGAAGTTGATGCCAAAAGGGAATATGCTTTTGGGATGCCCTATAACAATCATTATAGTGGCTATACTTCTTAGAATGAAATTACAATTTTTCATAGGAAAATAAACACTAAATCTTTTTCCCTCATGCCGTCTACAACACTTTCAAAAGAATTTGGATACACACAATTATCAACCTAGGATAGAAATTATAATTTCACCTATCCTAACATTCTCCCACTTGATGTTATAAATGAAACATAAGAAAATGTTGTGGTATCAATAATGATGGAAAGGGGGGGTATGATGCACCTACACTTTCCTTATCTCATTAGGAAAAATAGATCCCCTAGTGAAAGATTGACTTTCAACCCTTAGGTGATTCAACCATTGTGGAGATATTGTTGTTTTCCTTATGGTCTAGGATGGTGTAAATTAGCTTGAAATGCACTTTTGGGAGATGAATGAAAAATACCAAATGAATGCAATCATTTAGTGTAACACATGAAACCTCTAAACCTTAATCTAATAAAATCTACAAAGAAATTACAAATTTGAGAAGGGCTTATTTTTTGCAAATATCACAAAAAGGTTGTGCTGAGTGTCCTCCTAGGACACATTTTTCCAAGTGTGAATGGTTCATGCTACATGGGTTTAAAATTACTTTCACAATCCTTTGGTCCTTGTTCTACACTCTTGATTCCTCCGGGTTTCATAGTAAAAAATTGAGAAATAAATTCTAAAAGTGAGTTTTTGTGGCTTGATAAAAATGTTGACAACTTTTACAACTTTGAAAACTTTTATAATTTCTCTTTTGATAGATATTCAATAATTCTTCAACCTTATATTTGAAAAACACACAAGAGGGAATTTTTTTTTTGTTTTTGGTGAATGGGGATTTGACTTGGTCAAAGCCTATTTTGGTAATTAAAATTTGAATTAAAACAATGAAACATGAAAAGGAATGATGAATGAACAAGTGCTATGTTGCAACTCACCAAACCCTTGATTTGAAACCCTTGAAGGACTAAAAATTACTAGATCTCTCCAAGGTGTTCATCTTGCATGAAATGGCTTGATTGATGATATGATATTGATGATTAAATCTTGATTTAAAACTTGAAACCTATATCACAGTGTTAGCTCCAAAAACATGCAAGATGCTTAACAACTTTGACATGATGCTTGAGACCTTTAATGCTGCAATAAATGATTCAAAAATATTCTTTTGAATACCTTTGAAAATAATCATAGTTTTAGCAATTGATCTCTTGAAAATCTAGCTTGCTTCTAGGATTTGAATTTAAAAAAAAAGACTTTTCTTTTATAGGTAATTTTCTAATTTCCTAAAAATTAAATATTACAAGTTGATATTTGAATTTGAATTTGGTATCATAAAAATACCATAAAAAATATTTAAAATATGAAATTACCAACTAAAGGGGACCCATTCACCGAATGGGTCCTAACCTAAATTTCTAGGACCTATTCATTTTGAGGTTTTAAAAATGATAATTTTATTAATTAAATCATAATTACCCTTTCAAAAATTACAACTAATTAGGCTCATAGATTCATAATAAGGACAATTAGAGGCTTCATTAAGTCCAATTAATTAAGGTATGCAAACATAGTGTGAAAATGTAAAGGAGTATATTTTTTGACACTACATTTAGCCCCCACTTTAGTGAGAGGATAAACTTGTGCTCAAAATAACACTAAAGTAGAAAAATAGGCATCAAGAGAGGTATAATTGTACAACTATTGGGAAGATAAGATAAAAAAGTTCAAGGAGGATGATCAAGCGCCCAAGATCTAAGATATCGTGACAAACTTGTTACACCCTCATTGCGAAGTTACTATTTACTTTTACTACATAGGTTCAATATGAATGTAATGTGAGTTATGGAGATGAATAAATTATTTTTGTACATTTTAATCAATATGGATGTTATCTTTGTTGATGTTATTCATGGTGAAATACTACATATAAGTGCATAAATGGTTATTGAAATTGTGAGCACGCTTTTCAAAATCTGCAAACACTAACTTCAAACAAGGGTTAGTACCTAAAAATCCTTCAAGAACACTCCTATGAAATACATTGCAAATGCTTTCAAAAATGCAACAAATGATAATAGAAATACTAAAGCATTATGAAAACAAAAGCAAGTTACCTATTCCATAGTGGATTGGTGTCACATGTGCTAGTGACCCTTTCCCAATCCTTGATCAAACCTCAAGATGATAAAATGAAAATGGAGATGATGGAGTGAAATGGACAAGGTCAAATCTCAAATGAAGAGAATAACCTTGCATAAAATTGTGGCCCCATGAATGAGAATGAAGGCCCTATTTTATAGATTTTCAAAATGCTAAGTGTTGAAGAGGGACCAATGTGGGACTAAGATTGGACCAATGAAAGAAGGACACTTGTCAAATGGTGATTGGTTGATGTATGTGCAAGATTTGGGAAGAGTGCCCATGAGAGGGAGAATTTGAATTCAAGTTTGCAATAAATTTTGAGAGGGGGACAAGAAAGAAGAGCAATAAATGCCATGTTTGACTTGTAATGTTGAGGGAAAATGAGGCTTTTTAATAAATCAATAAAATTGATTTATTGTGCAAGTGTAGATATCTAGAGAATGCAAGTGGGATGGGATTAACATTTAATCAGGGTTAGCTTAAATAGATGATGATTATGCTGATTTAATGCTGATTAGGTGAGTTTGACCTTTAGGACTTTGATTTTTGATTTATTTGAATTAGAAAATGATGGAATATGATTTAGGATTTGATTTAAATAAAGTCTTGATTTATTTAATTAAATGGAGATGATGCAAGATGAAGGTTGAAATGATTTATGAGAGATGAAATGATATTATTTGATTAAACCTTTGGATTGACCTGATTTACCTGATGAATGGATTTGTTGTGTTTAATCAATTTACTAAGCGAATGAATATTCATAATGTTAATTTGACGTGTCTACATTTTTCCCCTCTTTGAAGCAATGTACTTGTTGCGTTGGTTCAAAGAATAAACTTTTCGCAATCAAAATTTAAAAATTTCATGATTTTTCGGATGCCCCAGCAGAAAGAAGTACACTACTACATTGCCCCCTCGAGAGATTGAGCGAAAAGATTCGATTTGAGGGTCGATCTCACGATAAAGAGGTTCAAAATGGGTGGTTATGGATGACAATGCAAAGATGATTTCAAGAGGCTTAGAATAACAAATCTATATTATTTTAAACAACTTAAATGATGATATGATATGAGATGGATGAGATTGATGATGTGATATGTTGTGATTTATGCAATGGATGATTTATGAGATGCTTAGACTAACAAATCTATATTATAATGATGATGCATGTGAGATAATATTCAGAATTCTGATGATTTATGGATGCAAGATAGATGCATAATGGATGCATGATGGATGAATGTTAATGGTTTGTGGATGCAGGATGGATGCATGATGGACTATTCATGATGCAATGTTAGCGTGGAAATGAGATGATGACAAGAGGATCCAACAAGTCCATGATTGGTCGAGACTTTATTAGAGATGATGATGATAGATGATGATGATGATGATTTTCTTATCAAGGATTGGGATTTTCAAAGGGTCACTTACTTTATGTTTGATAACACACCTAAGCATGATGCATCAAGGTATAAAGGACCAGGATGGCGTTGCACTTAGTGTGATGGACTTTGACTTGACAAATAGATAGGAGTATTCTTGTTCACACCTGACATACGGAAACCTTGCTAGGATGCACTTTAGAAGTCTCAAACATCTCGGACCAAAACACAGAAAGGTGTAACCAATCAATGCAATAGTCAACAATCTATCTGAAACATCCTCCATACATATCTAACAAAGCAAGTATTCGCCAAGTTATCTTACAAGAACGTCCAACAAGCACAGTAGACAAAAGAATAATGATTGTTGCCCCATTCTTATCTCTCTAAATCCTTCGTTCGGATATCATTGAGAGGTCCTTAGACTGAGCACAATAAGATAAGTCAAAAGAAAAAGACCAAGTACAGAAACAAGTTGATGTTCTTCAATACCGCTAACCAAAAGGGAATGTGTTTTTAAGGATAAGAACTGAAACTTATTACCAAAAGATAATGCCCATTGTAGGAAGGATACATCCTAGGACATGTTAGTGGATGGCGGCACGTCATTTCGTTTATCCAAAGTGTTCTTTCTGATAAATAATGCAACTTGTAGGAAGTATTCATCGTACAACATGATGTTATCAGATGATTGATATGAGACTGTTTGGATGATGGATTATCGACACAAAGACTTGACCAACTTTTTTACGTACTGACTAAGACTTGAGACTTGACACTTTTGAGTTTTACTTTTAACCTGCTAGACTTGTTTCTAACTGTTTCACCAAAGGTTGAGGATGACGATCAGTTTATTATGAATGGTGTTTATTGCGGGTGCAAGCAAGATGAGGCGGATGGATTTTTTCAAATATTTGGATGTTTTTGATGTTTTTGCAATGTTTTGAGGCTGTTTTTGGTATTTTTGGATTTTGTGATGTTTTTGATTTTTCAATTTTCTGATGTTTTTGGGATTTTCTGTTTCTCAAATTTTTTTGTATTTTGATGTCTCGAGGGCTGATCAGAGATTAGCCTTGTCTATGTTTAAGCTTAGAGACGACGTAGTTCAGATTCCAATGTTTTTGATGTTTTCCGTTTTCTACTTGTTTTTGGATTTTGATATGATTTGGATGTTTTTGGATTTTTTTGCATGATTTTGACAATTAGGATATGGAAATGTGTGATGGTATCAGTGCTCTATTTATGATTTTTGTTGAAAACCAAGCTAAGGTGGATTGATCAGATTGATGCATTGATGATGATAACATTGTTGAGGATACACAACAATGCAAGGATAGTGTTAAGAAACACAAGGATTGAGATGGGATTGATGATGATAACATTGTTGAGGATACACAACAATGCAAGGACTGGATTGATCATGATTGATAATGATAACATTGTCGAGGATACATGACAATGCAAGGATAGTGTTAAGCAACACAAGGATATCCTGAGATGATGATTTTTTGATTGGATTTGATTGATCATGTTTGATGAAGCTTGGTTTCAAACAAAAGATGTTTGGATGATTTGATGTGACATTTGACATGCAGCTTAGATGCGACTGATATCCATTGATGTTCGATGAAAGATGAAGACTAATAAAGAATATCTTCTCGTCAAAATGTGCCATGGGCTAGTGATTTGGATTTTTGCTCACAAGTGGTTTGACTAATTTTATTTCATTTTTTCCAATGTTTGGATCACCACATAAGTTAGAGGACACAGACCAAGATTTATTCTTGAAGTAAGATGTACATATCTGCCCCCATTGTCTAGCAATGTATGGAATGTGATGGGATGGATGCTTGGATAGGCATATGGATGGAGGTACATGGATTATCTTGTGATAAGATAAGGTGTTTGGATAACAAATGCTCATTTGGATAATGCTTCATGGATCAGATAACATAGGATAGGATAGGATCAATGAAAATGACCCATGTCAAGATGTTTACCGTAAGCAAGCATAAAGTGTGCTCCAAAATTTCATCAAGATCAAGATAACTAAGATGATGGATGAAAATATATGCGAATGGATTGGATAAATGGTTCATGGATGGATGGATTTATTATGGATAAGATGGATGGAATGCTCGATTTATTATGGATGGGATGAGATGAGATGCTTTCATCTAAACTGGCACACATAGATGCTCGATTCTACTCATGACGCTTGTTTTCCAGGTTTTCATCATGGTCTTGCCCAAAGTGCCACCGTAGTGGTTTTCACTAGAGGAAGAATTTTTTATCTTTACTGTTTTCAATCCTTTTTCTAATTTTTTTGGATTTTTTGCTTTTTTTGATTTTTTTTTTAATTTTTCTAAAAGATTTTAAACTCATGTTGAATCACAAAGTGTTACTGATGTAGATGCCCCTGTCATAATGTGCCATTAGTATCCTACCTGAAGGAGCTGCTTTGCTAAGATACATGCACTTGAATGCAGCTTTTGGGATTCTTGATCTACTTCATCGATACTAGGATTAACTCTATCTCTGTGCATACATCGCAATAAAGTACCTTCTGAATCCTTATGATGAAGGGTCATTGCCAATACACTATCAATGTAAGAATTGGATATTATGCATGGAGGCGTGGATGGAGTGTGTTTAGGGATAAGAGATGGATTGGTTGACAGTTTGGAACCTTTGACTCTCCAAACTTGGGAAGATGAGCAATGATGGGTGGATACAGAAGTGTGCGTGGAATTAGGACCAACTGCTTGATACACTTTGTACGTCACTTGAGAAGATTGTTGTTGCTTTTGCGGACATTTTTGATGGATACTTTTCCCTTTTTTATTTTTCCCCATAGTTTCTTTGACTGATGGAGTTTGATAGGGATGATCTTTCTTTGTATTCTTTGGTATCCATTTGTATTTGATTTTTCCATTATGCTTATTAGCTTCTTTTTCTTTGATAACGTTCTTCGTACTTTGATTTGAATCTTTCTTTTGACATTGGTCCCAATTCATGGATGGGGTGATGGGTGGATGATGATTTATGATGTGACTGGTTGTAGTATTGGCAATGGTTTCATCATAAGAACTCTTCATGCTCCCTATGGTCACATTTGCACAAGATGAAGTTGCCCCCAGTATGGTGGTAGTAGTACCTTCATGCTTTGATTCTACTCATTTTGAGATATCTTGTTCAATAAACATGCTTTGACAAATGACCAATGTAGATGACATTCTTTCAATTCGCCGCTCTGCTAACTCTGGATGTTCTATTTGACTTGTTTTGTTGAGAGGATAATGATGGATATCTTTATTCATGATGTCCTCAATCTGAGTTTGAGACATATTTGATCCTGATGTTTACAACTCCGTTTGATTGTAGGAATCAATAACCTACTCTTTTTCTGTTGTAATGTCAGGAGTAAAGGAATCCTGTTCTAAATGAAGATCATCTATATTTCCATCCATAGAAAGCATCTCATGGGTAGATGGAGGAGTATGTGCTAGATGGATATGATCATCTTGCATAGATAGGAGAGTATCCATTAGATTATTGTAGTATCTTGAAGATACAAATTCTTGATCTTGAATGATTTCGAAGTTTCTTTCGACATGCTTTGGATCAAGTTCTTGACATAGGTCAGTTTCAAAGGATGGATTGCTTACAAATGACTCTTGGATATCTTCATTATGCATGGAAAGTGGCTTAATATCTTTGTGATCTTTGAGTGGACTTGGATCAGGTGTCGAGTTGAAAATACCTTCAATATCGGCAATCATGAGGTCAAAGGATGTCAATATGTCTTGGAAAGGACCATTGCTATACTTTGGTGAAAGAAATTGATCATACTTTAGGATAATTTCTTGAGATATGTCCTCTACCTCATTAGGTGATGTAGATACATTTTCAACATGATCATTGGTCAATGCCTCATCAGATGAAGTGAAAATATCTTTATTGGTGGATAGATATTTGAACATTGTTTTCAACAATTGCGATAGAGAGATTTCTAATGTCTTCACCCATAGGGTCAAATGATGCTGACATTTCTTGAATTGGATCATTGTTGGGTATTGTCAGTGTATTTTGATCATGATTGAGAAGTGACTCTTGACATATATTCATTTGATCATTGGATGGAGTAGACACAACTTCAAGGTGTTCAATGATGGAGTGATCTTGATCTTTGTTCTCAATAGTTGTTGTTTGTTGGGTAGCTCGAGAGGCTTGGGGAGCTTGAGATGCTTATTGAGTTTTTCTTGCTTGTTGTGTGGCTAGATATTGTCGGATAGCCTTTTGGTAGGCTTGGTGAGCCTTTAGCGCAATTTCATATTGTCTCACTAAATTTGGTTTTGGTGGTAATGGTGGCGGATTTGGAATCATGTTGGATGTGATGACAGGTGGTTGAGATATGATGGGTGTGATAGGGGTGGATGAGATTGGTGGAAATGATGTCTCCACTATGGTACTCACATCAAAATCTGAAGGCAACTTGGCCCCTTATTTTGCTAATTCAAGCATGTATAACGAAGGGTTGAGTCTCATCATGACATTGATCATTCGATGATTATCTAGATTTTGGAGCATTTCTATCATTTCCTCGCGAGACATTCCAAAAGTAGGGTCCTCTCCTTGGTTTTCTCCTTGCGGATTTTGCGATGATGAGGGGATCAATGGATTGCTTGATTCTGCAAGATTCATTTATGTGTTTGTTTGGCTAAGGTCACTTGAAGCGGGAGTTTCTTTGTGGGCTTCCATACTCTTCTTGTATTGAGATCTCGTTTGAACCATAAAACAAGGATCAATCATCAAGAATATGGGAGATGAATCTCTTGATTCCTTGGATTAATCTCTATTTTATGTCCCTAAGTGAAAGTTTTAGGATGCTTTTTAGGATCAAAT
The DNA here is from genome assembly GCA_007258455.2 of Sequoia sempervirens. Lineage (NCBI taxonomy): Eukaryota > Viridiplantae > Streptophyta > Pinopsida > Cupressales > Cupressaceae > Sequoia > Sequoia sempervirens. Next base: position 29,862,220 of record VDFB02274714.1, on the reverse strand, counting down.
GTGATGATGATAAGATGGTGATGTTTAAAGATGGATGTTATGGACGTTTTTGGCTTTTGATAAATCTTGAATGAAATGCTAGGACTTTAGATTTTTGATTGGTTTGATTTTTTAGATTTTAAGATTTTGTCCTAGATCTTGATTTGGATTTTGATTTTGGATTTTGAGCAAAAAGACCCTAAGATGTTTGATAATGATCTAAAGGATAGTTGTGTTCAAAGGATGATGATTTGGATATGTGTGAGGAGAAGGATGCATCTACCCACACCTATAAAAAATGATTGTTTCACTAAGTATATGGAGAAGGATTCATCTACATACACTAAGCTAGACAAAATGATTTGGATGACTTTGACTAAAGATATGCAAAAAGATGCATTTACACATTCCTAGCCAAAAGGTGTTTTGATAAATGTTTTCAAGGACTTGGTCTCAATGATTTTGGTGTTTGCTTGATTTTTTCATAAAGCCTAGCACTTCAAGGATGATTTCAAAGTTTTTCAAAAGATGATTTGTGAGATGGATTTTGATGTTTTGAAAGATGGATGAAAGAGGTTTGATTTGCTTTGATCCTTTAGGTGAACCTAAAAAAGACACTTTGTGTTTTCCTAGACCTAGGTATTGAAGAGTGTGCATATACTTCCTAAAGACCTTTGTAACCAAGGAATGATTTGAACATTTTGGATTTCCAATCAATGATTTGTGCTTTTTGGATTTGGAGTCTTCAACACACATGAAAGATCATTTTTCTTATCTTTTCTTAATGGCTTTATTTTACCAAAAACACTCTCTTTCATTAAAGTTTCAAACTAAGATGTCCAATGTCTTAATTTCTTTAAACCCCACAAGATATTTTATGTGGAAATTCAATGAACTTAAGGCAAGGGTTTTCCTATTATTTAGTCAAGAAGACAAATTGAGGTATAATCCAATGCTTAGGAACCTCTAAGGATGTGAATCCCAAGGGAACGCAATAGCATATGGATTGAGTCAATGATATTTGTCTTCAAGAGGGTTTGAAATTTTGAGAATCATGTTGAATGTTTGTTTGCAAAATGTTTTCAAATACAACACTATGTTTTCAAATGAAGAACAATTACAAGCCCTATGGATGTGTAAGACAATATTTGTTGGATTCCCACTTGGACAAGTCCAGCTACGCTTATCTCTAGCGGATGGTTAGATGCTTGACCCCACTGGCTCCCCTCCATGGCTCATTAACGTCAATCAGGGCAGCCAAGCATCAACACCCATGAAACTCCCATGGCATGCTTTCCATCTCTACTAGAAGACCATAAGAGTGTGGGGTGGCTTCAGAATGACCGTTCTTGCACCAACAAATAGGTTAAGGATTTTGGAAAATTCTAGCACATGGGTTCTAGTAAGGACTTTCCATTCGTGGAGATTGACCCATACGGCAAGAGTCCCCTTTCAGATCCATCTTGTTGGAGCCAACTGCATGATTATGGTATTTAACCAAAACCCTCATTTATATTCCAGCTGGAAATACTCTTGGCTTTAGAGTGTTACCGATTGAGTCATTCCCTTGGGTGAGTAATTTTTCCCTAAGGCAGGCCCTCTAAGATAAACAAAAGCAAGCAAAAACATAATCCGTAACTCGATTGATCTTTGATGGCACAAATAAAGAGAATGTACGTGAAAATGCCCCTACTCACACTCGCACAAGATGTTCAATTTTTAAGCCCAAATTTGAAGTGTTTCAAAGCAATAAAATGTATTTTGAGTGTTTCTCTTGCACCCTCGATCGCACGAAGCGCAAGGGGAGAGGATATGCACTCAAAAGACAAAATCACACAATTCAAACACTTGTTCATTTTATAGCCTTCAAAGCAATTGTGAGTTCATTTTTAAGCACCAAATGAAATATGAAGATTGCTTGTCCAATTTTTAACCCAAAACAAACTCTAGTAACTGTCTAAGCTTGAATTTTAGCCTTTTGCAAATGGAGAAAATCAAACTGTTCTTTTTAGACCCAAATGAAAATTAGTGTTCTAAAACGAAAAGATAAACAACTTCGTGAAGTAGTGTTGATCAAACACTTAAAGTGTTTAAAAACACATTGGGTTTTCAAAAAAATTCTCCTCCTTTCATTTTCGTTTGCTAGCCTCCTCCTTGTTGACTTTTCGCTTTCACTTTTCCTTTGTACCTTTTTGCCTTTGTTGTTCATTTGTACCTATAAAATAAAAAACACTCATGTGAGGATCAAGATATCAAACTCATTTTGGTTATTCACTTCAAATAATAACATCATCCCAAATGAAAGGACAAATATTTAGATGATTATGATAGTAAAAGAATGATCATGCTTTGATATTAACTCTTTTGAAAATACATCACACTTAATAGATCTATTCCTTCCCATTTTGACATTGACAAGCTTTTTGAGCCCATAAATCAACTATAAGAAATCTCTAAAAAAAATTTTCTTAATCCTCAAATGTTGACTCTTTCAAAGCTCATAGATTTTCTCAAACCTTAATGATAGAAATTATCTTCAAACTCTTGAATACTTTGACTATAGGAATTTTTTTTTTTGATAAATTTTGCAAAGTAAACCGATTTTCATCCACCACAAGCAATGCATCTTCTCAAAGCATCATCTTAAGTTTCACATTTTGACTATTTTTAAAATAACTTAAATGATGAAATTTAGTGGATTAAATTTAATATCTATCAAAAAGCATCCCCACAATCATTAAGCATTTAAAGATTAAATTTAGGAAAGTATTCATGAGGAAACTTTCAAATACTTAGATGCTTTTATGTTTATATAATATATGTCAAATAGCAAGGCTGGTTTCTACTAATTTGTAGCTCGTAAAAAGAAAGTGTTCTTTAGAAACATTTTCATGATCATTTTTTAAATCTGTATCACCATCAAGCACGCCTAATCTCTCAGCCACTTATTTCACTCTATTTTGAAAGACAATTAGCAGATACTGGCTGACAAACCAACTCAACAGCAAAAAAAATGTAGAGAAAAGAGAGGGGAACACATTGATTCTATCATCAATGCGCCAACCAACTCTACTCAAGACTTTGCAAGGCAATTGAGGGTGGGATGCAGCGACAGGTCATGTGAACTTTTCAACTGAATAGCTATGGCCTCGTACGAAAACCATCGACCTCTTTAAGAGTTTTAAATACCCCTCAATCTCAGGAAATGCAATGATATCAAATCTTTGTGACAGGCAGTAAGATATACAAAAACTCATTCAAAATGTATGCTAGAGATAAGGCGCGGCAGTCAACATAGCACATAAATGCAAGCTAGAAACAACATTTAAGGCATGCCTCTATCTATTTTAAACAGCAACCAAAAGTGCAAGCAAGTAGTTGCCTTCAGATTTGCGCGCCCCTCTATCACAAGCAGGTAGTCAAGATACAATTACCAAGAAAAATAGAAAAATGCGCCCAATATTTTTGAAAATACTTTCAGCCTTATGCTATTAGTGGGCACAAAAGATGATTTTTATAAGCTTTTTCCAGCATTCTCCCTATCTTAACAAGGTACGCGCATCCTTCAAAACATGATAAATGGACAGGTTTTAACAGGGGCGGTATCTGCAACTACCCCGATAAACATTCTATGAAAAAATGTAGATGCATCAATAAGGAACATAAACTGATAACAAAGATTGAGAATTTTATACGTGACTACCACTCCCACCTATAGAAAAGTTAGCTGATGGAATAACAGTAATTCATATGTTGCATTAGGCCGCTATGAGCAGAGAAAGACAAAAAATTAGAATCCCTCTTATCATTGTGGATGCGGCTCATAGGTAAAATAGAAAACAGCAACAAAAGACTTTTTTTTTTTTTTTGCATTTAGTTGATAAAATAGAAACACAGACTTGACTATCCTATCAAATATCTTACGTCTGCTCATACATTAGAACATACACATCAAAAATGCTATCTATGAATTATGTTAGGAAGATTGGAATAGGTTTGCTTAAGGAAAATTGGAATAGCCCTCCTTCTAGCGCCATTTTGTGGATGCTAAAATCTACAAACACTAACTTCAAACAAGCGTTAGTACCTACAAATCCTTCAAGAACACTCCTATGAAATACATTGCAAATGCTTTCAAAAATGCAACAAATGATAATAGAAAGACTAAAGCATTATGAAAACAAAAGCAAGTTACCTATTCCATAGTGGATTGGTGTCACATGTGCTAGTGACCCTTTCCCAATCCTTGATCAAAGCTCAAGATGATAAAATGCAAATGGAGATGATGGAGTGAAATGGACAAGATCAAATCTCAAATGAAGAGAGTAACCTTGCATAAAATTGTGGATCCATGAATGAGAATGAAGGCCCTATTTTATAGATTTTCAAAATGCTAAGTGTTGAAGAGGGACCAATGTGGGACTAAGATTGGACCAATGAAAGAAGGACACTTGTCAAATGGTGATTGGTTGATGCATGTGCAAGATTTGGGAAGAGTGCCCATGAGAGGGAGAATTTGAATTCAAGTTTACAATAAATTTTGAGAGGGGGACAAGAAAAAAGAGCAATAAATGCCATGTTTGACTTGTCATGTTGAGGGAAAATGAGGCTTTTTAATAAATCAATAAAATTGATTTATTGTGCAAGTGGAGATATATAGAGAATGCAAGTGGGATGGGATTAACATTTGATCAGGGTTAGATTAAATAGATGATGATTATGCTGATTTAATGTTGATTAGGTGAGTTTGACCTTTAGGACTTTGATTTTTGATTTATTTGAATTAGAAAATGATGGAATATGATTTAGGATTTGATTTAAATAAAGTCTTGATTTATTTAATTAAATGGAGATGATGCAAGATGAAGGTTGAAATGATTTATGAGAGATGAAATGATATTATTTGATTAAACCTTTGGATTAACTTGATTTACCTAATGAATGGATTTGTTGCGTTTAATCAATTTACTAAGCGGATGAATGTTCATAATGTTAATTTGACATGTCTACATTTTGCCCCTCTTTGAAGCAATGTACTTGTTGCGTTGGTTCAAAGAATAAACTTGCCACAATCAAAATTTAAAAATTTCATGATTTTTTTGGATGCACCAGCGGAAAGAAGTACACTGGTACATTGCCCCCTCGAGAGATCGAGCGAAAAGATTCAATTTGAGGGTCGATGTCACGATAAAGAGGTTCAAAATGGGTGGTTATGGATGACGATGCAAAGATGATTTCAAGATGCTTAGAATAACAAATCTATATTATTCTAAACAACTTAAATGATGATATGATATGAGATGGATGAGATTGATGATGTGATATGTTGTGATTTATGCAATGGATGATTTATGAGATGCTTAGATTAACAGATCTATATTATAATGATGATGCATGTGAGATGATATGCAGAATTTTGATGATTTATGGATGCAAGATAAATGCATAATGGATGCATGATGGATGAATGCTAATGGTTTGTGGATGCAGGATGGATGCATGATGGACTATTCATGATGCAATGTTAGCGTGGAAATGAGATGATGACAAGAGGATCCAACAAGTCCATGATTGGTCGAGACTTTATTAGAGATGATGATGATGATGATGATTTTCTTATCAAGGATTAGGATTTTCAAAGGGTCACTTACTTTATGTTTGATAACACACCTAAGCACGATGCATCAAGGTATAAAGGACCAGGACGGTGTTGCACTCAGTGTGATGGAATTTGACTCGACAAATAGATAGGAGTATTCTTGTTCACACCTGACATACAGAAATCTTGCTAGGATGCACTTTAGAAGTCTCAAACATCTCGGACCAAAACGCAGAAAGGTGTAACCAATCAATGCAATAGTCAACAAGCTATCTGAAACATCCTCCATACATATCTAACAAAGCAAGTATTCGCCAAGTTATCAATACATTCATACATTCGTTAATGGACATGCTCATATGAATGAATTGACTTAGATATACCTATACATATGTGTACATTTATACATATATACATATACATACATATATATATGTATACATTCAATATAATGTGTTTAAATATATATACTATCTTTCATGTACTCATATGTATATATATATATTAATGAGTTTATATATACATATATAAATACATGATAGTATTTAAATATATATATGTATATAATATATATTATATAGATAATAATAATATATATTTAACATAATATAAATGATTATTAGAATTCGACTCTCTTATTCAATAGAATCCAATTTATAAAGGTTGCTATAGTTAATAGAGACTCTGTGAATGAAGGTCGATAATAGTCATTATTGACTATGTCAAATGAGGGTGATTTAATTGCTTATAACTATTTTAGGAAAAAAATTCTCATTCAAGAAGACATGAGATTTATGACATTGCATTCTTTTCAATGAAAAGCATGACTTGGTCGACACTAGTAGTAAGACCAACCTTGTCTTTTTCTAATGTATTTAACTTCTTAAGTCGATTCATCAAATAAATGGATCAATAGAAGCTTGCTGTCATAAAATAGAAGTTTACTAATTATTTTGGTAGTTTAACCACACCAAATATGAAGGAAATGGAAATGCAAATGGTGCCACCTTTAAATATAAGTTGTTGTAGATGTCTTTTCTTTTTGTCAATTCAAATTAAGCATCTGTTGTTTGAATAATTCTTTTGATTGCTGTCATAAAAGAAGTCAACCTGTAAGTGATTATGTTGAGTATTAGCTAAGTCATCACCTTTCTAATGTGTTTCATGTGTTTTTTTGCATGAAGCTTGTTGTCCATTAACATGCCTAAATTGTAGGCTTTTAGGTTGCTTGATTTCTCTATAAATAGCTAAAAAAAATCATTTAGAAGGGGCACATTCCTCCATAAGATAATACATCTTTTGTAATTCATAATTTTGTATTTTTCCAATCATACTTTGCATTGCTTTGAGAGAAATAAAGGAAGTTCATATAGTTTGTGAGAAGGTTATATTTATTGAGAAGGATACATTTTGAGAGGAGTAAACTATCAACTTGAGAGGTAGAAGATATAGTGACATTCTTGAGAGGCTGATTATCAAGCTATTTTCTACTAGAGAGGGCTACATTGCTATCTTCTAATTGGATAGGTGATAACAAGCATGGGGATCTCTTCTTTGTTATTTTACTTTTTGAATGGTGTGTCTTGCATGCATGGTTGAGATGTCTTTTCTGGTATCTACATTAGAGGAATTAGATTATTTTGAAAAGGAAATAGAAGCTTTGATGTTGTTTTCATAGTGTGTTTTTAAGTACTCCATAGTAAGAGATGGGTGTTTATCATAATTATTAAATACTGGGTATGATTAAACTTGAAAGGAACATATTGAATACTTAGCTAAGTTATTGATTTAACAAGGAAAGATTGTATTTACAAATAGGATAGATAATAGAGTATGGGAGGGAGTTTTTCCACTTTACGTGTAAGTAGGGTTTGGTCCTATTTAGCATCCACAAGCCTTATTTAATGCATCTTTCCAAGGATAATCTTGACAAATATGAAATAGCCAATCATAATTTAATGGTTTTGTATTGTATGGTGTATATTTAGAGATATGGGACTCATACACCACCTTGGGCACATGGGTTCCACCTAAGTTTCAAGGCCTAATCCTAAATTTTGCATTAAACTTAACCTTTCTTGAAATTTTTTTCCTAAGCTTATCCTATTGGGACTCATATGCCCCAACTAGTATATGAGGGACTGCTTAGCTTGGACCTAATTTTCAATTTAATTATTGGTAGGATTTTATTCTTCTAGATCTAATGTTAGCTTGTCATGTTGTAATTTCAAGAAATTTGGGATAAAAAAGTATAAATACAAGGTTATTTCACATATTTTCTCCTAGTAAGTTTACAAATCATCTAGAAGTTTTATGCAATCATTCCTTTAGCAAGTTTTTGTGATAAATAACATTCATGAGCATTCAAGAGTTGATTATCAAGCATTTGAAGCATTAATTCAAGAATCAAGCATCATGTCAAAGTCATCATGCATCATGTTTATTTCTAAGCTAACATTTGTGATGTAGTTTTTATGATTCAAGCAAGTATTCAAGTCAAGATCCATAAAATATAAGCAAGAGTCAAGATATACATTCATGCTAGCCATTACATACAAGATTGTAGCCTTTGTTACAAGGGTTTGGTGAGTTGCAACATTGTATATTTGTTCATTTATCATTCCTTCATTTTGTTTCATTTTATTTCAAGGTTTGATTACCAAAATGGTGTTTGACTAAGGAAAACCCCTATCCACTAATGAAGCAACAGTTTTCCCTCTCTTTGACGTGTGATTTGTAGATCTAGGTTGAAGATCCATTCAAGAGAAAGTTTGGAGAAAGTTGTCAAAGTTGTCATCTACATTACAAGATCACATAAAGTCATCTACAAAGAATAATTTAGTGTTTTAAACTCAAAGATTGAGAGGGACAGAAGCTACATGAATTCATTAGAGGATATCAGAGTTTTAGATAAACCCTGATACTAGGACTAAATTTGCACTTATGACATATGAGTCTGAGTATAGTAGATTTCAAGTATTTTATGTAGATCTTGGTTTACCAGGTTTAGATTCCACTTTCAGCCAAAAATATAAAGTAGTACTAAATTTCCCCTACTGGCATATGAGTCATAGTATGCATTAAAATTCATCTTTTATGGAGTGCAAACCGTATTTCAAGAATCTTCAATTTTCTAGGTGCTCCTCTATCCTTTCTCAGTTTATTAATCTTATTTTCAGCTTCATATCTTTAGTTGCATAGCTATATTTGAGTATCATTTGCATCCTCTTCTTTCCAAGCCCTTGCTTTGTGGTGAACCCCCTTTTGTCTTTAATCACATCCTAGGACACCCTATAGAAGATCTATTTTCCTAATTCCATACCTAGATTGAGATCTCTAAGGTTTCTTTGAATGAAATGAGAGTGAAATAGGATCCCCCTTGTATGTTCCATCTCCCCAAAGATAGAGAACACCCCCCACCTATTTCCTCAGTTTCACTCTCAAAAATCCCAAAAGGGTTAAATCCCAAATTGACCAACTAGGATTCTGACTTAGATCCTAGTGGCCCAAGACAAGTCAAAAATTTAGAAAGAAAACATTCACAATTTCACATATCACAAAATTTCACATTAAAACCTCATTAATACACAATATAAAACCTTAGTCTCTCCAAATAGACAATTTTGGTTCAAATATTTATACACAATAGGGTTACCATGTGGTCTACTCAATTCCATTGGCCATGGAAATATTACACACTCAATTTCAATCATTAGTTTTTCATGACAATATCCATAGTCAAAGCAATATGAGATTGGAATAATATGTTTACATATGAAATTCTATACTAAAAAATTATATTGTATGCATGTAATTCCCCGTCATAATAACCTAAGGAATGTTGCAATTGTGTATAAAGGTGAAATAAATTTTTTTAAAGTATAATTATTAAGTTAATTAGTTGCATACATTCATTAAGTTACGCAACGTTACACTACTTTGAGTTTCCATAGATGGCATTAGTATTTTGTATTGAACATATTAATTATCATTAACATAAAGATAAACATTTCATTTCATTTGAAACTCCATTCAAGATAACATAAAGTACAAATTTGTTTCTAACATTGCATATGATGAAATAATACAATACTCATTCATCTGATGAGGTAGTTCAATAATAATTACTTTTTACAAGTGTTCACCTCATTACATTTGAGGGATGTTTTACAATACAAGTTTTATAATAATGCAATAAAGAAAGTACATCTGTTTCCAAGTATGAGCTCTCCTTCACGAAGCTCTCGATGCCATGATCATAAAATGAGGACTCAACATAGTAAGGTGCACATTCCACCCAACCATGTGGTACCTGTAGGTCCACCCCCCATGCTAGGAGATAGTAATATGGTTACCTAGACATAATCTACTAACCCTAGACACAAGTACATAACTAACTGATGGTTACATTACTTCTAGATTTAGACAATTGAATGTACTACATATACAAGGTTAACTGTTATTTTAGGTGGAGTGTCGTCACAATATTGCAACGGTTACCCTGGTGTTCCTTTCTAGGTTCTAGCCCCCAACATGGGTTACCCTGGCAACCTCTTACAAAACCCAGCCCCTATTGCATACTATTGTGGAAATCAAATGTCTTTTCAAGAAACAAGACACCGATTTTCCATTCTAGGCCTTCTCATCTTATACTCAAGATTGAACTAGCTCAAGAGTCATAAGTGAGGCATAAACATCTTATTAAGAGTTTTAATCTAACTATTGTGTCATTTAGTTATCACTAACTTACTAACTCTTTGCAAGTTACCCTGACACCACTTTGTGTGTCTGCCCTTACAAAAAGCCACTCCGCTAAACATAACAAAGGAATCTAAGTTCTTTGACTAAGGTTTACAAGGTGTACATATAACCAAAATCAATATAAAAGACCAAACGTGTTATAACGGACATCAAATCATTGTTCACAAAATAAGTGTCAATCCACCATGAAAATCCATGTACACATCCTTAGTTAACACAAGAATTTAACTTAACAATCCCAATTCCCACATTTAATAATCTGTCTGGAAGACTTATGCATCTATGATAATACCCAATTTGCCCAACAAGAAACTTGAAATAAAGCAAATAGAAAATAAATGTCTACTATTCGGATTTACTAAATCCAGTCTTTCAATGAATTAACAAGAATATAAAGCATCTCTATTGTAGTACTTTTCTCAATCAATACATAAAAAACATCATTTAATTCCAATTTAACTTTCACATCTACATTTATCAAAATCTACCAAATCTTATTTTTCAACTTTTCTATTATAATTCTAATTGACGTTATTTCTAACATATCTTTATACTTAAAATAATATCTTATTTCCTACTATTTGAATGTAAGTTTTAAAGATTTATTTATATAATATATAATAAACTAATATATATATATATATATATATTTATATATACATATATACACATACATATATATATTTATATATTTACATATATATTGAAACCCCAAATCGGGTTCAAATCCGATTTTAATTTTTAACCAAATAATTTTCAAATTTGGGAAAACAAATCACAGACCAGTAATTAGGGCTAAGCCCATCCATACATGGGCGGCATTGTGGTTATGGCTGCCTATACAGCCTGCCCCACAGGCTCGGCCGCGGAGGCTAAGCCTAGCGCTGCCTGCAAGGGCGGCACTGGGCTTGGCCCTTGCCACCGTCCCCCTATGGGGATGGCTGCAGTTAGCCCTACCATGGGCGCTAGTACACAACAAAAAATAAATTTAACATATATTTTTTTAAAAGAAACACATACGAATTTTACAAAACAAAATCCGACGCTTTTTAAAAATCGCGTACGACGATTTCCAAATTCATTAAATACTGCAATTTTCAATATTAACAACATTAATATATATTTATATATTTGTATATGTTTATGTATATACAATACCAATACATATACATATATAAATATATATAACTGATAATAACATTAAAGCTATAGTAATTGTGCAAATATTTTTAACAAGGTTTTCAATAGGTAATTGAGAAAACTAACATTCTCCACAATTTCTTTTTAAATTTAAAAATTCAACAACAGAGAATATCTTTTCTCTCAATTAAATTTTTAATAAAATTCATATCCTACAGGAACATATATAAAATTTAACAGGGAATTTCTCTTAAAGAAGTAGGATGTTTCCTACTTCTTTGAGAATCTTCTACTGTATAAACAAGATTTTTACAAAATTTCTTGAGAAGAATACAAGAGACACAAAACTAAAATTTTCTCATTCATTCTTTTTCAAAAAGAAAACAAACTAAACAAGAAGAATACCTGTAAGTTGAAAGCTGCCTGTAGGAGAAAACCTCTTGCCTATAGTGTACAATTCTAAAAAACTTCTCCAAAGAAAACCCCAAATCCACAGGAAGGCTAAAACCAACACCAAAAATTTCCCACCAAAGGGATCTTCCACAAGTATACAATATTACCAAAATAACATAAATAGAAAGTTTTGCAAAATCTCAGATATTTTGGTTTTTTTCATGAAAAAATTGAATAACCCCTGTATTTTCCAAATCCCCAGATAATATCTGGAAAAATCCTCAACCAAAAATCATAATTGCACTGGCACACTTGTCGAGAAGTGCAAAATATCTATTAACCACTTCTCGGCAATCTTGCCTTCCAAATTGCATGCATTTAATTAATTTATTTAAATTTAAAATCAATATTCAAATAGCATGCATTTATTTTATTTAATTTTCCAATCTTTAAATTGCAAATATGTTTAATAATAAAACAAGTCATTTCCAAATAATATTTAATTTAAATAATTCTATTCACACACAATTTAATCATTATTAATTTAATTTATTTATTTATTTAATTAAATAAATTTAATCTTTATGATCAACTTACTTAACTAAACAAACTAATTAATTAATTAATAAAATATAAAAAACCTTATTTCTTTAAAATTTAACAATTAATTTAAATAAAAATAATTTAAATCATAATAAACTATTATTAAAATTGACAATTTTCCTTTCAAGCAATTAAACCAAACAGAAAAATGCAAGACAACCTATGACTCAGAACTAAAACATACGATGTACTAAGACCAGGTTATAGACTAGACTAGGATGACCCAAACTACTACCTCCCAATCAACATATCCATTGAGTCTTGACACACTCAGACCTGAGTACCCAGGTGGAGTCGGTTTCATGTACCTGCAATTCCTGCAACCAAGTAATAACATGCATATATATAAACCATTGTACAGGCACACCGTGTGGAGAGAATCATGGATATCATAGGGCACTCGCAAGCGAGTGATGCAATTCCTTTCTCCACACCAATACACATCACATCAAACTAATGAAATAAATAATTGTTAGTCCATCAAAACATATACATAACAATAATCAACTGAAAATAAACATCTACACTATCTCAAAGCATGTCTAAAATCAATAATCACCATACAATGTATCATCATGTCACAGAATAAATCCACTGTCACTCAAAACCAGTGATCAAAATATCCAAACAAAGTATCATAGTCTAAGAGTGTGAAAACATAAGCATAAATGGAGGGGTACTACATCCTCCCCCTCTAGGATCAGGCTTGCTCCTGAAAGCCTGTGAATAGATAGGGATAAAGTTCCCTCATGCATGTCGCATCCTCCCAAGTAGCAGAAGCCTCATGGCTAGGATCCCATTGGACCCTCACCTAATCAACATCTCGAGCCTTGAGACTGAGCATCCAGTGTTGTAGCATGGCCATGGGCTCCAAAACTAGCTGCCTGTCCTGTACATGTAACGCATTCCAATCAAGTACATGAGATATGTCGGGATGATATGGTCTAAGAAATGATACATTAAAAACATTGTGAATACGAGACAAACTGGGTGGTAAGGTGAGTCGATACACCATAGGACCAATTCTCTCTAAGATCTCGAATGGCCTAATGAAACAAGGCACAAGCTTAGAGCCTTTTCTGTAATGGATTGGACTCTTTTGTGGTCGCACTCGAAGAAACATTGTATCACCAACAACAAATTGTCGGTCTATCCTACGCGCATCAACATATTTCTTTTGCCTATCCTGAGATTCTATCAAATGTTCTCTAATATGGTCAACCTATTGCTCCATGTCTCGAAGCATCTCAGGTCCAAGTAACACTCTATCCTCTAGTTGATCCCAACTCAAAGGAGTTCGACAAGGATGACCGTATAATGCCTGAAATGGTGGCATACCTATGGAACTTTGATATCCATTATTGTAAGTGAATTCTACTAAGTATAGATAATCCTCCCAACGAGACTGTTGGTCCATTACGTACATCTTAAGCATATCCTCTAATATTTGGTTAACTCTCTCCATTTTTCCATCGATTTGAGGATGATACGCTGAACTAAAGTTCAACTGTTTACCTAAAGCATGTTGTAATGAAGTCCATAAGGCTGAAGTAAATACGGGATCTCTGTCAAATATAATCCTACAAGGAATCCCATGTAATCTAATGATGTCCTCCATAAATATCTTAGCTACGAATGAAGCATTGTAATATGATCGTACTAATGAGAAATGAGCTACCTTAGTCAATCAGTCAACAGTTACCATAATGGCATCATGTCGACGTGATGACGTAGGTAACCCTTCAATAAAGTCAATGGATATAATATCCCATTTCCATTCAGGAATGAGATGTGGCTGCAATAATCTAGCAGGATGTTGATGCTCAGCTTTGACTTGCTAGCATTCAAGACATCTCGATACATAGTCAGCAATATCACATTTCATACCAGGCCAGAAATATAATTGCCAAAGATTGGCATGCATTTTCTTAACTCCTGGATGAGCTGAATACGGAGCTCGGTGAGCTTCAGTCATAATTAATGTATGAAGACCCTCAAAATGTGGTACATAAATACAACCTAAATGCATACAACCTAAATGCTGTAACATACCATCTGGTTCTAGGACATACCCTGCAAATCATCCTTCTAAAGGTCTACCAGATTCAATCTCTGACCTCCCTTCCTGATATAATCTATCAGTAGGAAGTGCAGCTAATATTTGACCTCTCAAATCTACTTCAAGAGTAGTAGCAGAGATCTCATGTCAATGATGACTAAGAGCATCAGCCACTACATTCTCTTTTCCTTGAACATATTTTACTTCAAAATTGTATTCACACAAGAACTCCATCCACCGTCTTTGTCTAGCATTCAAGTTAGGTTGTGTGAAAATTTATTGTAGACTATGATGATCAGTATGAAGTTCAAAACGATGACCTAATGAGAAATGTCTCCACCAAACTAATGCATGCACAACTGTAGCTAGTTCTAGATTATGAGTGGGATAGTTTAATTCATGATCTTTAAGTTGCGAGACTCGTAAGAAATCACACACCCATCTTGCATCAAGACTACTCCCAAACCCTCTAAGGAAGCATCCGTACACATTACGAAATCCTTAGTAGGATCAAGAAAAATTAGTATAGGCGCATTAGTCAACTTTTCTTTAAGTTTCTAAAAATCCAACTGACATTGCTCTGTCCAAACAAACTTCTTCCCTTTCTTTTGAAGAGAAGTAATAAGATGACCGATTCTAGAAAATCCCTCTACAAACCGCCTATAGTAACTAGCTAGACCCATAAAACTACGCACTTCACCTACATTAGTAGGCATGGGCCAATCTACAATAGCTTGAATCTTTGAAGGATCCACAACAATACCTTTCCCTGATATCACATGTCCAAGATATTTAATCTCAATTTGAAAGAAGTCACACTTCTTTAGGTTTGCATACAATTGATTTTCCCTTAAACATTGCAATACTTGTCTCAAGTGTTCTTCATGTTCCTTCATGTTTCTTGAATAAACTAAAATATCATTAAGAAATACCAGGACCACGCGATCAAGGTATGTATGAAAAACACCATTCATTAGACTCATGAATAGTGATGGTGCATTTGTTAACCCAAATGGTACTATTGTGAATTTGTAGTGCCCATAACGAGTTCAAAATGCAGTTTTATGAATATCAGCTTCAACAATTCCCAATTGATGATAACCAGATTTCAAATCAATTTTAGAGAACACATTAGCTCCCTTAATTTGATCGAAAAGATCATCGATTCTAGGAAAAAGATAACGATTCTTAATTGTAACCTTGTTCAATTGACGATAGTCAATACACAGCCTAAGTGATCCATCCTTCTTCTTTACAAAGATGACAGGTGCTCCCCAAGGGGAAACACTTGGATGAATAAAACCCTTTTCTAATAGTTCCTCTAATTGGATATGAAGTTCCTCTAACTCTTGATTCATCATTCTATATGGAGCTCTAGATATAGGCTCAGCTCCAGGAACTAAGTCAACTCTAAAGTCAATATCCCTCTTCGGTGGAATTCCAGGTATGTCATCAGGAAACACATCTACGAATTCCCTAAGAATAGGATGATCATCAAGAGATACCTCTCGACTCTCACCTTCTTCCAAATAAGTAACTGTTGTTGCAAATAGTTGACATCCCTGACGAAGACATCTCTTTAATTGCATAGCAGATATCATCCGCAAAGAGATAGGTCTTTGAATACCTACGATTTCCACTTTCGCTCCTAGATCATTAATGAAAATCACTGTCTTAAGTCGACAGTCAATCACAACATGATAAGATGCTAACCAATCCATACCTAAAACTATGTCATACGATCCTAAGGGTGTAACATATAAATCTACTAAGTAGTTAACATTCCAATTTTAAGTTCACAATTATGTACTAAGTTTTCTACTACTACTTTCACCCCTGAGGCGAATTCAACCTACCACTTACCACCTTGCTTTACCACCACAAGACCACAATGGTCTATGATGGTTGGTGAAATAAAGGAGTCAGTAGCTCCAAAATCAAAAAGAATGGAAACACTAACACCATGTAACTTACCTGAAGTCTTGACCACTGTGTTCTAGTGATCAGCTTGGCGGTCATTAACCACAGCATATACTATATGTGATCATCTTGCATCACCCACTGTAGGCTCTAAAACTGTAGGTCGAGGCCCAAAACCAGTAGAACCTCTCATCGGACACTGCCTAGCTATGTGTCCCTACTGTCCACATGAGTAACAACCTGTGCCTCTACTGAATCCTCTGCCACTTGAAGGTGCATTAGATTGCTGGAAACTACCCCTACTAATAGTAGACTAAGCATTCTGCAAAGGCTGATCCTACCTATTGTGCTTGTTGCACCACCAGTTGTGACCCTTTCCTATTTGAGGACTATTACCTTACTGTGGTCATGGATTATTGTTCTTTTGAGGTGTTCATTATTGTTGTTGCTTCCCACCCTTTGTGGGTGTCTGTTGGTTCCTAGAGGAACCACCTGTCTATGCCTATCCACCACATGGACTAAAACCTACTGTAGGAGCACTGCCATTCTGCACTCTTGTGTGACCACCTAACGCCATAACAAGGTTCTCCTCTACTATGCAAGCCTTCTCCACCGCAACTTCCATAGTCTTTGGCTCAAAGACTCAGACATAACCACTGATGCAGGCATTTAAACCCTTGATAAAGTATTGTACTAGCATAGGCTCATCATTGCCAATACTAACATACTGCTTGAGTTTATAGAATCTACATTCGTATTGCTCTATGGAAAGAGCCAACTGACGTAGATCATGGAATTCGTCATCCCGTCATTGCCTCCAGTGTTCCAATAGGAACCATGCTCTAAACCTCTTGAGAAACATCTCCCAAGAGACTGACCCAATATCTAAGTGGAGCTTCTGCTCCTCTAGGCGCCACCAAGTAGAGGTGAATCCTCTCAGATGCATAATAGTGCATCTCGCATAGGTATTGCTACGGTAAGGGTGCATGGCAAAGAATCTACCCAAATCTAGTAGCCAGGTCTCTACCTCTAAGCCACCTCCTGTACCATCAAAGGGAGGAGGGCATGCCCTTAGTAAATCTCTCATGTGTCCTGCAGTAATTGCATCCTGATGTGTTGTGTCATCTACTCTCCTAGGAGATCTATCTCTCTCTCTGACAACCTCCTGCTCATCTTCTTGTCTAGGTCCATGACGAGCTAGGACCTCCTCTAATAAAGGATGTATCTATGAACCCTCTACTCCTGACTGCTCAGGATTCTGTCCCTCATTCCTTTGATCCAACTATTCTGCCTTATCACTGTGATGAGGGCTCAGAGGGGGAGTTACCTGAGGGGTTGGCCCTCAGCCTCCACCTCAACCTCTACTATGACCTCTTCCACCTCGCCTAGGCATGTTCCTACACATAACAATAATGAGTCTTAGATACCATTCAACCAAGGCTAACAGTTTACGACACTATGTACTAGGTCAACCTAATGGGCACAAGATTACCTAGAGCATCCAGTGTTTGTAACCTTGGCTCTAATACCAATTTGTAATGCCCTGTCATAATAACCTAAGGAATGTTGCAATTTTGTATAAAGGTGAGATGATTTTTTTTCAAAGTATAATTATTAAGTTAATTAGTTGCATACATTCATTAAGTTACGCAACGTTACACTACTTTGAGTTTCCATAGACGACTTTAGTATTTTGTATTGCACATATTAATTATCATTAACATAAAGATAAACATTGCATTTCATTTGAAACTCCATTCAAGATAACATAAAGTACAAATTTGTTTCTTACATTGCATATGATGAAATAATATAATACTCATTCATCTGATGAGGTAGTTCAATAATAATTACTTTTTACAAGTGTTCACCTCATTACATTTGAGGGATGTTTTACAATACAAGTTTTACAATAATGCAATAAAGAAAGTACATCTGTTTCCAAGTACGAGCTCTCCTTCAGGGAGCTCTCGATGCCATGATCATAAACTAAGGACCCAACAGAGTATGGTGCATGTTCCACCCAACCATGTGGTACCCGTAGGTCCACCCCCCATTCTAGGAGATAGTAATATGGTTACCTAGACATAATCTACTAACCCTAGAAACAAGTACATAACTAACTCATGGTTACATTGCTTCCAGATTTGGAAAATTGAATGTACTACATACACAAGGTTAACTGTTGCTTTAGGTGGAGTGGCATCACAATATTGCAAAGGATACCTTGGTGTTCCTTCCTAGGTTCTGGCCCCCAACATGGGTTACCTTGGTAACCTCTTACGAAACCTGGCCCCTATTGCATACTATTGTGGAAATTGAATGTCTTTTGAAGAAACAAGACACCGATTTGCCATTATAGTCCTCATATTATACTCAAGATTGAACTAGCTCAAGAATCATAAGCGAGGCATAAACATCTTATTAAGAGTTTTAATTTGACTATTGTGTCATTTAGTTATCACTAACTTACTAAATCTTTGCAAGTTACCCTGACACCACTTTGTGTGTCAGCCCTTACAAAAAGCCACTCCCCTAAACATAACAAAGGAATCTAGGTTCTCTGACTAAGGCTTACAAGGTGTACATATAACCAAAATCAATATAAAAGACAAAATGTGTTATAATGGACATCAAATCATTATTCATAAAATAGGTGTCAATCCACCATGCAAAGCCATGTACACATCCTTAGTTAACACAAGAATTTAACTTAATGATGAAGGCGCAACCCGAGACACAGAAAATAACCCACAAACAAGAGAATAATTCTCTTATTTAGAAAATGGAGCTTCTTACATGCAGAAGATCTAAAATCTCCAAGTTCTACAACACATACAAGCTACAGAAAGCTACGAATAACCCATTCGCAATATGTGGGCTTGTCCCCAAAAAATTACCCAAAAATTAGAAAACCCACCCACAAATAGAGCTCCTCATTAGTTTGGAGCCAAAACAACATTCAAATTGAGGTTAGGCAGTTTGGCACCAAAAAATTTACAACATGAAGTTCAAATTTCAAAAGAGCATTTGCAATGGTATATTCTAGAAAGTCCGCCAACTTCCCGAGGCCATAACTTTTGATCCAGGGCTTTGATTCGCAAACCGTTTGAACCGTTGGAATGGTATCAAAGTAAAGAACGCGCTTGAAATTGCTATGCCAATTTTGGAAAGTTTCGAGGCCAATCCGGAAGCTCTAAGTGCCTCAAATCCCACTTGGAAGATTTTTAGGTGCAAATCTAGGAAACTAAAACTGTAATATCTCTCAACCTAGGAACAGAAAATAAAAACCATAAATTGGGAATTTCATTATGACAAAAAGGGTATCCAAAAATGTAAAAACATCTACAAAATGATAAAATTGAAATTTAACTATTTTTTGGTGATGCAAGATTGCCCTTACACCACTGGATGCTCCTGCATTAGACGCCCAGGGTAATTTTGAGAAGTGACCTCGTCACGTCTCAGATGGTTGAGGAAAACCCAACCGGTCAACCACTACCTTATATAGCTAGGATGAATCTTCCATAGGCCTTCCTCTCCATTTCACCAGATATTTTTCATACTGCCTATTTCTGGTACTCCTTCCTACACGACTATCCAAGATTTCCTCAATCTCATCATTTTCTGAAGTAGATGCTGGAATCCCACACTGTTCCATCATTGGTACTTCCTCTATGCCACCTTCATGATACTCTGTCAAATCTGAAATGTTGAACACAAGGGAAATGTTGAATCCATCCAGCAACTCTACCTCATATGCATTCCTTGAATCATGCTTCTTCAAAATTTTACAGGGAGTAAACTTCTTCATCTTCAATTTTTTATATGTTCCCACTGGAAACCTTTCTTTCCTCAAGTGGACCATCACTTCATCACTAATCTGAAACTCTTTATACCTCTGCTTTTAATCTTCCTTAGCCTTATATTGCATATTCATCTTGTTAATATGTTCTCTTACCTTCTCATATATATCCTTGATGTGTTCTGCAAAATCTTCAGCTTCAGCACTTATTTTCTCCTCTTGGTCCATCTTCCTCAATTCTGGAGTTATTCTGGGACTACCTCCATACACAATCTGGAGTGGTGGTCTACCAGTGCTTCTATTAACATAATTGTTGTAAGAGAGTTCTGCCTGGGGTAAGATCAAGTCCCATCCCTTCGGTTTATCTCCTACCAAACATCTCAGTAAATTACCCAGACTCCTGTTAACAACCTCTGTCTACCCATCTGTTTGTGGATGGTGTGCAGAACTGAACTTCAACTATGTCTTCAGATTCTTCCACAAGGTCCTCCAAAAGTACCCCACAAATTTAGTGTCACAATCTGAAACAATACTCTTTGGTAGACCATGTAACCTCACCACCTCTTTGAAGAAAAAGTCAACAATGTGGACTACATCATGGGTCTTTTGACATGGAATGAAATGTGCCATCTTTGAAAACCTATCAACCACCACAAAGACTGAATCATTCCCTCACTGTGTCCTTGGTAAACCAAGAACAAAGTCCATACTTATATCCTCCCATGGCCTCTCTGGTATAGGTAAGGGCTGATATAAGCCTATATTCTGGCTCACTCCTTTAGCCATTGGACATACCCTGCAGCCTTGTACAAACTTCTTCACATCCTGTGACAATTGAGGCCAATAATAATGCTCGCTAATAATGGCAATGGTCTTATCCTGACCAAAATATCCCACCATTCCTTCACTATGCTTCTCCTTTATCAGGTTCTCCCTCAGAGAACTCCTCAAGATACACAATTGACTTCCCCTAAATAACATGCCATCCTGGATTATGAAATCCAACCACCTTGTCCTGTCCACTGTAACAGGTTCCTTGCAAGCTTTCCAAGCCTCTGCAAAATTAGGATCTTCTGCATATAGTGTCTTGAATTCATTGAACCCAACCACTTCAATCTGCATCTTTGTCATCATTGCATGCCTCCTACATAAGGCATCTTCAACCCTATTTGACTTCCCACTCCTATGTTTCAAAAGAAAAGTATAACTTTGCAAAAACTCTATCCATTTCATATGCCTCTCATTTAATTTTCCGTGACTATTTAGGTACTGCAAGGCCTGATGATCAGTATATAGAACAAATTCCTTCGGCAACAAATAATGTCTCCATTTCTTCAATGCTTGAACTATTGCATAAAATTCCTGATCATATACAAAATACTTTCTCTTGGCATCATTTAACTTTTCACTGAAATAGGCGATGGGCTTACCTTCTTGGCTCAACACTGCTCTAATGGCACAACCAATGGCATCACAATCCACCTGAAACACCTTGTTGAAATCTGGGAGGGCTAGAACAGGTTGCTCTATCACCTTTTTCTTCAACAGTTCAAAACTTTTTGCCGCTCCATTGCTCCACTTGAATTATTTTCTATCCCCTCTCATTGTTTTAGTTAGGGGTCCACATATACTACTGAAGTTTCTAATGAACTTCCCATAAAAACTAGCCAAAAAATGGAAAGATCTCACCTCGGTAGCAGTCCTTGGGGTAGGCCATTTCAAAATAGCCTTCACCTTCTCTGGGTCCATCTTGAGACCTTCAGTTGAGACAACAAATCCCAAGTACACTAACTCCCTCTTAACAAAACTGCACTTCTTCAAATTAATCAACAGTTTCTCTTCTCTTAGCTTCTCAAAGGCTCTCCGAATATGCATCAAATGCTCATCCAACGTCTTACTGAAAATCAAAATATCATCTAAATACACAATAACAAAACTTCCCAGAAATTTTTTTAGTACCTCGTTTATAAGCCGCATGAATGTGCTCGGTGCATTGATTATCCCAAAAGGCATGACTAACCACTCGTACAGGCCCTCTTTGGTCTTGAAGGTAGTCTTCCATTCATCTCCCTCTCGAATCCGGATCTGGTGATATCCACTCTTCAGATCAATCTTCGTGAAGTACTGAGCTCCACTCAAACAGTCCATTAGGTCATCCATCCTTGGCAAGGGAAATCTGTACTTGATTGTGATCTTGTTTATGGCTCGTAAATCTATACACATCCTCCGTTCCCCATCCTTCTTTGGTGCTAGTACTACAGGTACTGTACATGGACTCAAACTCTCCTATATCAAACCCTTTCTCAACAACTCTTGAACTTTTATGTTCAACTCCTCATTTTCTACTGGAGTCATTCTATGAGCTGCCTTATTTGGCAAACTGGCTCCAGGAATCAAGTCGATCTGATGACTAATCTTCCTTAATTGCGGTAAACCCTCAGGTACATTATCAGAAACAATATCCTGAAACTCATCCAACATCCCAGAAACTTCTTCTGGAATCTTCTCACTATCCTCATTACTCTCTCTAGGAATCAATGCATAACACACACGCTCATGCTTCGTACCTTCTAAAAAATTTCTTCCATCTACATAACAAATTCTAGCACTACTACATACCTTTTCTTCGGTCTCCTTTAGGGGTTTCAACCTGTGATGAACCCCATCCTTTGTCAAGGAATAAGTGTTTCCGTGGCCATCATGTATAGCTCACCTATCAAACTACCACAGCCTCCCCAACAACATGTGACATGCATCCGTGGGGATGATATCATAAAGTGGCTCGTCATGGTAGCTTTCAATCTTGAACTTTACCAGGCACTACTCATTGACCAAAACTTTGTGGTCTTTCTACAACCAAGCAATCTGATATGGATGTGGGTGTCTTTCCCTCTTCAACTTCAACTTTGTGACCATCTCCTCTGACACTAGATTATTAGTGCTCCCACCGTCAATAATGACATCAAAACATTTTCCTTCACACTTGCACCTTGTGCGAAACAAATTCTTCCTCTGTTCTGGTTCCTTTTCTTCAGTCACTAGGGCTCTCCTAATCACTAGGGCTTCTCCCCTTTCAGCATCATCTGAATGTTTAGATTGGGCCTCCTCATCTGCATGTGTAACCCTTCCACGACCTTCTGGCGTTTTGTCTACCCTTCCTTAGTGTTGTGGACATTCATAGGCTTGATGCCCTTCTTCACCACACTGGAAACACGTTCCTCTGAAACCACCTCTTCTAGGTCCTTGTCCATATCTCCGTCGTCCTCTACCTCTTTAATCACCACTGTTCTGATCACGAGGGTGGTAGTTGTAATTCCTTTGGCTTTGACTGGTACCCACATCTTCACTTTTCTTGTCATCATCATTTTGGCTTCCTGAAGGTCTACCATTGCCCCTTCCGCTTTGACCTCCTCATGCTTTTTTCTTTCCATCAAATATTTTTTTTAGCTTCTCTTCCACCTTCAAAGCAAACTGATACACATCCTCAATGGTGGTCATTTTGACTAGGCTTAACTCCTTCTGAATGCTTGGTTGTAACCCATTAAGATATCGGGCTACCTTCTCCTTATTGGCCTCTGTGTGACCCATTATGATGATTATCTTTTGAAAATATTTAGTATATTCTTTCACAGATCTGCTTCCTTGTTTCAACCCTTGCAATTTCTTCAACAGATCTAACTCGTAGTCCACTGGTATGAACTGCTTTTTTAGTTTCTCTACCATGCGATCCCATATGGTGATCTTAACTTTTCCTCTTTGATTTCTTTCCAACTGGACCTCTTTCCACCAAATACTGGCATGTCCCTTCAGCTTCATTTTTGCAAACTTAACGTGATCTGGGTCCTCTATTTTCTCATACTCAAAATATTCTTCTAGCTCATTGATCCAATCGATCAACTCTTTCGGGTTCAAACTTCTAGAATAACTGGGGACTTCTGCTTTGGGTCTTTCCTTGATCTTTGAAATAGCCCTTATTAGCTGCATTTTGTCTTAATCAATTAATTTTTCTTCCTCTTCTACCTCTGAACCTTCTTCCTCTCCTTCATCCTCACTTTCCTCTCTCAGGTTGAACCCTCTTCTCAACTGCTCTTGTAACGCATCAACCTGTCTCTAGAGGGCTACCAGTGCATCTCTTCCGCCAACATCTCTGCTGCCTTGACCACCTCTGGCACCACCATGCCTACCAGGCATCACTCTAGGAGGCATGTTTCTTGACCTTGACCCACAACCACGGTCCTGGTGTGAACTGCCTCACGATCGGCGATCTATCCACATGCTCAAGAAAAACCCGTTCTGATACCAGTTGATGAAGGCGCAACCCGAGACATAGAAAATAACCCACAAACAAGAGAATAATTCTATTATTTAGAAAATGGAGCTTCTTACATGCAGAGGATCTCAAATCCCAGAGTTCTACAACACATACAAGCTATAGAAAGCTATGAATAACCCTTTCGCAATATGCGGACTTGTCCCCAAAAAGTTATCCAAAAATTAGAAAACCCGCCCATAAAGCTCCTCATTAGTTTGGAGCCAAAACAATATTCAAATTGAGGTTAGGTGGTTTGGCGCCAAAAAATTTACAACATGAAGTTCAAATTTCAAAAGAGCATTTGCAATGGTATCTTCTAGAAAGTGCGCCAACTTCCCGACGCCATAACTTTTGATCCAAGCCTCCGATTCGTGAAACGTTTGAACCATTGGAAAGGTCTCAAAGTCAAGAATGCGCTTGAAGTTGCTACACTAATTTTGGAAAATTTCTGGGCCAATCCAAAAGCTCTAAGTGCCTCAAATCCCAATCAGAAGATTTTTAGGTGCAAATATGGGAAACTAAAACTACAATATCTCTCAACCCAGCAACAGAAAATAAAAATCATAAATTAGGAATTCATTATGACAAAAAGGGTATCCAAAAATATAAAAAAATTTGAAAAATGATAAACTTGAAATTTAACTATTTTTGGGTGATGCAAGATTTCCCTTACACCACTGGATGCTCCTGCATCAGACACCCAGGTCAATTTTGAGAAGTGACCCTATCACGTCTCAGATGGTTGAGGAAAACCCAACCGGTCAACTACTACCTTAGATAGCCAGGATGAATCTTCCATAGGCCTTCCTCTCCATTTCACTAGATATTCTTCATACTGCCTATTTCTGGTACTCCTTCCCACATGACTATCCAAGATTTCCTCAATCTCATCCTTTTCTGAAGTAGATGCTGGAATCCCACACTGTTCCATCATTGGTACTTCCTTTGCACCACTTTCATAATACTTTGTCAAATCTAAAATGTTGAACACATGGGAAATGTTGAATCCATCTGACAACTCTACCTCATATGCATTCCCTGAATCATGCTTCTTCAAAATTTTATAGGGACCAAACTTCTTCATCTTCAATTTGTTATATATTCCCACTGGAAACCTTTCTTTCCTCAAGTGGACCATCACTTCATCACAAATCTGAAACTCCTTATACCTCTGCTTCTGATCTGCCTTAGCCTTATACTGCATATTCATCTTGTTAATATGTTCTCTTACCTTCTCATGTATATCCTTGATGTGTTCTGCAAAATCTTCGGCTTCAACACTTATTTTCTCCTCTTGGTCCATCTTCCTCAATTCTGGAGCTGTTCTAGGACTACCTCCATACACAATATGGAATGGTGATCTACCAGTGCTTCTATTGAGAGAATTGTTGTAAGAGAATTCTACCTGGGGTAAGATCAAGTCCCATCCCTTGGGTTTATCTCCTACCAAACATCTCAGTAAATTACCCAAACTCCTGTTAACAACCTCTGTCTGCCCATCTGTTTGTGGATGGTGTACAGAACTGAACTTCAGCTCTGTCTTCAGCTTCTTCCACAAGGTCCTCCAAAAGTACCCCACAAATTTAGTGTCACAATCTGAAACAATACTCTTTGGTAGACCATGTAGCCTCACCACCTCTTTTAAGAACAATTCAGCAATGTGGACTGCATCATGGGTCTTCTAACATGGAATGAAATGTGTCATCTTCAAAAATCTATCAACCACCACAAAGACTGAATCATTCCCTCGCTGTGTCCTTGGTAAACCAAGAACAAAGTCCATACTTATATCCTCCCATGGCCTCTCTGGTATAGGTAAGAGCTGATATAAGCCAGTATTTCGGCTCACTCCTTTAGCCATCTGACATACTCTGTAGCCTTGTACAAACTTCTTCACATCCTGTGACAACTGAGGCCAATAATAATGCTCACTGATAATCGCAATCGTCTTATCCCGACCAAAATATCCTGCCATTCCTCCACTATGCTTCTACTTTATCAGGTTCTCCCTCAGAGAACTCCTCGGGATACACAATTGAATTCCCTTAAATAACATGCCATCCTGGATTATGAAATCCAACCACCTTGTCCTGTCCACTGTAACAGGTTCCTTGCAAGCTTTCCAAGCCTCTCCAAAATCAGGATCTGCATACAATGTCTTGAGTTCATTGAACGTAACCACTTCAATCTACATCTTTGTCATCATTGCATGCCTCCTACTTAATGAATTTGCAACCCTATTTGACTTCCCACTCCTATTTTCAAAACAAAAGTATAACTCTACAAAAACTCTACCCATTTCATATGCCTCTGATTTAATTTTCCCTGACTATTTAGGTACTGCAAGGCCTGATGATCAGTATATAGAACAAATTCCTTTGGCAAAAAATAATGTCTCCAATTCTTTAATGCTTGAACTATTGCATAAAATTCCTGATCATATACAAAATACTTTCTCTTGGCATCATTTAACTTTTCACTGAAATAGGTGATGGGCTTACCTTCTTGGCTCAACACTGCTCCAATGGCACAACCACTGGCATCACAATCCACTTGAAACACCTTGTTAAATCTGGGAGGACTAGAACAGGTTGCTCTGTCACCTTTTGCTTCAACAGTTCAAAACTTTTTGACGCTCCACTATTCCACTTGAATTCTTTTCTATCCCCTCTCATTGTTTCAGTCAGGGGTCCACATATACTACAGAAGTTTCTAATGAACTTCCCATAAAAACTAGCCAAAAAATGGAAAGATCTCACCTCGGTAGCAGTCCTTGGGGTAGGCCATTCTAGAATAGCCTTCACCTTCTCTAGGTCCATCTTGAGACCTTCAGCTGAGACAACAAATCCCAAGTACACTAACTCCCTCTTCACAAAATTGCACTTCTTCAGATTAATCAACAGTTTCTCTTCTCTTAGCTTCTCAAAGGCTCTCCGAATATGCATCAGATGCTCATCCAACGTCTTACTGAAAATCAAAATATCATCTAAATACGCAATAACAAAACTTCCTAGAAATTTTTTTAGTGCCTCGTTTATAAGCCACATGAATCTGCTCGGTGCATTGGTTAGCCCAAAAGGCATGACTAACCACTCATATAGGCCCTCTTTGGTCTTGAAGGTAGTATTCCATTCATCTCCCTCTCGAATCCGGATCTGGTGATATCCACTCTTCAGATCAATCTTTGTGAAGTACTGAGCTCCACTCAAACAGTCTATTAGGTCATCCATCCTTGGCAAGGGAAATCTATACTTGATTGTTATCTTGTTTATGGCTCAGGAATCTGTACACATCCTCCATTCCCCATCCTTCTTTGGTGCTAGTACTGCAGGTACTACACATAGACTCAAACTCTCCCGTATCAAATCCTTTCTCAACATCTCTTGAACTTGTCTGTTCAACTCCTCATTTTCTACTAGAGTCATTCTATGAGCTACCTTATTTGGCAAACTGGCTCTAGGAATCAAGTCAATCTAATGACTAATCTTCCTTATTGGTAGTAAACCCTCAGGTACATTATCAGAAACAATATCCTGAAACTCATCCAACATCCCAGAAACTTCTTCTAGAATCTTCTCACTATCCTCATTACTCTCTCTAGGAATCAATGCATAACACACATGCTCATGCTTCATACCTTCTAAAATTTTTCTTCCATCTACATAACAAATTCTAGCACTACTACATACCCTTTCTTCGGTCTCCTTTAGGGGTTTCAACTTGTGATGAACCCCATCCTTTGTCAAGGAACAAGTGTTTGCATGGCCATCATGTATAGCTCACCTATCAAACTGCCATGGCCTCCCCAACAACATGTGACATGCATCCATGGGGATGATATCAAAAAGTACCTCGTCATGGTAGCTTCCGATCTTGACCTTTATCAGGCATTGCTCATTAACCAAAACTTTGTGGTCTTTCTACAACTAGGCAATCCGATATGGATGCGGGTGTCTTTCCCTCTGCAGCTTCAACTTTGTGACCATCTCCTCTGACACTAGATTATCAGTGCTCCCACTGTCAATAATGACATCACAACATTTTCCTTCACACTTGCACCTTGTGTGAAATAGATTCTTCCTTTGTTCTGGTTCCTTTTCTTTAGTCACTAGGGCTCTCCTAATCACTAGGGCTTCTCCCCTTTCAGCCTCATCTGAATGTTTAGACTGGGCCTCCTCATCTGCATGCACAACCCTTCCACAACCTTCTAGCCTTTTGTCTACCCTTCCTTGGTGTTGTGGACATTCATAGGCTCGATGCCCTTCTTCACCACACTGGAAACACATTCCTCTGAAACCACCTCTTCTAGGTTCTTGTCCATATCTCCCTTGTCCTCTACCTCTTTGATCACCACTATTCTGATCACGAGGGCGGTAGGAGTTGTCATTCCTTTGGCTTCGACTGGTACCCACATCTTCACTTTTCTTTTCATCATCATTTCGGCTTCTTGAAGGTCTACCATTTCCCCTTCCGCTTTGACCTCCTCGTCCCTTTTGATTGCCATCAAATCTTTTGTTCAGCTTCTCTTCCACCTTCAAAGCAAATTGATACACATCCTCAATCATGGTCATTCTTACTAGGCTTAACTCGTCCTGAATGCTTGGTCGTAACCCATTAAGATATCAGGCTACCTTCTCCTTATTGGCCTCTGTGTGACCCGTTCTAATGATTATCTTATGAAAATCTTCAGTATATTCTTTCACAGATCTGCTTCCTTGCTTCAACCCTTGCAATTTCTTCAACATATCTAACTTGTAGTCCACTGGTATGAACTGCTTTTTCAGTTTCTCTACCATGCGATCCCATCTGGTGATCTTGACTTTTCCTCTTCGATTTCTTTCCAACTAGACCTCTTCCCACCAAATACTGGCATGGCCCTTCAACTTCATTTTTGCAAACTTAACCTGATCTGGGTCCTCTATTTCCTCATACTCAAAATATTCTTCTAGCTCGTTGATCCAATCGATCAACTCTTTCGGGTTCAAACTTTCAGAATAACTAGGGACTTCTGCTTTGGGTCTCTTCGTGATCTTTGAAATAGCCTTTATTAGCCACATTTGGTCTTGATCAATTACTTCTTCTTCTTCTTCTACCTCTGAACCTTCTTCCTCTCCTTCATCCTCACTTTCCTCTCTCAGGTTGAACCCTCTTCTCAACTGCTCTTGTAACACATCAACCTGTCTCTGGAGGGCTGCTAGTGCATCTCTTCCACCAGTATCTCTGCCACCTCGACCACCTCTAGCATTGCCAATCCTACTAGGCATTACTCTTGGAGGCATCTTTCTTGACCTCGACCATAGTCCTGGTGCGAGTTGCCTCACGATTGGCGATCTGTCCACATGTTCAAGAAAACCCACTCTGATACCACTTGATGAGGGCACAGCCTGAGACATAGAAAATAACACACAAACAAGAGAATAATTTTATTATTTAGAAAATGGAGCTTCTTACATGCAGAGGATCTCAAATCCCCAAGTTTTACAACACATGCAAGCTACAAAAAGCTA
Source organism: Sequoia sempervirens (assembly GCA_007258455.2). Classification (NCBI taxonomy): domain Eukaryota; kingdom Viridiplantae; phylum Streptophyta; class Pinopsida; order Cupressales; family Cupressaceae; genus Sequoia; species Sequoia sempervirens. The sequence goes on along the minus strand of VDFB02274714.1, from coordinate 29,832,142 downwards.
CAAAATAACCCTTTCACAATATGCGAGCTTGTTCCCCAAAAAGTTACCCAAAAATACTAGAAATCCACCCATAAATAGAGCTCCTCTTTAGTTTGGAGCCAAAACAACATTAAAATTTGAGTTTAGGCAGTTTGGCACTGAAAATTACAACTTGAAGTTCGAATTTTAAAAGAACATTTGCAATTGTATCTTCTAGAAAGTGCGCGAACTTCCTAGGGCCATAACTTTTGATTTGGGGCTCCAATTCGTGAACCGTTTGAACCGTTGGAAAGGTCTCGAAGTCAAGAACACGCTTGAAATTTTCTAAGCTAATTTTGGTAAGTTTTGGGGCCATTCCAGAAGCTCTAAGTGCCTCAAATCCAACTTGAAAGATTTTTAGGTGCAAATCTAGGAGACTAAAACTGCAATATCTTTCAACCCAAGAATAGAAAATAAAAACCGTAAATTGGGAATTTAATTATGAAAAAAAGGGTATCAAAAAATGTAAAAACATCTGAAAAATGATAAACTTGAAATTTAATTATTTTTGGGTGATGCAAGATTGGCCTTAGACCACTGGATGCTCCTGCATCAAAGTTGTGGATGGCTCAATTTACAAGGATTCTCTTGGTACCAATCCACAAGCCACTACCATGATGCTTGGAAGGTATTTTTATTATTAAAAATTAATCTACATTATTTGGGTTCCAAGGATTTCAAGTTACAACATTAACAAAAATATTCAATTATTCAACATATGTAGGTATATGGGAGTTAATATCATTCAAGAGCGTATGAACACCTAAAGATATTCCAAGATCTTGCTAAAATCATTGAGAAACTCAATGTATTTCCTTTAAATGGTAATATAAATAAATAATACCATTTAAAATAATGTTATTGATATCATTTGTAATTGTCATTGCAATTTACCTCTTTTTTCACATAAATATATATATACTATTAAGTTTCATACAAAAAACACTTGCTATTTAAAATCTATAATATTATCTTTTATATATGGAATTGTCATTTCCATCTTGTCTCTTCTTTCATAGTAACATAAATATTATAAATTACATATAAAATAATACCTTTTATTTAAATTTAATTGACGCTCTAAAAAGTAATATTTGTTGCAAGATTCTATAACTAACTAGCTATATAAGTTTGATTAAATTTGATTATATGATGTTTTAAATGGAGGCAGTCTTTAATTATTCATTTTTTCTTTCTTTAGACCACATGATACTTATTTTTTTCACTTTAATGATTTATTTTTCTTCTAAAAAGTGTTTTCATTTTAACCTCTTCTCTAATAATGTACATATGTATATACCTAACTCATTGATTATATTAAATAAATTGAATAAATTAATATGTGAAAATGATAACTCTAACACTATCAACTCCAAGTCAAGATATACTCATAACTTATTTTTGACATGTAACTATGCAATACTATAATGGTGAAATCTACATAATCAAGCCATTTCTTATTTAATTTTGTACCTATATTGGGGAAATTTATTAATAAATATGTATAATGTTAAGTTTAATGATATTGTATGAATTGGGGCTTGTTCTCTTTGCCTCTTTAACTTTTTACACATACACATATTTTTATAAAATTATTCATACTATAATAATTTATGCACATTCCTATAAATTTATCTTAGTTGGTTTATGATCCTCATTTGTGTCAATTTCCTCCTATGGATTTCTTTCTACTCTCATTTGTTCATAATGTTTTCTTTCACAGGTTATTGGTTGTATTTTTTTTTGTTTGGCCAAATAGGTATGTTAGCCTCTCATTTCACTAGAGTAGTTGGAGAGATTGTGAAAATTAAAATCATGGAATTTATGTTGGCCTTTCTTCAATTTCAATACAATATTTTCTATTTAAGTACGATGCCCTAGGACTATGTATTGAAAACATGTAAAGGGAAAGGGAAAAATTCTGTTACCTCTATCTATGATCTAACAGAGATTCCCAATGTTATTTTGATAATTCATGCCCAAGATTTTGATATATTTCTACCATAGTAGACCTTCATGAGGGCAGAGTGGCTATGGATTAAGGGTTTGAACTCATTGGGTTAATAATGAAAACCCTCTCCAAGTCTTTATGCCATTATTATTAGAGTTAAAAGCGTTGGTGGACAATACTTCAAGGGATTCTCTATGGTCAAAGATCCAAATTTATTATCTTAGAGCTTTCCATCAAATCACAATTCATTGTGATTTAATTTTTTTCATTTCGATCTCATCAATTATTTGACCTTTGTAGCCTCGTCACTTGGAGCTTTCAATCAAATCACTTTTGGTCACGACTTAAATTTCTCCATTTCTATCTCATCGGCTATTTAATCTCCATATCATCGCAAAGAATTCCATTTTAATTGCCTAGTGAAAATTTGGTTAGGATATGGATATTATCCTATAGACCTTAGTATTCATGCCTTGTCCATTCCTCTCCTATTCATTCCCAAGGTTCTCTTTCATAAAAGTTTGATCACCTTCAGGATTCTTCATTATCTCCCTTCTAGACTAAAATCTCCACTACATCTCAATGTACTTGAAGTATTGTCCTTGGGGAAATCCACCTAATCTACATTACTTTGCCTAGAACTAGGATATATCCATGAGGTCCTTGTATTCCAAATAATCCTTTGACATCCCTAAGCTCACAAAGTTTTGTTAAGGGAAGTAACTAGCAATATTTTTGCTAATTTGATTTAAATTTGGATATGCCATATACTTCCCCAAACTATTGTGACACCTTCTATCCCTTTAAATTGTAATTGAATATTCTAATTATTTCCTCATTTTTCTATTATTTATATAAATATTATTCAGCTAAATTAAAATAATTTAAAAAATGAAATATCTTCAATTTTAGATTCTTGATATTTAAATGTTTGATATAGAATAATATAAAACATATTTATATTATTTATTTTTTATTTAATTATATTGAAGGCTACCAAATGTTAATTCCACCATTTTATTAATTTTTTTTAGATATATATTTTCTATGTATTGGTTTTTTAGATTAGTTGAAATTTATTACATTATTTTTAAAAACATGATATAATTTTTAATATATTTTTTAAGGTAATACCTATCTTATTCATGCACTTTCCTCTTCTTGATGATGGACCACTGAATGTGATCGAAAGAATTCATTAAAAATCATACAAAGAAAATCCAAAATCTATCTTATATTGAAGACTAATTAAAAATGATTATAAAATAGAAGATTATTGTTCACTTCCCTCACCTACCCTATAGCTCCTCTCTTCCTCCTCAAATTCCTATTTGAAGAAATTCATTGCTTAACAATTCTGACAGTTCCAAAGAGTTTGACAATTGTAAGTAAATCCAAGCATCTATCAGATCATTATTAATCCTATATATGAATTCTAAATAAACAGTTACAATAATAAAATCTATGGTGATATATCCTTATCTTCATAGTGAGAAAAGTAAATCTTGTTAACAAGTTTTGAGTTGGAATGACCAAGTTCTCTTACAAGGTTTGAAATATTATTAAGAACCTTTTATTTTAGATTAAAACCATTACAATACATAGATTAGTCTCATCTATGTAGTATATTATCTTCATAAATATGTCTATGTATGTAACATTGTTGTGAATTTATATTGCAAGAAAGCTAAAGGCTACTAGAGTGGAGTTAATAAGTGGTGCATTTGGTTTTCATTATCAAGTACCATTTAGTAAATTATCAATCAATGATGAGGCTATTTTGTCAACAAGAACTATAGGTAGTACTCAACTTCTCCTCTTAAGTAGAATTGACCCAAGACAACAACTTATAAAGTTGAATATTAGTGTTCTTTTAGATTTACCATCTGTAGGGAAAGAGGTTCAAGATAATCCAATTCAAAATTCATATTAGAATCATCAAAACCACTTGAATTTAGTTATTTATGGGTAGTGGGAATTTTAGACAATTCACAATTATACATTGAGTCTATTTGCTTTTTCCAAAAAAATAATACCACAAATACACAATATTTAGGTCTTGTTGTAGCTAAGGTGGAATTTCCCTTATGAAGGGTGAGATTTGGCTTCAAAGCACAAATCCTCAAGATAGCCCCCATGTCCATTACAATTACTATTCACACCATCTTGATTTAGAGATGCTTTGTGTGAAAGTAATGGTTAATCAGAGTATGACATCTTCTATTCAAGAGTTTGCATTTACTAATAATGGACATTCTAAAACTCTTTAATTCCTTGGGATTGCATTACCAAATAATTTATCGAATGATAATGCCTTGGCCAAGTTTTGCAAAGATACACTAGAGACATTTTTCCATTATCATGGAGGCAGTCAAGTTGATTTGGTAATTGAGAAAAGATATCGAGTGAAAGATGTTGATAATCTAAGAGTTGTGGATGGCTCAATTTACAAGGACTCTCCTGGTACCAATCCACAAGCCACTACCATGATTCCTGGAAGGTATTTTTATTATTAACAATTAAGCTACATTATTTGGGTTCCAAAGATTTCAAGTTACAATTCATTAACAAAAATATTCAATTATTCAACATATGCAGGTATATGGGAGTTAATATCATTCAAGAGTGTATGGACACCTAAAGATATTCCAAGATCTTGCTAAAATAATTTAGACACTCAGTGCATTTCCTTTAAATGGTTAACAAATAAATAATACCATTTAAAATAATGTTATTGATATCATTTGTAATTGCCATTTCCATCTTGCCTCTTTTTTAACATGAAAATAAATACTATTAAGTTTCATACAGAAATCACTTTCTGTTTAGATCTATAATATTATTGTAAATAATACAATTGGTTACATATGTATTTATCATTTCCATCTTGTATCTTCTTTAACACTAACATAAATATGATAAATTACATATCAAAGAACACTTTCTATTTAAATTTAATTAACGCTCTAAAAAATAATATTTGTTGCAAGATTTTATAACCAAGTAGCTACATAAGTTTGATTCTTAAGTTTTATTAAATTATGTTTTAAAGGTGTAAGAGATGATAGATAATTGTAATACCATGCAAGAGTTGGTATAGAATAACTCTACACCATGCAATATTTAGCTAAAGATTATAGCCAACTAAGATCTAGTAACTTCATGAAAGAACAAGAGAGATTAATATGCAATGCTCAAGATTGAAATGGAATTAAATCCAACATAATTCAATATACAATGTATGAGAACTAAATGAGATTATTTGGTTATATATCCAAGGTGATACGTAGGATTTAATAGGATTATGAAAAGTGTCTTAATCCTATGCCATGTGAAAACATATCATAACTACCTAGGACACATATGTTAAATGTCAAAAGATAAGAAAAGATCTAAAGACAACTAAAACATTCTAGAAAGATTCCCTCCTAGGACATAAGTAAAATTAACATATAAATAGGACCTACTAATGAATATATAGGTAAAAAACCTATTTACACTAACACCCCCCTTAAGTGCAAGTTAGGGAGTAGCTGATTATTATGTATTATACATTTAGACGGGTCTTGGCTATGAGGCCATGTTAGGTACCAATATACATATACAAATGCAATCTCTCACAAATGGAGAAAAGGAGAAAACTTAGAGGGATGAAACTTCTTCCCAAATGAGAGATGAAAAACAAGATACTCTCACTAAAGAATGAGAAGGAAAAAACCCCATTCGAGGAATAACACCCCACTAAAAGAGAGAAGAAGAAGGAAGACCATGCAACCCCCCTCAATGTTGAGTCTCATACAATGATGGTAGAAGCTCAACATTGAATGCAGAAGATGATAAAAAAGTGTCAAACAACATTCCTCCCCTTGGGAAGAAACAAGACCAAGATAGTACATGTTGGATTTTTTCCCATTCTTGAAAGGAAGATGTGGGAAGAAGAATGATGGCTGATGTCTCTGAAGATTTGTCAAGTGTTTCCATGTTGATGTTGAAAGTTTTCATGCTCCAAATAGACATTTTAGGCCACAATGCAAAAGAAGACAATCCAAAATATCCTTGAAAATATTGTAGAACACAATCCAAAGACAAGGATACCTCCTATGAAGATAAATAAGTTTCCTTCAAATGTTTCCCAAAAGTATCCACACTCTTGTCAAATTGCAAAGGATGATCATGTAGACAATGAACAAGAGGGTCAAAGTGGTCCCTCCCAACAACCAAAGAAGGATCATCAACATCAATGAGAAGAAAAATTTCATCAATGATGTATCCAAAATATGAAATGTGTGAATCACAAAATAAACCAGCAATTTCTATCAAGTACTATCCCAAGTAGCCATCTTTGGAAGATAAGGTATGTCTTGTTGCACTAAATCACAAGGGGAAATAACTATGGAAACACAAGCATCCTCAAATAAAACAATATATGAAGTTGATGAGATCTTAGTGCATGTCATTCGACTACACCTATCATCCCCTATTGTGTCCTCAAAACATGATGAATTAAAAAAGCTAGATGATTCTACCAATGGATTAATAGAATCCTCAACCTCAATATGTTGACTCATAGATGAAGAGGATGAACCCTATAAATCTAGATTAGGAGCCATAGAAAATGAAGTCCTAATAGAAGTATCGGTAGGAGGAGAAGAAGAGGGTTTTGTGTCATCAAAACTACCAAACCTTTCCCAATGTGCAATCGTTGTAGTTGTGAACCTCATTTCAAAACTTGCATGAACAAACAAAAAAATCAAATTATTGGATCAAAATGCAAGCTTAGAATAAGAATTCCCCATAAAATCCATGTGCATTGTTTAAGAACAAGGAAAAAGATGAAACAGTTGAGCAAATACAAAAAAAGATAACTATCCCTATTCTAAAACAAAGAAATCACTTAATCTTATGGGGGGATTGGTGCTACTTTGATGTCAAATGATGAAGATTGTGCATACAGATGAGAAACTTGTAGAGTTGTGGAGGATTAATACAATAGAGAAACTCTCTATTTATAGAATAGAAAGATAGAAGAATGCAAAACATGGAGGATGTGGGACTAAAGATCAACCAATGATAAGATGCCACTTGTCAACATGTGAGAGGTTGAGGAATGAGCACATTTTGGTCAATGTGCCAAAGAGGGGGAGATTTGAAATTTGAGTTTGATGGAAAGATCAGTTAAATGTTAAGTTTGACTTGTGTGATAGACATGTAAGAGCTCTTAAATGATTTGTTGAATGTACTTGTCAATTTGGGGGGAGATTCAAATTTGGAAGAATATTCTCTTTTCATCCCATGTTGAGAGAAAATGGAGAATTTAATAAATCAATAAATTGATTTATTTGTGCAAGTGGTAAAAGCTAGAGGATGTGATGGGTGATTAGGATTAGATTAATCATGGTTTGATTAATTTAAGATGATGATTAGGTTGTTTTGAATTTTGACTTAGATGCTTGGATTTATTTAAATCAAAAGGGAGGAAACTGATGTAGTATCCATTTAACTAAATACATTTGATTTAATTAAATGAAGAGACTTTAGGAGATAATTAAATAAAGTGATTTATTTAATTAGAAGATAACCTTAGGAGATCAATCAAATGACCTTCTTTTATTTAATTGATGGGAAAATATGAATTAGTTAAATATGAGGAATGAATGCTTTCAATTTTTGTGCGTCTACATTTTTCCCCTCTTTGAAGCAATGTACTTGTTGCATTGGTTCAAAGAATAAACTTTCTGCGATCAAAATTCAAAAAAAATATGATTTATTTGGATGCCCGAGCAAAAAGAATTATACTAGTACATTGCCGCCTCAAGAGATCAAGCGGAAAGATTTGATTTGAGGGTCGATCTGTGACAAAGAGGTTCAAGATGGACATATGGATGGTTATGATGATGATGAAAATGATAATGCATGTGAGATGGATGAGATGGATGATGTGACATGCTATGATTATGAGATTTATGTATGCTGATGATTTGTGGATGCAGGATGGATGCACTGGTGATGATGAAAAACTGTCCTGGTATGATGTTAGTGCAGAAAAGAAGAAATAGGTGATGACAAGAGGATTCAACAAGCCAACATTATGATAATGATGATGAGAAATGGATGATGTCCTTATTAGGAATTGGGCTTTTAAAAGGGCTACTTACTTTATGTTTGATAGTACACATAGATATGATGCATCAAGGTATAAAGAACCAGGATGGCGTTGTACCTAGTGTGATGGACTTTGACTCGACAAACATATAGGATTATTCTTGTTCACACTTGATGTATGCAAAAACCTTGATAGGACATACCTAACAAAGCAAGTATTCGCCAAGTTATATTACAAGATCGTCCAACAAGAACAACAGATAAAATGATAATGATTGATGCCCCATTCCTTTCTCTCTAAATCACTTTGATTAGACATCATCGAGAGGTCATTGAAATGAAAACAATAATATAAATCAAAAAGAAAATATCAAGCACACAAACAAGTCAATTTTCTTCATACCTCTAGCCAAAGTGATTTGTTTTGTTTAGGATAAGAATAGAAAGGATTTCCAATAGATAATTCCCATTGTAGGAAGGATACATCCTAGGACATGTTAGTGGATGGCAGCATGTCATTTTGTTTATCCAAAGTGTTTTGCCAAAAGATAATGCCCATTGTAGGAAGGATACATCCTAGGACATGTTATTGGATGGTGGAAAGTTGATAGGTTGTTCAAAAAGGATATTGATATAAGGTTAATTGACATGTTTGCAAATGATCAAGAGTTTGATTTTGTGTTTAAAGGTTTGTTGCTTTGATTTTGATTTTGCGTTTGAAGTTTGCTTTTGTTGATTGTTATGCTTGTTTCCATTTGTGTTGCCAAAGGATGAAGATGGCGATTGTTTATTAAGGATGGGATTATTGCAGATGAGATCGAGATGGGGACAAATGGATTTTTTTCAAATATTTTGATGTTTTTGATTTTTTTGGAATGTTTTGAGGCTTTTTTGGTATTTTTGGATTTTATGAGATTTTATGAATGTTTTTGGATTTTGGTGTTTTTCTAATGTTTTTGTGCTTTTGTGTCTTGGGGGCTAATCAAAGATTAGCCTTGCCTAAATTTAAGCTCAGAGACGACGTAGTTTAGATACCATGTTTTTTTTACGTTTTCTAACTTTTGACTTGTTTTTCGATTTTGACATGTTTTAGACGTTTATGGATTTTTGCATGATTTTGATGATTTGGATAAGGATGCATGACAAAATCAGTGATCTATTTTGGGGTTTTGTTGAAAAACCAAGGTAATGTTAATTGATCAGATTGATGGATTGATGATGATAACATTGCTGAGGATACACAACAATGCAAGGATAGTGTTTAGGCAACACAAGGATTAGGATGGATATCCCAAGATGATGAAGGATTGATTGGATTTGATTGATTGTTGACTGGTGATGATAAAATTATTTAGGATACACAACAATGCAAGGATAGTGTTAAGCAACACAAGAATTGGGAAGGATATCCCAAGGTGATGATGGATTGATTAGATTTGATCAATTAGGATTTTGAAGCCTGATTTTGGGAAAAAAGTTGTTTTGAATGATTTGATGTGACATTGGACGTTCAAACTAGATGCAACTGATAGTGACTATTTGGATTGATGTTCGATGAAAGATGAAGATTGATAAGGAATGTCCTCTTCATCAAAATATGCCACGAGCTAGAGATTTGGATTTTTACTCACAAGTGGTTTGACCAATTTGATTTCACATTTTCCAATTTTTAGATCATCACATAAGTTGGAGGATATAGATCAAGATTTATTCTCGAAGCAAGATGTACATATCTGCCCCCAGTGTCTAACAATCTATGGACTACCATGGGTGGATGCTTGGATAGATGTATGGATGGATGGATATGGTAAGCATGCAAAGGATGCAAGGATTATCTTGCGATAAGAGATGATGTTCAGATAAATACATTTGCTCATTTGGATAATGTTACATGGCTCAGATAACATTAGATAGGATAGGATCAATGAAAATGGCCCATTTCAAGATGTTTACCATAAGTAAATGTAAACTGTGCACCAAAATTTTTCAAGATCAAGATAACTCAGACTATGGATGCAGATACATGCACATGGATTGGATAAATGGTTCATGGATGAATGGATTTATGATGGCTGAGATGGATGGAATGCTAGATTTATTATGGATGGGATGAGGTGCTTTCTCCTAAAGTGGCATGCATAGATAGTCAATTCTACGCATGACACCTGTTTGCCAGTTTTTGATCACGGTACCTATCCAAAGTGCCATTGTTGTGGTTTTCACTAGAGGATAATTTTTTTCTTTATTGTTTTCAATCCTTTTTTTTTTTTTGGATTTTCATTTTTTTTATTCTTGAAAGATTTTAAGCTCATGTTGAATCACTTGATGGTGTTGATGTAAATGCTTCTATCATAATATTCCATTGATATCCTTCTTGAAGAAATTTCTTTTCCAAGATATATTCACTTGAATGTAACTTTTGAGATTCTTGATCTACTTTATTGATATCAGGGTTAACTCTATCTCTATGTCCACATTGCAATAGAGTGCCTTCAGAATCCTTATGATGAAGGGTCATTTCCAATACATGGTCAATTTGAGAATTGGATATCATATGTGGAGGCATGGATGAAGTGTGTCTAGCGATAAGAGATGGATTGGTTGATAGTTTGGAACCTTTGACTCTCCAAACTTGGGAAGATGAGTAATGATGGGTGGATACAAAAGTGTGCATGGAATTAGGACCAACTTCTTGATACACTTTATACATTGCTTGAAAATCCTGCTTTTTCTTTTGTGGACATCTTTGATGGATACTTTTCCCTTTTTTATTTTTCCCCATGGTTTTTTTGACTGATGGAGTTTGATAGGGATAATCATTCTTTGTATTCTTTGGTATCCATGTGTATTTGATTTTTCCATTATGCTTCTTAGCTTCTTTTTCTTTGATAATGTTATTCATGCTTTGATTCAAATATTTCTTTTGATGTTGGTCCCAATTCATGGATGTGGTGATGGGTGGATGAAGATTCGTGACATGGCTAGTTGTAGTATTGCCATTGGTTTCATCATAAGGATTCTTCGTGCTCCCTATGTTGACGTTTGCTTCAGATGATGTTTCCCGCAGTATGGTGGTAGTAGTACCTTCATTCTTTGATTCTTCCTATTTCAAGATCTCTTGTTTAGAATGCATTCTCTAATAAATGACCATTGCATCTATGATGTTATTGGAATTTACTACTCTACTGACTTCAGAATATCCTATTCAGTTTGACCCATTTCTTTGAGTGGATAATGTTGGATATCTTCATACATGATTTCCTCATTCTAAATTTGGGATATATCTAATCATAGTGTTGACAACTTAGTTTGACTGTAGGAATCAATAACCCGCTCTTTTTGTGTAATAATGTTAGGAGTAAGGGAATCCTATTTTGAATGAAGATCATCTATGTGTCCATCCATTGAAAGCATCTCATGGGTAGATGGAGGAGTATGTGCTATGTGGATATGATCATCATTTGTGGCATCTTGTATAAATAAGAGAGTGTCCATTAGATCATTATAGTATTTTGGAGATATGAATTCTTAATCTTGATTAATTTTGGGATTCCTTTTGACACGCTTTGGATCAGTTTCTTGACATGGGTAAGTTTCAAAGGATGGATTTCTTACAAAGGGTTCTTGGAAATCATCATTAGACACAAAAATTGGCTCAATATCCTCTTGATCTTTGAGTGGAATTGGATCAAATGTTGAGTTGAATATTCCTTCAATATCTACAACTGTGAGGTCGAAGGATGTCAATATATCTTGGAAAGGACCATTGCTAGACTTTGGAATGAATTTTTTAGATATGTCCTCTAACTCATTAGATGATGTAGAGACATTTTCAATATGGTCATTATTTGAATCTTGATCATTGTCCCTGGTAGTTATCATTTTTCTCACTTGTGCTTGTGTTTGTTGGGTAGCTTGAGAGGCTTGGGTGGCTTGTTTGGCTTCTTGTTATTGTAAGGATTCTTCGGCTTGAGCCTGGGTGGCTTGGTAAGCTTTTAGCACTATACTGTACTGGATTTCCATAGTTGGTTTTGGTGGTAGTGGTGGTGGATTTCAAATTGTGATGAATGTAGTGATGCATGGTTGAGATACATTTGGAGTGATTGTAGTGTTGGTGTGAATGAAGTAATGGGTCCTTGGGAGAACACATTTTGGGGTGTTTGGATTGATGATATTGCTTGGTTAGATACCACCTGTTGTTGCAATATAAATGGTATATTTGGAGGATTTGATGCAATGATTTGATTGATGCTTGATGGATTGCCTTGGTTTTATTGATTTTGGACAATGTTCTGATTTGTGATGATGTTTAGATTTGGCATGATAGGTTGAAATTGAACATTGTTGATGTTGGGAATCATATTGACTTGATTTAGGTAACTTTGATTTTTCATGGTGTTACCTTGACTTGGATTAATACACAAAGTCGTTAACATCTTGTTTGAACTTTGAAAAACATTCATATGATTTGCAAACATATCCATCCCAACGTTTACCAAGTTTCGACTCAAAATGCTCATGTTTGGTAAAGTTGTACTTGGTACATTCTCATTTGGCATGTAGGGATTTGATGGGATGATGTTGTTTGTTTGAAGGCTCATGCATACATTGTTCAGTTGATAGACTTGTAGGTTTGGAATTGGAATTAAACCTACCATCGAGAAAGGTGTTCCAAACTTTTGATGGGCATACTCACATTTGTTGTACCATTGAGGTTTGTAGGAGATAATGATCCCATGTACAAATTCTATAAATGTGATTTTTGATAATCAATCGACATTGTAAGTTTTTGAAAGTTTAGTTGATTTGGATTACTCATGATGTATGAAGAAAGTTTATATTCCATGTTTTTCTTGTGTTGAGTTCTAGTTTGGACTGTAAAATAAGGGTCAATTTTAAAGAATGTGGGAGGTGAACCTCTAATTCTTTGGGTTGATCCAAACTCTAGGCACAAAAAAGAAAGTCTAAGATTTTAAGGATCAAAAGGATGGTGATGAGATATGAAAGATGGATGATTGGTGAATGATTAGAACTCTTAGGAAACCTTGAAGAGGATACTAAACTTTAGGACATGGATTGATGTTTGATCTGATTTGGGATTGGTTTGATTTGATTTGGATAGTGAACTCATAAACTCTATGAGGTTGGATGTTGTCCTAGAGTAAATTTGTCCACAAGATGCTAATTTGACTAAATGTGTAAAGGAGGATTCATCTAGACATACCTAACCAAACTAGATGATTTTGATTGGATTTGATTTTGAATTTTGGATAGCAAACTTATAAACCACAAGATGTTGGATGTTATCAAGGGATAGAATTGTTCACAAGGACTGATAATTTGACTAAATATGTGAAGAAGGATTCATCTACACATTCTAATCAAACAAAATGATTTTGATTTGGTTCCAATGTTTTCCCAAAGTTTAGCATGAGGGATTTTTTCAAGATTTCAAAGAATTTTTTGTGAGGTTACTTTGATTTTGATGTTTGGGAGATCGATGAAATTTTTGATTTTGATCCTAAGAGACATAGAGAGACTTTGTTTACTTGAACAAGATATTGAAGAACACGCTTTTCTCTAATAATAGTTCAAACCAAAAGACCAATGTTTGCATGAAAGCCATATGACCTGTTAGAACTATAAAATTTTGAAATTTTTATAGTCTATTGCATCCAAGACTTCTAGCATCGAGACCTCATCATAAGCATAAAATTCCCTCTTTGTATTGTCTTGCTTATTTTTTGTCATATGACCCATTTGAATCCATCTAGTCCTTCATATTTCATTGAATGAACCATATCAGCAAGACAAAGTAAAAGTCTCCCCAACCTAAATTTTCACTAACATGTATTTGTTGTAGACAATCGGTTGGACTTTTCTTCTATTTCGGTGACTGAGAAGACTCATATTGCTAGGAGAGGCATTTCGGGGTAAAGTCATAGCGAAGTATTTTTTCTTGCCGACCAGCATGTAGAAAAAATATATTGGCATAAGTAAGGGTATCATTGTGATGTCATAGCGAGTTCAATTTGTTTACCAATTTGTATGTAAGAAGGGCTATTTCGGCCAGGTAGTTTGGTATTGGCATGAAGTCATAACAAAATCATTTTGTTTTACCGATTGGCTTGCAAGAAAACAACTCGGTAAGACTTATATGCATCGGGGAAGGTCTTGGCGAAGTGGCTATTGTTTTGTCGAACCAAATACAAGGGGATTCAAAAAGCTATCAGGAGAAGCTATGCAGTCTTACCGATTTAAAACTTATGCTGATAGGGATATGCATCGCCAGGAGAAGAACTTTTCGACATAAGTTTCACCAAAGCTTGAATGTTATACTGACAAATAGTTTGGGGTGAGTTTCACCAAATAGAAGTAATTTGGAGGAGTGATTTCAGTAAGATATTTGGCATTGATATGTGTCTTCCTAAAGGTTCATTATCTTGTCGAAGGTATTGTTTCATTGGTAGGGTTTATTTCTTTGATGAGAAAACTAAGTGGTCATGCCAAAATAGATTTTCATCGGTGAAAGGGTGTTTTTCTCTTAGCAACTGGAAAATGATTTGAAGAATGCATATTGGTATAACACAATGAAGTCTATGTACCATCTCCCTAACACAAAATTGTTATAGTGACATAAAAAATAGAAGTGAGAGTCATCATTTTGATTCCAAGTGTCGGTATGATTGTATAATGTCTTGGTGAAAGGTGTAATAGATGTTGCAAAAAACTTCACCCCAGATTTGAAAGTTTCTAAATGAAATGACATTTGATGCGACAGTGCCATTTTCAAAGGAGGATTCGTTCATGCTTCATTAATGGTGCGGCAGGATAAAACAATAATGTTATAATCAATTCTTTAGTTCTAAATTGATTGCAGGTGAGCTGGCATGCTGAACAGAGAATTGGGATATTTTTTAGTCTAAGGAGCTCGAGCAGAATACTGTAAGTAGTTGCTTCTTGGTTTTTTCACATTTTGATTCTATAAGCTCGAGAATGGAGTCTTTTGGTTCTGGAAAGGGTAAGAGTAGAAAGCCTAGTGAGACTTTTAGTCGAAGGGAAGGAAACAAAAGACTAATACAGAGCATGAGGGCACTGAAAGAAGGTTGAACCAAGACCTTATTGATCAACTACTTGGTTCAGGGCCTAAAGCTAGAAGGTCTGCCCAACTTAGGGTAGAAGTTGATAAGCTTGATGATAAGTGCAAGTTTATAGGTGATGTCTAGAGTGCCATAAGAGGGTGTGAGCTTTTCAATTTCCACTACCATAGAAGAAACCATTTTGATCCAGTCTGTAATCCATGGAAGTTGAATGTAGGGAAATTAGTGTGGCCTAATGTCTTCGTAAATGCAGAATTGGTAAAATTGCTTGCTGATCATTATGATCCAAAACATAAAGCTATATGTGATCCTTTTGAAAAAACATAGATACATGTGCCAAAAGGAGCAATAGGTGAGGTTTTCAAGTTGGAAGGGTTTTGCAATGAAGAAATCAGTTGTGAGGAGTTGCAGAAGGAATTTTCAAGAATGGATACAATTTAGAAGGGTTGGAGGTTACCAATTCACAGGGTTAAATAGAGTAACAAGCTAGAACCTTTGGAAGATAGTGAGGGGCCTCCTTATCATGTAGATTTGTTTGAGCCTGATATGAAATACACATATTTCTCAATGTGTCAAGTATTGGGGATGGATGCCTTAGAACTCATGTCAATTGTGCCAATGATTATCACAGTAGATATTCAATATCACACTTCCAGGACATTTGACTATGCTTCATATATTTCTAAGGAGCTTGATTCAAGATTGATGGCTATAAAGGGTGGAGCTTCTATTGTTCATAAAGACATTATTCATTGTTGATGCACTTGGTGCTGTATTTTTAATAGGAGTTGGGAGTTTGGCCTCGAGAAATGAAAGTTTCTCAAATTGGTAAGGAGGGTGTAACATTGCCTGTTCAGCTGTGGACTGCTATTTGAGACAGCAAGTTTGCCAATTCTAGTTTCATACACTTTGAAGAGCATTTTGTAAAAAAATTGTACAAATTGTATAAGTATCCTTGTAACTATTCATTGACTCATGAGATTAAGAGATTCCTTCGGCCAAAAGACTTCAATGGGCCAATTTATCATAACAGGGGTGACTAGTATTGTTTGGAGGGAGCTACAATGATCAGGGTATATGGATTTGAAGATGCCCCTTTTATTTTGCCAAAGATAGTTCCAAATAGAGTTGCATATTTGGAAATTGTCAGATAGATGGATTATAGCAGTGTGATGCATTTCAGCTCTTTTGGGAAGTAGGCTCTTATGCCTAGTACTTTGTGTTTTGGTGATTTCACTATGTTCGCTAAGGAGGGATATAATTCAATCCTTAATAGATTGCTGCATTATAATATGAAAAGAGGACCACCCAGGAAAAACATTGACCCTAAGGTATAGATCAATTCACCCAAAGAAAGGATTAACTTTGGAGGGTATTAGCATATACCCTATCCTTTTGATGATATGATCAGAATTCTGGATGAAGATGAAGTAGAAATTGTAGTTGAAACATATAACTAGGGACTACAGGATATTGTGCTATTATCTTATGGAGACGAGGAAACACCAAGAGTTAATGTGCCACAAGGGAAATTAGAAAAGGTGTCTAGGTTGAGGACTCAGCAGTATGTCTGCCCGGTTAGAGAACAGAGTATTGAAAGTAGTGATGTTGATGCAAGGCACATGGAATATAGATCATTTATTTTTGATGATGAATTTATAAATTCCCCAGAGTTCAAGGAATTCTTGTAAAAGTAGAAAGGGAAGGAGATAAGAGAGAATGTTGATGTTGTTACTTCTGGAAATGAGGAACAATTGTTGGCTCAATTGAGAAAATGTGTGGATGATGAAATGACAAAAATGACTCTTGAAAAGGGGAAGAAAATGTTGGAGAGTGCTAGTGTCATGATCTTTCCTAGCCTTGATTTGAATTCTGCATTGGTTTTTGATAGTTTCTTGATGGGCAATAATGCTACACATAATCTTGACAAGGAAAACGTGACATAAGTATATGCAAGATCCAAGTATAATACTAATAAGGGATCATTGCTGATATGGGCTTTGTACCCACCTCATAGGAAATAAATGGTAATTGATACAAAGAAGGCATTTGGCCATGTCATGAATCTAAAAGTTGGAGAGGTTGATCTTGTAGCTACTACAAATATTGGGATCAATATTACAAAATTGAATAAAGCACAGATCCAAACATTGATAAAAGAAAGAGAAATGTATAACGCAAGTAATGAAAGAATGTTGAGAGAAAATGATAGATTGAAAGACTTTGTTGGTGTTTCAATGGATCTAGCCAAACTACTCACTGAAGGAGAAATCTCTCAGGCAAAAGATCACTGGGTAGGCTCAAGTGCTTATTCTCAGGGAAAGCATGATGCAATTGCAGCGATTGTCAAGAAGAGGCAGGATCATTTGACATCTTGGTTGAATAAATTGTGGGGAAAATACTCTCATACTCTTGCTGCATTGAAGGAGCACACAAGGATGGATGGATGAATCATGGAGAAGTTTCATGTACTGGCCCAAAGTGATGAGGCTAAGAGTTCTGCACTTGAAGCTGCAAATCATATTATCAATCGCCATCGAAACTTCTATGATGAATTGCAAGGGGGTGAACAAGGGTTAATTGAAGTCGCCAAGAAAACTATGATCACATTCTCTGATGATAAAGGAGAATTGAAGGATGTTGTCAAATGGAGAAAAAAATGTGAGTCAATGTTGAATGAAATCATGAAGATGGCTTCTGCAGAAGAAACAACATTGGAGGAGGTGAGTGAGAAAAATGAGGAAATGGTCAAGATGGAAATCACAGTCTGGAATGTTGTTGAAGATGCCGACACATATTAGTGTCAGGATTATTTGGATCACCTCACCAAGACTCACTTGTGGCTAAATAGAGACTAATTATTCTCTATCTTTTGTTTTGTAATTGATATTTTCTATTTCCGAAAGGTTGCGTCCTTTCATATTCTCAATGTATAAATGTCCATTTTGAAGACAATATGCAGGTAATAGATAGAATAGGATAGAGAATAGAGAACAGATAGTAGAAAACAATTTTTTGGCAAGGATGAGACTAGTTGCACATGTAAAATCATGGAGATATCAATGAAAATCTAATACTATGGTGAAGCTATTTCTGTTATTAGTTGTTTATGGTATTCATTGAAAAGTATTATTGAAGTTGTCTCCATAATGGTGTTTTCTATTTATTCAAATTGGTGTAACAAGTTTATACCTAATTTTTTAGTGCACATTTGCTACGTCTGTATGGTCAATTAATAGTTTCTTTCCAATAAAGATTAAATTCTTTGAATTGATCATAGTAATTAGTGAATGTCAATTGAATTATTAAGAACTCAATAATCACAATCCTGCATTTTTATAGAAGCTATCAACCAAATAAAATGTTAAATAACTTGAATGTCTGGTAGAATAATGTACTTTTTTTAGATTTATCTTGACTTCGTAAACCCTATAAGGCACTGGTCTTTTCATTTTCATTATTTGGTTTCACTCACTTTTTTACATCTATTAACTGAACATATTAGGGTTTAGTTTTGAATACTGGTATACAATATATACCAAATTTGATTTATTTTGTCCATTTCAATCTACCATCATTGGAAAATTATGGCAAGAAGAGAAGATCAAAATTCAAGTCTGCTTAATACAGTTAGGTACACTCGCCTGGGTCTAGCAGCACCTGAAGAGTAGAAGGTTTAATTGTTTTGAACCTTGGTCTGTTATAACATTGTGAAATCTTGGCAACCTTTTATGGTTCAAACCTGTGTTTTTGAGAGCTAAAAAATTGGTGACTCTATTGGGGATAACAAAGAATCTGTGCCTTAATCATAGAGTCAGAATTCCTATATACAGACTCTACTGGGAATAACAAGTAACAATGTTTTTCTCACTTTCAAAAAAGTGAGTGGCGACTCTGATCAAACATTGCAATATGAATGGAAGAAGATCTCAATTTAGGAGAGGTCATTCTAGAGCTCCTCCTGGCAATAGTAGGTGGACACATAAAGATGATAAGGCTAACAAGGGTAAAGGGAAAAGTGAAGATATGTACTTAACAAACAAAGAAAAATCATCAATACCTTATGGTGAGAATTGTTTCAACACATGGAAATATAGTACAACTGAAGAGCCTTATACCCTAAAAGATCAAAAAAATCCTTTTTACAACCCTTAGAAATAGACTGAATTTGAAGCTAGAAAATAGGCCGAATTTGAGGCTAGACTTGAATCTGAATGACTCAGAATTCAATATGAATATGACCAAAAAATGCAAGGTAATAAGAATGGACCTACTAATCAAGAAATTCATCAAGAAGATTACGAATCTTTAACTTATGAAGAAGTTAAAGCATGGTTTGAATCTTAGAAAAGGGAGAGGGAAGAGCAAGAAAAAGCCCAAATGATTCAAGCAATGAAAGAATTCAAACTGCAGAAGGCTCAAAACATTCCTCACACATCTGGTTTTCCCCCAAAATATATACCACCCCATAAACAGGGTAATCATGGTGTTGGGTATTCTGAACCACCAAGGATTCCTCACCATTAAATTGGGAATCAATATAGACAGCCTAATCATCCACCTCACATTCCCACACAACACACAAATAACTATCCACCTCCTGGTCAACATCATATGCCACAATAAAATGCATAATTTAATAATCCTATGTATCAATATACGTATCCACCCAACCCTCCTCCTCATTAGTATATCACTATGATTAGACAATTTGATTTGGCAGGATTTCAGTTGTACCCTTATCCTATGGATGGTTCTTGGAGAAATTTGGTGCCTAAATTCATAGGCACTAATGCAATCACTACCAAGGATCATTTAAGAAGTTTCAATGCTTTGATTTAGGATTTGAATGTACCTTATGAATATTTGCATATGAGGTTATTCATGATGTCCCTTATTGAGGAAGCTAGGGATTGGTTCAATAGCCTGGAAACAACTTCTATTTATTCTCTCCAGATATTTCAAGATCAATTCCTTGAACAATTTAGGAAACTGAGTGCACCAGACGCTGCTCTCCATGAGCTAATGTGAATTTAGAAAGGTTAGAATGATTCAATCTTTGATTTTAATAGAAGATTCAATAAACTGCAAAATAGAATACCTCCAGGACCAAAATTACTAGACTATGTAGCATTAAGTGTTTACTTGAATGCATTCGACCCTAAAATAGGGTATGAGCTGAGAAACAGGTTCCCAAGGGACTTAGTTGAAGCACAAAAGATAGCATTAACAATTGAGAACAACAGAAAGGCTATTGGGATAATGAATAAGAGAGACAACCCTAGAGCTCCTCAACAAAATAATTATCAATATAAGCAGGAGAACACATACAGGAATGAAAGGCCAAGGCCGAGGTTGCATGACATGTCCTATAACACAAACTAGAAGGATGGGAAACCTGTAACAGATAGGCCTAGAAGCAAAGAAACTCCTAATCCATTGAGAAAGAAGGGAACATATATGGTGAATAACAATTATTTTTGTGAGGCTTGTGATAAGCCACATTCCCCTGAGTATTGTGTTGTAGCCCAGAGGATGCAAGAAGGACTGTTAATGGGAGATGGTGGAGAAGATCACATGATCTACTTAACTTCAAATGCTTTGCACCATGTTGAGGAGAGATATTCATCTTCAGAGGGAGGTTATGAATACGATGTTGTAGAACAAAGGTACAATGTCCATATGGCTAAGCAGTATGTCTTTTCTAACTCTGAGGATGATTATGTAGAACCACAACCTGTTGAGGTGCCTACTCACAGTAATGTGAGGAGACTTACTGAGGAAGAGATAGAAAGATTGACTGTTGTTGTAGTAGAAGAAGCGAAGAATAAGTACTGGTTGAAAAATAGGATAGTAAATGAGAAGGAAGGTGTCACAAGGGGTATCTTTATGAAAGATTAGAAAGTTGTACAAGGAGTTTCAAAGAAAACTGAAAACAAATAATGTGAAGAAAGCAAAAAAAATCCTGTCCAAAAGGATGTAGCAAAATAATTACATAGAGAAGTTCAAAAGAATGATCAGTCAGGTAGAAGAGAAAAAGAAATGAACAAACGAGAAACATCAGAACAAAAGAAATAATTAAGGAGAAGGTTCCTCTTTTGATTTCACTCAAGCCTTGTCTCAGGTAAACATGTCTATCCCACTTCTAGACATGATGAAAATTAAAGAGTACAGGGATAGTGCAGTGCAATTGATAACAAATGAAAGTGAAAAACATGTAAGTTCTAAAAATAAAATGGTTGATAGAAATAAGCAGAATAAAGTAAACATCCCAAAAATTTGCTTGAGTAATGTATTGACAAGCCCTCCACAAGTTGATCCCTTTTTCACTACGTTACTCATAAATAACAAATTATTGAGGAACTGTATCATAGATTCTAGTGCTACCATGAATATTATGCTAGTAAGAGTGATGAAACAACTAGGCATGTGGGTGGATACACATGAAGTAAAATGTTATGCAATGGATAACCTTCCTGTTCCTATGGTGGGTATAATGAAAGATGTACAAGTCAAGTTAGTTTCTTATCCTCGAGTAGCTTACAATATTGATATAATAGTGATAGACACCCCTCCTCAATTCGGTATGCTTCTATCAAGACAATCGATAGTAGCTATTGGTGGAAATGTCCAGTTTGACCTATCTTATGCAACAATTATGGTAAATGGCCAAGAGGTGAAGTTGTACAAGAAGCTGAGGATGAATCAGCTCATTGACTGTGTGCCACAAGACCAAATCAACTACTTTTGTGATGTTGATCTTGGGAGTTTAAATATAAAACTAGCACAAGCTGAATTGAATAATAGTTATCCTATTGAGAAGCATGTTGCACAAAACCATAATGGTGTGTGGAAGATGTATTTTGATGGAGCCTGCAACCAAGAAGGAAATGGAGCTGGGATAGTATTTGTTTCGCTTGAAGGTATTACATTTAAGTATTCATTACTATTAAATTTTGAATGTACAAATAATGTGGTGGAATATGAAGCTCTATTAACTGGATTGAATATAGTAGTGAAGCATAAAATAAAGTTGTTGGTTGTTCTAGGAGATTCAGAGTTAGTTGTCTCACAAATTAAGTCAAAGTATACAATAAAAAACAAAAGATTAAAGCAATATAGAAATGTTGTATGGGACGCAATTGTGTTCCTTGATGCCTTCTCAATTGAGTGGGTAGATAGGTCTAAGAATATAATGGAAATTTTTTTAGCTAATGTAGCATTGAAGAGAGATGATATTACATTGGCTGGAGTGTCACAAATTGAATTCAAGACGAGGCCTACTGTGCTTGATAATGTATATAGCTAGCAATTTTTTAATGATGACTCTGATCTTTTGAAATTCCTTCACTGTATAGACTAGTATGAAGCCCACGAGATCGACTTTAATGCCTTTGTTGAAGAAGTTGATGGATAAGAGATAGTATTTGGGAAGGAAATTTTCCAACTTAAAACTAATAAACTTCCTAAAGGGTTAGTGGCACTTGAGAGGGTATATGATGGAAGTGATCGATCTTTAATGAAGCAAACACCAGTTGGAAGGGATGATATTGAAGAAATTAATTTGGGAACTGAGATGGCCCCAAAAAAGGTGTACATAGGTAAAAGGATAAATCCTACAATTAGAAGAATGCTGATTGAATTGTTGAGAAAGTACAAACATGTATTTTCTTGGTCTTATGAAGATTTGAAAGCATATAGGGAAGACTTATTTCAGCATTAAATACCATTGAAACCAGATGCTAAACCATTTAGACAAAAGCAAAGGCCTATAAATCTAACTCTGGAACCTAAAATGTAGGAGGAATTGGTGAAGCTCAGAGATGGTGGAATCATTAAGCCAATCAAACATTCAACATGGGTTTCAAATCTAGTCACTATCAGAAAGAAAAATGGAGATATTAGATTATGTGTAGATTTTAGAAATCTAAACATAGCATCCCTTAAAGACAATTATCCTCTGCCAAATATGGAGGCCATATTGCATAAGGTTATAGTTTGTGAGTTGTTGTCTATGATGGATAGATTTTTAGGGTATAATCAGGTCAAGGTTAAAGAGTCTGAGCAATACAAAACAACATTCACAACTCCTTGGGGAACATATGTTTATTTGAGAATGCCATTTGTTCTCACTAATGCATGGGAAACTTTTCAAAGAGCCATGGATGTGGCATTTTCTGATTTGATCAATATTCTCATGGTTGTGTATCAGGATGACTTAACTGCTTACTCCAAAAAGGCTAAAGATCATGTTCATCATTTGGAAAAGGTATTTATAAAAATCCCTTGAATATGGTATTAGCTTAAACCCTAAGAAGTGTAATTTTGTAGTTACAGAGGGTAAATTTTTGGGACATATTGTTTCAAAGGAGGGGGTTAGGATAGATCCTGAAAGGGTTGAGGCCATCGATAAAATTCCTATCCCTAAAAATGTTAAGGCAATACAATCTTTCTTTAGACAGATAAATTTTGTTAGGAGATTTGTTTCTAACTTTGCTGAGATTGTTAAACCCATAGCAAGACTGTTGAGGAAAGGACAAAAGATAGAATGGACTGCAGAGGCTTTGGACACTTTTGTATCTATTAAACAAGCCATCAAGGAGCTTCATGTTCTTAAATCTCCTGATTTTTCAAAACCTTTTCATATTTTTTCATTTTCCTCAATGCACATTGTTGTAGTTGTTATGCTATAGAAGAATGAAGATGGTCATGAATAGCTTGTATCTTTCTTCAGTAAATCATTGTAGGGGTCTAAACTAAAGTATGCTATAATGGAGAAGCAAGCTTTTGCACTAGTGAAAGCTGTAAAAGCTTTTAGGCCATATATTGTTGGAGCAAAGGTAGTTTCTTATGTTCCTCATGCAACAATTAAGGATATCTTGATGCAGTCTAAATTAAAAGGTAAAAGATGCAAATGGATTAACAAAATCCAAGAATTTGACATGGAGATTCAAATTACTAAACTGGTCAGAGGTCAGGGTTTAGCTAAATTAATGGCAAAGGAAAATATTGAAGCAAACCAGATTTGCAATGTAGAAGAAGAAAATGTAATTGCAAGCATTGAGCACACTCAATGGTATATAGATATCATGCATTATCTTAAATACATGAAGTGTCTAGAAGGAATGAATGACAACCAAAGAAGAACGCTGAAGTTGCAGGGATCTAAATATGTTTATATGGATGGAGATTTATTTTGGAAAAATAGGGATGGTGTATTATTGTTGTGTCTAGATGAATTTCAAGCTAAACGTGTTTTGAGTGAAATGCATGAAGGGGTTTGTGGGTGACATTATTCTGCAAAAACAATTGCTCATAAAATTCTTAGGGCAGACTATTATTGGCCTAAGGTTTTTAATGACTCTTTTGCACATGTGAGAAAATGTGAAGCTTGCCAGAAGTTCTCTGGAAAAGTGAAGTATCAGGGAGCTTCGCCACTTTGACCCTTGTAGGCTGATGCCCCTTTTCATCATTGGGGAATTGATTTCATCAGAGAAATACAAGAAAAATCAAGTGGTGGACATAGGTGGATATTGGTGGCCACTAATTATTTTACCAAATGGGTAGAGGCCATTCGTACTAAACGAACTACAAGTAAGGTGGTGACACAGTTACTGATGGATAATATCATTACCAGATTTGGTACGCCATTGAGGTTGATCACTGACAATGGGATGTGTTTCAAATCAGATGAATTCAGAGGCTTCTATAGCACATATGGTATTGCCATTTCTTATGCAGCTCCTTATAATCCACAGGCTAATGGACAAGCAGAATCTAACAACAGAGTCTTCTAAAGATTATCAGAAGGATGCTAGGTCAGAAGAAGAAGGCTTGGGATTCAAAATTAAGACTAGCTATATGGGCTAATAGAATTACGGTGAAGAAGGTAATTGGGAAATCCCCATTTAGTGTATGGAGCACAAGCTAGGATTCCTTTACAGAACTTGTTGCCAGTTTACAAGTTTGTTTTTCAAGAAGATTTGGATATTCCTGAACCCATGGAGGAAAGAATGGAGTAGCTAGTTGAACTAGATGAAATAAGGAGAGGCTCAAAATCAAAATATAAAGTTGCAAACACATATGAAATATCTATTTGAGAAGAAGGCAAAGGACAGAAAATTTGCAGAAAGTGATTTAGTATTGATGTGGAATGCAAGGTGCTAGGAGAAAGGAAAACATGGAAAGTTTGAAGACTTATGGCTGGGGCCTTTCGTGGTGATTGGAAAGAAAGGAGAGGACTCATACTATCTACAAAATATGGCTGGTGAGGATCAAGAATTCCTTGTACATGGGAAATTTCTTAAACATTTTTTCTCTTGAAGTAACACAGAGGATTAAGGGTTGTCAGTGCATGGACAACTCTTGATGATCCTCTTTAAAATTCTTTTCCATGCATAGTAGTCTAGGATATAAAAGGAATAGGACTTGCAAGTACATGGACAATCTTGATTTTCCTTCTTCAATATTTTTTTCCATGTACAATAGTATAGGGTCTCATTCATTTCCATTGCCATTTGTTCCATCATGCTCACATGCTCCATCACTTTGAGTTTGGTCTGCTCACCTAGAAATCTGACTCCTTGCAATGATCTTACTATCATTCATCCCCTGATGGAGCCACTGTTAGAACTGTAAAATTTTGAAAATTTTACAGTCTATTGCATCCAAGACTTCTAGGATCTAGTCCTCATCATCAGCATAAAATTACCTCTTTATATTGTCTTGCTTATTTTTTGTCATATGACCCATTTGAATCCATCTAGTCCTTCATATTTCATTGAATGAACCATATCAACAAGACATAGTAAAAGTCTCCCCAACTTGAATTTTCACTAACATGTATTTGTTTCAGACAATTAGCAGGACTTTTCTTCTGTTTCAGTGACTGAGAAGACTCATATTGGTAGGAGAGGCATTTCGGGGTAAAGTCACAGTGAAGTATTTTTTCTTGTCGACTAGCATGTAGAAAAAATATATCGGCATACACTGGGGTATCCTTGTAATGTCACTGCGAGTTCAATTTGTCTTACCGATTTGTATGTAAGAAGGATTATTTCAGCCAGGCTATTTGGTATTGGCATGAAGTCATAATGAAATCATTTTGGTTTACCGAATGGCTTGCAAGCAAACATCTCAGTAAGAATTATATGCATCAGGGAAGGTCTTCGCAAAGTGACTATTGTTTTGCCAAACCAAATACAAGGGGATTCAAAAAGCTATCGGGAGAAGCTATGGAGTCTTGCTGATTTAAAAATTATGCCGATAGGGATATGCATCACTAGGAGAAGAAATTTTTGACATAAGTTTCACTAAAATTTGAATGTTATACCGACAAATAGTTTAGGGTGAGTTTCGCCGAATAGGAGTAATCTGGAGGAGTGATTTTGGTAAGACATTTGGCATCGATATGTGTCTTCCTGAAGGTTCATTGTCTTGCCAAAGGTACTATTTCATTAGTAGGGTTTATTTCTTCAGTGAGAAAACTTAGTTGTCATGCCAAAATAGATTTTCATCGGGGAAAGGGTATTTTTGTCTCAGCAACTAGAAAATGATTTGAAGAATGCATATCAGTATAACACAATGAAGTCTATGTAGCATCTCCCTGACTCAAAATTGTTATGTGACATAAAAAATAGAAGTGAGAGTCATCATTTTGATTCCAACTGTCGGTATGATTATATAATGTCTTGGAAAAAGGTGTAATAGACGTTGCAAAAGACTTCGCCCTAGATTTGAAAGTTTCTCATCAAAAGGACATTTGATGCGATAGTGCCAATTTCAAAGTAGGCTTCATTCGTGCTTCATTAATGGCGCAACGGGATAAAACAATAATGTTTTAATCAATTCTTCAGTTCTGAATTGATTGTGGGTGAACTAGCATGCTAAATAGAGAACCAAGATATTTTTTAGTCTGAGGAGCTCGAGCAGAATACTATAAGTAATTGCCTCTTGGTTTTTTCACATTTTGATTTTGTAAGCTCGAGAATGGAGTCTTTTAGTTCTGCAAAGGGTAAGAGTAGAAAGCCTAGTGAGAGTAGTTAGTCGAAGGGAAAGAAACAAAAGATTGATACAGAGCATGAGGGCATTGAAAAAAGGTTGAACCAAGACCTTATTGATCAACTACCTGGTTCGGGGCCTAAAGCTAGAAGGTCCACACAACTTCGGGCAGAAGTTGATAAGCTTGATGATAAGTGCAAGTTTATAGGTGATGTCTGGACTGCCGTAAGAGGGTATGAGCTTTTCAATTTCCACTACCATAGAAGAAATTGTTTTGAGCCAGTCTGTAATACATGGAAGTTTAATTTAGGGAAATTGGTGTGCCCTAATGTCTTCGTAAATGTAAAATTAGAAAAATTACTTGCTGATCATTATGATCCAAAACATAAAGCTATATGTGATCCTTCTAGAAAACCACAAATACATGTGTCAAAAGGAGAAATAGGTGAGGTTTTCAAGTTGGAAGGGTTTTTCAATGAGGAAATCAAGTGTGAGGAGTTGTAGAAGGAATTTTCAAGAATGGATACAATTTACAAGGGTTGGAGGTTACCAATTCATAGGGTTAAATAGGGTAACAAGCTAGAACCTCTGGAAGATAGTGAGGGGCCTCCTTATCATGTAGATTTGTTTGAGCTTTATATGAAATACACATATTTCTCACTATGTCAAGTATTGGGGATGGATGCCTTAGAACTCATGTCAATTGTGCCAATGATGATCACAACAGATATTCAATATCACAATTCCAGGCCATTTGACTATGCTTCATATATTTCTAAGGAGCTTGATTCAAGATTGATAGCTATAAAGGGTGGAGCTTCTATTGTTCATCTTAGACATTATTCATTATTGATGCACTTGGTATTGTATTTTGGACAAGAGTTGGGAGTTTGGCCTCCAAAAATGAAAGTTTCTCAAATTGGTAAGGAGGGTGAAACATTGCCTATTCAGCTATGGACTGCTATTTGGGACAGCAGGTTTTCCAATTCTAGTTTCATACACTTTGAAGAGAATTTTGTAAAAACTTTGTACAAATTGTATAAGTATCCTTGTAAATATTCATTGACTGATGAGATTAAGAGATTCCTTTGGCCAAAAGACTTCAGTTGGCCAATTGATCATAACTGGGGTGACTAGTATTGTTTGGAGGGAGCTACAATGAGCAGGGTATATGGATTTTAAGACGCCCCTTTTATTTTGCCAAAGATAGTTCCAAATAGAGTTGCATATTTGGAAATTGTCAAACAGATGGATTATAGCAGTGTGATGCATTTCAACTCTTTTGGGAAGTAGGAGTTTATGCCTAGTACTTTGTGTTTTGGTGATTTCACTCTGTTGGCTAAGGAGGGATATAATTCAATGCTTGATAGATTGCTACATTATAATATGAAAATAGGACCACCTAGGAAAAACATTGACCCTCAGGGATATATCAATTAAGCCAAAGAGAGGATTAACTTTGGAGGGTATCAACAAGTACCCTATCCTTTTGATGAAATGATCAAAAATCCAGATGAAGAGGAAGTAAAAATTGTAGTTGAAAGATATAACCAGGGGCTATAGGATATTGTGCTATTGTCTTATGGAGACAAGGAAACACCAAGAGTTAATGTGCCACATGGGAAATCAGAAAAGGTATCCAGGTTGAGGACTCAGCAATATGTCTGCCTAGTTAGAGAACACAGTATTGAAAGTAGTGATGTTCATGCAAGGCACATGGAGTATAGATTATTTGTTTCTAATGATGAATTTATAAATTCCCCATATTCAAGGCATTCTTGTACAAGCAGAAAGGGAAGGAAATAAGAGAGAATGTTGATGATGTTACTTCTAGAAATGAGGAACAATTGTTGGCTCAACTGAGAAAATATTTGGATGATGAAATGATAAATATGACTCCTAAAAAGGGGAGGAAAATGTTAGAGAGTTCTGGTGTCATGATCTTTCCTAGCCTTGATTTGAATTCTGCATTGGTTTTTGATAGTTTCTTGAAGGGTAGTAATGCTACACACAAGCTTGACAAGGAAAAGGTGACAGAAGTATATGCAGGGTCCAAGTATAATATAGATGAGGGATCACTGTTGATATGGGCTTTGTACCCACCTCACAGGAAATCAACGATAATTGATATAGAGAAGGAATTTGGCCATGCCATGACTCTAAAAGCTGGAGAGGCTGATCCTATAGCTATTGCAGATATTGGGATCAATATTTCAAAATTGAATAAAGCATAGATCCAAACATTCATAAAAGAAAGAGAAATGTATAAAGAAAGTAATGAAAGAATGTTGAGAGAAAATGATAGACTAAAAGACTCGGTTGGTGTTTCAATGGATCCAGCCAAACTACTCACTCAAGGAGAAATCTCTTAGGTAAGAGATCACTGGGTAGGCTCAAGTGCTTATTCTCAAGGAAAGCATGATGCAATTGCAATTATTGTCAAGAAGAGGCAGGATCATTTGACATCTTGCTTGAATAAATTGTGGGGAAAATACTATCATACTCTTGTTGCATTGAAGGAGCACACAAGGATGGATGGACGAATCATGGAGAATTTTCATATACTGGCCCAAAGTGATGAGGCTAATAGTTTTGCATTTGAAGCTACAAATCATATTATAAATCGCCATCAAAACTTCTATGATGAATTGCAAGGGGGTGAACAGGGGTTAATTGAAGTCACCAAGAAAACTTTGATCACATTCTCTGATGATAAAGGAGAATTGAAGGATACTGTCAGATGGAGAAATGAATGTGAGTTGATGCTGAATGAAATCATGAAGATGGCTTATGTATAAGAAACAACATTGGAGGAGGTGAGCGAGCAAAATGAGGAAATGGTCAAGATGGAAATCACGATCCCAAATTCTGTTGAAGATGCCGACACATATGAGCCCCATGATTATTTGGACCACCTCACCAAGACTCACTTGTGGCTAAATAGAGCCTAATTATTCTCTATCTTTTGTTTTGTAACTGATATTTTCTATTTCTGAAAGGTTGCATCCTTTCATATTCTCAATGTATAAATGTCCATTTTGAAGACAATATGCGGGTAGTAGATAGAATAGGATAGAGAATAGAGAAGAGACAGTAGAATACAATTTGTTGGCAAGGATGAGACTAGTTGCATATGTAAAATCATAGAGATATCAATGAAAATCTAATACTATGGTGCAACTATTTTTGGTATTAGTTGTTTATGGTATTCATTGAAAAGTATTATTGAAGTTGTCTCCATAATGGTGTTTTATAGTTATTTGAATTGGTGTAACAAGTTTATACCTAATTTGTCATTGCACATTTGCTGCGTCTATATGGTCAATTAATAGTTTCTTTCCAGTAAAGATTAAATTCTTTGAATTGATCATAGTAATTAGAAAATGTTAATTGGATTATTAAGAAGAACTCAATAATCACAATCCTGCATGTTTATATAAGCTATAAACTAAATAAAATGTTAAATAACTTGAATGTCTGCCAGAATCATGTACTTGTTTTAGATTTATCTTGACTCCATAAACCCTATAAGGCAGTAGTCTTTTCGTTTTCATTATGTAGTTTCACTCACTTTTTTACATCTGTTAATTGAACATATTAGGGTTTAGTTTTGAATACTAGCATACAATATATACCAAATTTGATTAATTTTGTCCATTTCAATCTGCCATCATGGATAAATTATGGCAAGAAGAGAAGATCAAAAGTCAAGTTTGCCTAATTCAGTTAGGTAGACCCGCCTGGGTCTAGCAACACTTGAAGAGTAGAAGGTTTAATTGTTTCGAACCTTGTTTTGTTACCCTAAAATGTTGTGAAATCTTGGCAACCTTTCATGGTTCAAACCTGTGTTTTTGAGAGCTAACATGACCAAAAGATACCAAGCACATGTGTGGGGTTGAATTGAGTTAATATTTGCTTAATGAGTTCCTTTTACCACAAACACTCTCTTGATTATCTTTTCAAACTAGATGTTCAATGTCTTAAATTCTTCTCATTCCACAAAATATATCATGTGGAACTTTGATGAAATCAAGGCAACATTTACCTATTGTTAGCTTTAGTAAGAAAATTGAGATATAAATCCAAGTGTTTAGAAACCTCTAAGAATAAAATCTAAAGGGCAAGCAATAACGCATGAATTTGGTCAATTTTATTTGCTTCCTAAAGGGTTTTGAAATTTTGATGAAAAATGTTAAATGTTTGTTTCCAAATGTTTTTGAACAAGCAAAGTTTTTTGTAACCAAGAACAAGAATAATCCCATGGATATGAAAGTCTACATTTGTTGAGTCCCCACTTGGACAGGTCCAACTACACTTATTTTTAGTGAATGGTTTGATGCTTGACCCCACTGGCTCCCTTCCATGACACTCACTTCTTGGGGCATCCAAGAATCAATACCCATGAAACTACCATGGCATACTTTAAATTTATACTAAAAACCATAAAAGTGTGGGGCGACCTTAGAACGACCATTCCTACACCAACAAATAGATAGGGATTTTGGCCTTTCTACAACAAGGGTTTTAATTCATACTTTTTGTTCATAGGAGTTGACCCAACGTAGCGAGAGACCATTTTTTTCCTTCTCATCGAAGCCAACTAAGTGATATTGACCTTTGTTCCAGTACCCACTTTTATATCCTGACTGGAAATACTCTTGGCTTTAGAGTGTTACCAGTTGAGTTGTTCCATTTGGTGAGTAATTTTTCCCCAAGGTAGGCCCTCTAAGATAAACAATAGTGAGAAAAAATATCCATAACTCGATTGATCTTTGTTGAGAAACAAAGAGAGAATGCAGGAGATAGATTTAGCTCACACTCACATGATGTTTTGTTCAATTTTAGTTCCCAAAATTAAGTGTGGAGGAAATTAATTTATCCCAATCTAAGATCACCAAAAGGGATTTTGATTCTCAAGATCACCATGAGGCACGAGAGAAGTGCATACATCCTTTCAATGGTGTTAGTTTGAGTAAGCAATCACAAAATAAAGTAGCACATGTTCTTTTTAAGTCCACAAAGGAATGATTTTGATTCTTTTTAAAGCACCAAAATGAGATATGAAAGTTTCCTTGTTCAATTGTTAAATCGGAAAACCAACTCTAGTAGGTTTTTTCTAAAGTTATTTTTAAGTGCCTTTGTCATGAAAATTGAAATGTTCTTTTTAAGAGTCCAAAAAGAGGTGAGTTGATTTGAAGCATAAAACTAAAGCATAGGATGGAAGCTCTTTAAAGCATTAAAAAATGCTTTGTGAATTTCAATCGTCAATGCCCAATTTTGTTCAACTCCAAGATTTGTCCAAGATTGTTTCCAATGCTCCAACGTTGTGAGTTTTTCATGAAAAATAAAATCTCTCCTCGTTTGTTTTCCTATAAGATAAATACAATAATGTGAGGATCAAGTCATTAAATTTTTTTTAAGCCTTAAAATCAACCAATGACAAGATTAATGATTAATAAATGGGGCAGAAATTAGTGGTATCTTGCAATTATTAATTTTGTCTGTATGATTCCGCAATAGAAGAAAAATATTAGTGTGAAAATTCAACAAGATCTATGATTTTTATGCTAGCATGAATTTAATGAATGAATTATCTTATGCATTTTATGGATCATATTCCCAACTAGTGGTTGCTTCAATCTATCGACGCCATCCTTAGATTTTGATTTAAATGCATTCTCAAAAAAGTGTCAGATATGAGTAAATACTTAATGCTTCAAATTTATATATAATGAGTACATCAAATATAGTAAAGAAAGATGATTTATGAAGCTCCTCACATGAAAAGGATTTGCAAAAAATATTTTTACAGTAAGAGAAAAAGTAAAACAAACTCACAACATTTGAAGATTAAGTTGAAATATTTATAGCTAATTGACTTCTGTGGGCTGTCATAAAGTTGCAGGATGCACCCCAATTTGGGAAAAAATTCATATCATCATTATTGCATATTTATTCTTTAACCTCATAAAACTCACAAAATTGACAAGGATGTAGCCTAAGAATTGAATTCCATCAACGCATTTGAGGGTTTTCAAACTAGAGCTATGATGGGGCCTGCATAGCTCCTCACGCTTCAAGATTGCATTCATTACATGCTCCCATGACTTGCTGTTATGCCTCAGGAAAGCTCACATTTTACACTACTCCATTGTTAAATATGTGTTGGACCTCCGCTTCTCCTCCTACAGAGATCAAGAAAGATGTTGTAGATCCTATTGGCCATCTGCTTCTTACAAGTATGAAAATTCCACCTCTAATTTGGATTGAGACCTTCAATGTCCCTTCTATATGCATGATTAGTCTTCTACAAGTAGAGATTTAAATCTTGCTCATGGGTTCTCCTATGGAGGCCACTCGGCCTGCCTTTGTATGGGAAATTCTATGTGCAACCAATGCTAGAGATGTTATTTATAATATAATATATTGTTCCTTAATTCTATGCATAGCCAACATCATAGTTTTAATTCAAAAAAGACTCATCATTAAAGAAAAGTATAACAAACATAATGACTCTTTCTTATCGAATGCCTAAAGGGATAGTGTGGGCTTGAATAAGCCATTCCTTCCCTTTAGTCACATATATCATCATTGAAACTGCTTCAGCTGTCCTTGTGCCACTTTAATGGAAAGCAAGTTGCACAGCATGCACATCCCCTCAATTTTAGTGCTAGTAGCCTTTAGCTTGGAAAATAATAATTACCCTCTAGAAGAAAAGAGCAAACTATGAAATAGGGACAATCTTGCAAGATAGAGAAAATATTTAAGCTTTATTTGGATAGTACTAGCAGACTGGAATGGGATCTTCTTCTCTAAAATGATGATTGGATGGTTTTAGTGTAAGTTAGCTTGCCAAGTTAATAATCACACAAAGAAAGTTGCAAAATGGTTAGAAATCTCATTTTTTGTGGATCAATTTTCTCTACTCAATAGCTGGCCTTTCTTTAACAAATGTTCATAAAAAAAAGCTAAATAAAGCGCAAAACCGATCCAAAATTAGCAATGATGCACATATGGACTAGAAGAAAACTTTCTTTACTTCTTTTATATTCCTAAATCGGCACCCACTTAAACAACCTGGGCTATATAAAAGACAAGGAAATAGTTTCATCATCTATGGATTATTTCCCTACAGATGCATCAACAACCATGAAACTAATCATTCTAAACTAGGAAGAAAAGAAAATGGTGTGACAACACTTGTGACAACATTCTGAGGTGAGAAACATGCATGCTAAGCACAAAATCAAAATGTATGGTTGGAGGATGGACATAGACAAACCAAACTTTCAATCAAGGATTTTAATCTCTCACCACTTGTATAAACAAATCCAGAAGATCTCCAAACTCCAGTGGAAAACCAAAATATTATAAGAATAAAATTATACAATTTGAAGAAACCTAGCAGACTAGTGTGGTATTGGAATTCCACCTATTATTACCTCTAAAATTTTTAAGATGAGATGGAAATGATAAGTGACAGTGGATCATGTTTCATGGGATGTAATGATGAAGATGGTTGCACTGGAAGAAACAACACAAGAGCACATGCATATGGTCAACACCTTCACTAAAATACGTACAATGAGCCAACATTTCTCACTCATATTTCTCAATATCACATTAAAAGCGTATTTGTGTGCCTTCTTTGCCTCTATCACATTAAAGAGCTTTAAGTTTTCAATTAGTAAACATCGAATAAAGCTCTACAAATTATAGCATTTAACAAATATTTCCCAACAAAAAAAGGCACGTGATAATAAAAACATTAGGTGAGGGAAAAAAACTCTAATTAAAATTACTCCTTTATAGACCACACTTCCTCCTTCGATCCTCCTACATAAATTATGTTCAAAGTAATTTTTGCCTACAAATATTGGTCAAACATGGTGGGCACCATTATGTGAACCCCGTTTCCAAACTTGCATGAACAAAGAAAACAATCAAATTATTAGATCAAAATGCAAGGTTAGAATAAGAATTCCCCATAAAATCCATTTGCATTGTTAAAGAAAAAGGAAAGAGATGAAATAATTGAGCAAATACAAACAAAGATAACTATCCCTATTCTAAAAAAAAGAAAAAACTTGATCTTATGGGGGGGTTGGTGCTAATTTGATGTGAAAAGTATCCCTTTCCCAAACCATTTCTGACATGCTCTTAATGATGGATGAAAAAGATGTCAAATGATCAAGATTGTGCATAAAGATGAGAAAATTGTAGAGTTGTGGAGGATTAATACAATAGAAAACTCTCTATTTATAGAATAGAAATATAAAAGAATGAAAAACATGAAGGATGTGGGACTAAAGATCAATCAATGACAAGATGCCACTTTTCAACATGTGAGAGGTTAAGGAATGAGCACATTTTGGTCAATGTGCCAAAGAGGGGGAGATTAGAAATTTGAATTTGATGGAAACATGAGATCAATGCTAAGTTTGACTTGTATGAGAGACATGTAAGAGCTCTTAAATGCTTTGTTGGATGCACATGTCAATTTGGGAGGAGATTCAAATATGGAAGAATATTCTCTTTTTATGCCATGTTGAGATAAAATGGAGAATTTAATAAATCAGTAAATTGATTTATTTGTGCAAGTGGGAAAAGCTAGAGGATGTGATGGGTGATTAGGATTAGATTAATCATGGTTTGATTAATTTAATATGATGATTAGGTGATTTTGAATTTTGACTTAGATGCTTGCATTTATTTAAATCAAAAGGGAGGAAATTGATGCAGTATCCATTTAATTAAATACATTTGATTTAATTAAATGAAGATACTTTAGGAGATAATTAAATAAAGTGATTTATTCAATTAGAAGATAACCTTAGAAGATCAATCAAATAACATTGATTTATTTAATTTATGGGAAAATATGACTTAGTTAAATATGAGGAATTCATGATGTCAATTTTGTGTGTCTATAGTAGCTATTTTATTTTTATTGGTTGAAACTCTACAAGTGGAAAAAGACAATCCACAACAAGATGCTATAGGAATGGAGGTTCATTTGAGTCTCCATACATCTCCCAAAGTTATTTTATAAGGTCATGAGGTATCTTAATACCATCAGTGACCATTTGTGTTTCAATATCACAACTACAAAAAATTACTCCCAAGATATGTTCTATTTTATATCTCAAACAACCCTCTTCCAATTTGATAAAGGTTTAGGAACTAGTCCATAGAGATATGGAAAAAGATTAAGCCACATAAAAAAATTTAGGATTCCATCTGGCCAGGACATAAAGTCTCATCAATTTAACCTTATTGCAATAGGATTTTTTTTATCCCCATATTAAACTCCTTAATTTTAGTCACTTAATAGGCCAATCAAGAGACATAAACTAGTAAAAGAAAAAGATTGCCTCCCCCTCTACCAAATTACTCAATCATAAAACCCCCAAGAAATATATGATTTGTAGTACTTTATTTTTAGTGTGATTACAAGTGCCACTTGCCAACAACAGTGAAGTGGACTTGATCTTATTGCATATAGATTGCTAAATTTTTCCACAATCTTAAAGTAAAATTTAAAAAAGAATGGATCGATCTAATCAAACTAGTGAAAATTACACAAATAATTATGCACTTTAAACAAATCTTCCAAAAATGTTATTGTAGGAGCAAGAATAGAGCTCCCAAATTTCTCTAAAATGAGAACAACTCAGCAACACCTATGAGAATGTAACTTTTTTGGAAAAACCAAACAAAAAAATGAAAAATTAGTTGCACCACTACATAGAACATGAAATTATACCCCAAATAAATAAAATTTTCATGTGAAAAGGAGGTTGAATGACTGAGTTATGGTCATTCAAAAATTTCCCTCAAAAAGAAAATATGCATTCGAGAGGGGGGTAGAAATTTCTTTAGGTTGTTGACATCACTTCTAATGTAGTGAATACATCAGCAGTCATTAGGAAAAAAATTGATGGCCAGGATGCTGTGAAAATAGAATATGCCCTTTGTTGCTAGAATATGCTGTTAAATGAAATATTCCTTCAAAATATTTGATTGAAACAAAATATCCAAATTATGCACCAGAATATTCTCAATGTTTTTGGGGTCTCAGATGATATTTAGAATATTTGAAGATGCTAACAAGATGTTCTAAATCATCTATTTTTAAAAAATTTATCAGTTTTGATGAATGCTTGCCAATTTTATTGAACTAACTACCTTCTCAGTGGGTGGTGGGAAAAGGGGTCCACACCACGTGGCACCCTCATGGGCCTTGAATACCTATAAGGTACTATAGAGGTCTACAAACCTTTGCAAATAGTTATTTTTTTTATATTTTTAATAAAAAAAATTATAAAATGTAGATTTTTTTTTATTAAAATTTCTTTTTACCTATGATTTTTGTGTCTTGGCCAATTTTTTCTTATGACTTGTAATTAATGAGGGTAGGATCCATAAAAATAATGAGGGGGAATTTTTTTTGATGCAGGAGCATCCTTGGGTTGTGGCAATCTTACATCACCCAAAAATATTTTCATTCCAATTTGTCTTTGTTTTAGTTTTTATTTAGTTCAAGTTGGTTGATCCAGCGATTCTTTGTGTTTTCTCACCAGACCCTGTGGATCTATGTATTCCTCATGGATGTGTTCATTACCTTATTCCAAAGTTGGAGTGTGATAGGTTCATTTTTTGGCAAGTTATTACCTCTGAATTTTGTGGTTGTTCTTGAGCTGACACCAAAATAATTTTCTTATCTTTTGGCCAATTTGATCACTTGTGGATCATTTCTGTACTTTGTAGATCTTGATGGTGTGAATTGAAATGTTCAATAAGATATGTCCTTGACCTTGATTTAGGTTCACACTTCATCTTATTCGT
This sequence comes from Sequoia sempervirens, assembly GCA_007258455.2. Classification (NCBI taxonomy): domain Eukaryota; kingdom Viridiplantae; phylum Streptophyta; class Pinopsida; order Cupressales; family Cupressaceae; genus Sequoia; species Sequoia sempervirens. The sequence goes on along the minus strand of VDFB02274714.1, from coordinate 29,794,123 downwards.
TCACTGAGGAGTAATTAAGATTTGTGGCTAACATATTCATGTGCACGTTACATTTTATTTCCTTGGATAATGTAATGATCTCTGGGCTGATGTGGATGTTTCTGGAGTTGTGAATGTGTATAAAGCATTGTATTTGATCATTAGGAAGGAGGTAGTGGTAGTAGAGTAAGATATTAGAGAAAGAAATAATTTCTCTATATGATTTTTTCTTGCATTAAGGAGCATGTAGGAAGATGATATTTTGACCATGTTGTAATCAAGCCTGTGAGCCAAATCTGTAAGCCTGGATGTTGCTAGCTATTTTTAATTGAATTTCATGATAATTACAATGTTTGAATTGGTATTTTCTTCCAATTTATGTGTTGCTTCCATTTTGTGACTCTTGAGGACCCTCTGACTATGGCTAAATCAGATGGTATCAGAGTGTGGTTGTGAACCTCTGAATCTTGAGATGAGAGCTAGTTACGAACCTTGAGTGGGTTGTGGTCTTTGTTGTATTCCTTGGGTGAAAAAATTGTGTTATGAAATAACTTGCACAATAGGAGAATATGATATGAAATATGTTGCAAATAATTGATAATAACTAAGAATAGAAAGCCACTTCAAGGGTGATAACCTCCAAATATCTCTAATGAGAACACAATTCACAAATTCATGATGAAATAATACTCACAACCTTTTATATATACCTATTTATGCCTATGATATCACCTAGGCTGACTTAGACACACTTATATAAGTCATAGGCCGACCTAAACAGCTAAATAAAAATATACTAATGATAATATGACTTAATAGAGATTTAATATAGCCACAAGCCAACTATTCATAACCTGATGTACACTAATATTAAGGGTGTAGCATGCCCCCCTTCTTCAAAGAAGCATTGTCCTCAATGCTAATCAAGTTTGGATTCTTTTGAATAAACTCCTCGTCATCCCATGTGTCATCTTCAACAATTCTTTCTATCTCACTCTTTTGTATGTGTGGATACCTGTAAGGCCTGGTGTTTGGTGGTTGGCTCCTTGGAACTAATTGTATGGCATGATCATGATCCCTCTTAGGAGGAATTCCTTTAGGCATATCTCCAAGAACAACTGAGTGATGATCAATTATAGCTTTCAAATCTAGATGAGTAGGAGCATTAGATTGAGAGAATTCTAATGAACATAGCTAGGCCACAAATCCATCCACTCCTTTCTTAAGAAACTTTTGCATTTGATGAGAGCTTACTATTTGTGGGGATTTTTCCTTCAAACCCTTTAGCTCTACTACCTTCCTTATAATTGAAATCTCATGAATACTTCTTGGAATTTCATCTCAATCATTCCCAATGTAGTAAGCCATTGTACTCCCAAAACAATATTTGTTGCACCCATGGATATCACATACAATGGGGTATCAAGTTGATAATATACCATGGATAATTTAATGCTATGAAAATTCCCTAAACAACTAAATATACCACCATCTACAATGAAAATTTAAACTCTAGAGTTGCATATGTAAAAAAAGATAGACAAGTAGCTAACTTTTTGTTGATGAAATTATGAGTACTACCTAAGTCAATAAACACTATTACCTTTTGCTTCTTTAAGAATCCCACCACCTTGAGAGTTTGTGGAGCACTGAAACCTGAGAGTGCATGACAAGAAATGATTGGTTGAGAATCATGTGATTCCTCATTTGACTCCCTTTCATCCTTTAGTATGGGTTCCTCCTCTTCTTCCTCACTTGGACCTTCATTATAGAACAATTTATTTTCACTACATTTATGTCCTCAACTATATTTGTTATCACAATTGAAACACAACCTTTTTTCTCTTTTCTCCTCAATTTTCTATGGATTCAACCTAGTAGGTTGTGTTGAATATCCATTCTCTCTTGTCACATTAGCCCCTTGCTTCTTAGGAATCAAATACTTCTCTTCTACCCTACGTGCTAAGATAAAAGACTCATTTATGGATCTAGGGCTAAACATGCATACCTCATGTTGAATGTGATCCTTGAGACCCCTCAAGAATAAATCATTCAAGTTTTCCTCCATAATTTTATGCACTCTTAAGGATAGATTTTGGAATTGTTGAATATAATCCTTAACTGATTATGTTTGTTGAAGTTTAGCTAGTTGGCTGAAGAAGTTGTTTGTCACGCTATTGCTATATTTTTCTTGGAGTTCCTCTGTAAAAATTGACCATGAGATAGTGAGCCCCTTTTTCCTTTGATGAGTGAAAATCCAACAATACCAAATGAATTCATTTGGTTCTAGATATAGAGAAGCCATCGTGACCTCTTTTCCATTTGGGATTTGGTGTCCTTAAAAAAAATTATCCATTTTGTTTATCCATGTTAGAGGATACTTTCCATTGAACTTGCACATATCCACTTTTGGAAATAAATTCCTAGATGCCATAGGAGTACTAAAGCTTGTGTCAATGTTAGCTGACCTAGAATTTTCACCTTGGTCACTTGAGAACTCCTTTCTTGGTTCAGCCATGTAGGTGCTTAACATGTTTCATATGTCCAATATATCTCCTCTTAGGCCACACATATCCATATTGATTGAGGAAATTTATTCCTTGAACATACTGATTTCCTCATTAGGAGTAATATCCTCTATTGTTACCCCATCCTTCTTAGGAGTCTTTCCTAGAGTGACAACATTCTTTTTGCCCCTTATTGCAGGCCCCCTCATGATGGGAATCACTAATTTTGAAATAAATCACACAAATGAAACTTAAATTATCTAAAAAAATTAGTGTAACTTACTAGGGCCAAAATAACTCACCTAGAAAAATCTCTAAGAAATAAGCAGATTTGCAGTGTGGAGAGTGATAATTGTGAAAAAATTAATTTTTCAACAACTTTCTTATTTCTACTCCAATTCCTCCAATTTTTTTACTGTAACCTCCTTTAATATGTCTTCAAAATCCCAATAAAATAAGGCTCCAATTCGACAACATGTACGAGTTATGTAGATTCCAAAAAAATTGTGTAGAAACACTAATTATGTAATAATTTGCTTAATTTTGCTCCAATTCTTCTAAAATATGGACTATAGCTTCTATAATATGTTCTTCAAAAACCCTTTAAAAATTAGAAAATAATTTTCCAAAATATTAAAGATATACTCTTCCCAAAATCTCCTCCAAATTTGAGAAAACACCTTGCCTCTATGGTGCCAAGATCATGCTTTGATACCACTTGTTATGAAATAACTTGCACAATAGGAGAATATGATATGAAATATGCTGCAAATACTTGATAATAACTGAGAATAACAAGCCACTTCAAAGGGGAAAACCTCCAAATATCTCTAATGAGAACACACTCCACAACTTCATGATGAAATAAGAATCACAACCTCCTATATATACCTGTTTATGCCTAGGATATCACCTAGGCCAACTTAGAAACACCTATATAAGTATTAGGATAACCTAAACAACTAAATAAAAATATAATAATGATAATATGACTTAATAGAGAGTTAAGATAGCCACAAGACAACTATTCATAACCTGATGTACACTAATATTTAGGGCATAGCAGATCGCCAATTGGAGACAGGTTGTAAGTGTGTTCAATAGATCACCAAGAGAGAGGCAATTGAAACCTTGTAGTTAGATTGCAAAGTTGAGGTAGTTGCACCGAGCAAGGGGAGAGATGCCACCAAGGAGGATGAACCCTAGAAGAATGGAGGAAATGATGGAAGACTTTAGAAATTAAATGAGGAATGAGATCCATAACCTCTTGGGTGGTTTGAGGAAAAACCCTGAACCGAAGGAGGAATGTGAAGAAGTTGCAGAAGAACTTGAGACTGAGGAGTCAATAGATGAAGGAGAAGAGATACTGTTGAGAGCGATGGCACAAGCAAGTAGAAGTCATAAGGTGGAGGTTTCTAACTTCTCTAGTACATTGAATCTAGAAGACTTTATAGACTGGATAGGAGCGTTGGAAGACTATTTTGAGCTTGAGGATGTTAGAGACCCATTGAGGGTTAGGTTGGCACAAACTAAGTTGAAAGGACATGTTACTTTATGGTGGAAAGAGTTGTAGAAGGAAAAAGTGGAGAATGGTGAAACAAGGATCACTCAATGGAGGTAGATGGTTGCTAGGCTGAAGGCTAAATTCATTCTAGAAGACTAAGAGTTTGAATTGTTCAAGAAGTTGCAAAACTTGAAGCAGAAGAACATGAGTGTGAAAGAGTATACTGAGGAATTTTACAAGATGACAATTAGATCTAGGCACTGAGAGATGACTAGGAAGAAGGTGGCAAGGTATATACATTTCCTTAAATTTAACATTCAGGATGAGATGAGTATGCTGAGGATTTCCATAGTTGAAGATGCCTATCAATATGCCCTTAAGGAAGAAGACAAAGTGAAGAAAAGACAACAAAATAATCCTAGAGGGAAAGAGAAGTAGACAAGTGGCAAAGAATCAAGATCTAAGTGGAGTAAAGAATCTAATTAGAGGGTACAAAGGAGAGGAAATAGAAGCAATGAGTTTTTGGGTAAATTTTTCGAGTGTGGAGAAGTTGGACATCAATATTTTGAGTGTCTTGAGGGATCAAGTAAAGGAACTGGTAAAAAGAATTGTGTGGCACATGAAGAATAGGTGACTAAAGATGGGATAGAACTAGAGTAGGGAAAATCTCTTATGCTTAGGAGAGTTTGATGAGGCAGAGTAGGAAAGAGGTTGACACTTCATAGAGGAAGAATCTTTTCCAAACCGTATGCAAATAAGGAGGTAAGTGTTGTAATGTTATTGTGGATACTTGAAGTAGTGATAACTTGGTATATGAGGAGATGGTGGAGAAGCTTGGTTTGAAGTGGATTCCACACCCTTGTCCTTATAGGATAAGTTGGTTACAAGATGATCATGTAAAGTAGGTAAAAGAGAAGTGTTGGGTGAATTTTAATATTGGCCCCTTTAGAGATGAAGTCTTGTGTGATGTTCTGTCTATGAGTGATTTCCATGTTCTTTTGGGTAGACCTTGGCAGATTGATAGAGGAGCTATAGATGATTGCAAAAGGAATCTAATTATTGTAGAGAAGGAGGGACAAAATTTTACTTTGGCTTCCTTGAAGAATAAGCAGAAGGAAGTGAGGAACTTGATTCTTGTGAAGAGTTGTAGTGTTGAGAAGCAAGATGTAGAGGTTGAACTGAAAGATAGCATAGGTTTGTAGAAGAATCTTGAGGCTAATTCTAAAGGTGAGATAAAACCAAAAGAATGTAAAGGCAGAATTGTGTAGCAAAAGACTTGGGTTGTAGACAAGATGAATTCTTGTAGAAGAGATAGATCAGGTAGGTGGAAGAAGGTGAGTAGTGGTAAAATTCCCTTACTACCTTGTGTAGGTATGAGGCAAGGGAAGGAAGATAAAGAGAAGAAGTTGCAAGATCTGACAAAGCAAAAGAGGGAGGTCAGGAGGAAGAGAAGTGTAGTCAGAGAAGACATTTGGATCGAGAATGAGCACATGATATATATCTTGGGTCCTATTAGATGTTTATGAGTTCCTCTCATGGAATATATTTTCTCACTAGGGATGTCTGATGTAGGAGCATCCTTGGGTCATGGCAATCTTGCATCACCCAAAAATATTTTTATTCCAGTTTCTCTTTGTTTTAGTTTCTATTCAATTCAATTTGGTAGATCTGGTGATTCTTTGTGTTTACCCACCAAACCTTGTGGATCTATGTATTCTTTTTGGATGTGTTCATTTACCTTCTTCCAAAGTTTGAACGTGATTGGTTCATTTTCTGGAAAGTTATCGCTTTTGGATTTTGTGGTTGTTCTTGAACCAATACTAGAATAATTTTCTTGTCTCCAATTTGATTGCTTGTCGATTGTTTCCATACTCTGCAGATCCTAAAGGTGTAATTCAAAATGTTCTATGAGGTGTCCCCGACCTTGATTTAGGTCCACACTTCATCTTATGCATTCACCAAGGAGTAATTAATATTTGAGACCAACCTATTCATGTGCACATTACATTTTCTTTCCTTGGATAATGTAATGATCTTTGGGAAGACATGTATGTTTCTGGAGTTGCGAATGTGTATAAAGAATTGTAATTGATCACTAGAAAGGAGGTAGTTGTAGTAGAGTCAGAGATTAGAGAAAGAAATAATTTATCTGTAGGATGGTTGCTCACATTGAGGAGCATATAGGAAGATGGTATTTTGAGCATGTTGTAATTAGGCCTATGAGCTGAATCTGTAAGCCCAAATGATGTTAGTTATTCGTAATTGAATTTCCTAATAATAAGAGTGTTTGAATTGGTATTTGCTTCTAGTGTATGTGTTGCTTCCATTGTGTGACTCTTGCTACATGGTCTGGATTGTTCTCTTTGAGGACCCTTCGACTGTGGCTGCATCATTTTTCTTGGTTGTTCCAAGAAAAGTTGTCAAATTTTTACAATTTGATGGTCAATCTTAGGAGTTTTTGGGCCTCTTGGATGCTATGACAAGGTCAAATTTGACCCAAAATGATCTAAATTTGTAGCTACCTTTTGGATATGACAACAATTGTTCAACTTCAAACCCTCATAGATTTGGTCTCATATGTCTGATTTGGAAAAAACATAAGAAAAATTTAACTTTCTTCAACCCTCTAAATTAATTGATGAGCTCAAATTTGCACCAAAAAACTCTTATTTAAATTTGCAATACAAAACCAAAAAGAGGAAACCTCCAAATTTGGTTTTTTTTTCAAGTTTTTATGATTTTCCATATCATCATTCGATGTAAGAGAAGGGAATATTCAAATTTTGAATATCTACAAAGATTTGCAACCTAGATCTCTCAATAAAGACTAACAAGAAGCAATCCCACACATTTTGATATGATTCAAGAGCTGATGGATAGCTCTAATACCATCCAAGATTTGGTAGAAGATTATAGCCACCCAAGATCTACGAACTTCATGAAAGCATAATAGAGATCAATATGCAATGCTCAAGATTACAATAGAATTAAATCCAATAGAATTCAATGTGCAATGTATGAGAACCACATGGGACAACCTAATTACATAGCCAAGGTGAGACATAAGATTAAACAGTAGTATGACAAATGTCTTAATCCTATGTCATGTGACAACATATCATAACTTACTAGGACACATGTGTGAAAAGTTAAAAGATAAGATAAGATCTAATGGAAACTAACACTTCCTAGAAAGATTCCCTTCTAGGACCTAAGTAAACAATCATGTAAATAGGACCTACTTAATGATTAGATAGGTAAAACAACTATTTATACAAACAAAATCAAGGTAGTGTAATGTAATTATTTAATTGTTTCTTTCATTAGATGACATAGTCCTTAATTTTCTCACTTTATTGGTTTATTTTTCTTCTAGAATGTGTTGCATATATGGACACACCAACTTTGGGTGAGAAAGTTTGACCTAAAATAAGTTTGGCTGAATAGTTTTTGGGAAAACCTCACTAAAATAAATTTTAAGTAGGTGAAATTTAATATTTTCTCAAAACAAATCAATGGAGTTTCTTTTCTCCCTTAGTTATGAGCTAGCTAGCCATTCATAAAGTCAATGAGCTAACATGCTAAATCTCTTACCCATATAGGTATTATTGACATGATTTTATGCTCTGTGGTTGCACTATATTATTTTAGGTTCATTGATTACAAGATAATGTGTTATTAGTTATGATACATCTTATATACACAAAAGAGTTCAAATGGACCATAAAACACATAGCAAAAATTGAAGCATGGGGCCATGGATATAATTAAAACAATATTATAGATAAAAACATAACATCACATTTACATAGTATTAAATATCATCTTATAGTGCAACACGAAATCACAATGTAAATACTTCATGATATAAATGATAGAAAATTTAATATAATATTCATATAATAAATAAATTTTAACTTAATCAAGATATCTATAAATCAAGGGGTTGTTTTTTTTAATAATTTATCATGTACATCACTTTGATGATCAATGTAGAACCTCATTGCCATTCATGACTAAGACCATGATCTCTCCTACAACACAAGCCATCCCTTGAAACCACCTATTTATCCTCACATGATCTTCCTATCTTGTTTTTTCAATAATTGAATATCATATGAAAACTCCAAGATGAATGGTAAAGAAATGAATCATTGGATGACATGGGTATGGCTCTCTAGGCCTTTACATGAGCGAGCTCCCACTTTAGTTTACCCCTCTCAAGAAGCATAACATCCAAATCTAATTGGATCCGATGAGTTATGCATCACACACTCCTTTCTAAAATGTGGACCTTTTATTCTTTTTCCTTCTAGATCTGAGTCTTGTCATT